>JAWMRA010000113.1:42659503-42800432 GCA_035584735.1 Pseudotriccus pelzelni
TGCATAAACTTCTCTCACCTTAGAGCAATTTGTGGGGGGTGTGGTAAAAAATTGTCCCCTAGGCAAACCCATGACAACAAGTTTGGCAGAAAGCATAGCTATTTGCTAGTTCCGGATCCTTTTTAATTAAATTTAAAAAAAAAAAATAAAAAAATCCTTGGATTAAAAACATCTGCTGGATAGAAATAGGAACTTGAAATCCAACAGGTCCCTCTTCCTGCATACAGAGCAACAATACGCTGCTGTGCTGCAAGAAATCAAATCAAATTAAAAGAGTATTTTGCACCCATTCAGACAACCTTTTGGAGAGCTCTACAGAGAGAACATCTGTGGACTGACTTTATTCCCAATTTTTAAGCTTGATTACTAGCAGATCTTAAAATAGCTACTGGATGCTAAGCTGTAAATAAAATGTGCAGTCTAACAAAAAATGCAACCCTGACATTTGTGCTCATTCTGTAATCATGGCTTATTATCCCAGACTGTTTTTTTCAGTGGCTTCTATTCATTTGAAATAATTCTGTACAGGAACAAGCCTCTTGCTAGAGGGTTCAGTAACGAGCTATTGCTACAAAATTATTCATTGTGTTTCAGGCATGAATGAGGACACAGGTGATGCACACATGCTACTCAGGGCCATGTAAATTTTAGAGAGAACCTACACTTAAAATAAATTTAAGTAAGGCAAAGTAGATGGTGGTATTTATATACAAAAATTAAACAAAATAACTAAGGTTATGGCTGTAATACCCCAGAAAGGAACTGAATAATGCTCTACAGAATCCACTTCAAACAAGGCAGCAGTCCTTACCTCGAGCAGATTACAGCCTTTTAATATCTCCCTTCCTTTCGCATTCATCTTCCTTTCCAAACACACACAGGATTCTTCTTGAAAATTTAGGATTTAAAATATGGGGGTTTTAATCCACGAAGAGTAAAGATTAAACACTCCCTGATAAAAGGGATATAAGCACATCTGCTTTTATGCACAGTGACAAGCAAGCAGAGTAAATCCATGCAGAAAAAATGACTAAGAAAAGCATGACCTGAAATTCCAGAAAACAAATGCGGAAATTTTTTTTCAGGGGAAATTTACTTGGTGAAAAGGAAACAGTGGAGTTCTGGCCAGCAGTAATGCAAAATTTGCTGGATGGTTCTTTGAGTCCTACTACTATACTTAAGCTAACCTAGAACAGAGGGCAGAGGAAATACATAAGGCTCTAGGCAGAGACATTAGAGATAGACTTCTACATTTAACATTTGATTAGATTTAAAGATTCTATTGCCAGAAGCCTGTTGTAATTATCTTTTAGTATCACCTGTCAGCTCCTGGGTCAAAGGGCATTTAAGATGGAGAATCCTCATTTAAATTCTCAGATATAATCTGCAGACGCAAAGCTGTTTCTTTTGTTTACCACAGCTTGACAAGGCCTTTTTGGTTTTGCCAACCATAAATACTACAGACCTATTTCCTTCATTTAATTTAGATCTTGAAATCACTAACTTCTGCTATACAGAGAGGATAAGTTTGTACCCAGGATCTCTCCTTTCCCACAGCTTGTTAGGTAAAAATTTCCTGTCAGTACAACTAAAAGAGTGGAAGTGTTTAAATCTTTCCTACAGATGCTTCTGCAGGCTATGCTAGCTGACCATGTCCGTGGGGCCAACTGTAAAGCTAAGTTTGTTAGACCAGGAGCAAAGATCCTAGTCCTTGTGCGCCACAGGGTGGAAAAGAATGATGTGCCCTAAAAACTGACCTGAGGCATCTCTGAGGCTGGAGAGATCACAGATTTGAGCATCGTACCATCCCCATCCTCGCCGACTCTTCGGGCAGCAGGAGAACCTTGCACTTGCACAGCTGCCCATCACCTCCCGGGGAGGATTTGCTCCCTCTCCAGCTGTGCTGGTGCAGGATCATTTGCAAGCTCTCTGAACTATATCTGTGGAATCACTGGCACAGTCATTTCTGGCAGCAGAGGGACAGTGGAAGTCTCAAGATTAGGCCTAAAGGGGCAAGAGGAGGAGTGCCTCGACAGTATATTTTCAGGTGACTATTCAGCTGGCATTAACCCACTCCTCAATGTAACACAGCTTCCAGAGTAAGGCAATTACCTCAAAGTTATATTGCATACAAACAAAATCTTTCTCATAAATATATATACACCCATATATACACACTTCTAGAACAGGAGCTTTATGAAACAACCAAGTGAACTGAAGCATTTGAAAGCTGCCTGAATGTACAAGCTCCAGACAGTCTTTTACTGGTTTTACTCAGTTGTAGCAACCAGCACACATTTATCTATAAAGCGTTCTTCTTTATTTAAGTTAAACAAATTTTCAAGGATGGTTTCCATCTATAAAATGAACAAGTACAAGCTCTGTACAGCAGACTTTTCAAACCAACTGAAAAAAAAACAGTTTTCAAACTATGTTTTGAAAATCTGCAAAATAAACAGTATCACCATTCTTGTTCTGAAGACGGTAAGAAAAGTTCTCAGGAGACTCCACTGCAATTTGCTTCAAGGGCTCTTAATTTATCTTTCAAATGGGTGAATTTCTTCAACATTAAAAACCTCTAAAATCACAGTAAGTAACTTTGGCACACTGTCATGTAAACATAACAAAAGGATACCTCTTCTTGGCCGTTCTCTCAAAGAAAAGCGACACACAGCTCCTATATTAAAACCCCTATGCGCAGCATCCATGGGGAATTACTGAAAAAATATTCCTACTTTATGATTGCTGTTGTCATTAAAGACTAAAGAGATGAAATACGTATTTCTTTTTTTTTTTTTTAAACTAGCAATTCTGATTGAGAGACAAGAGGCAGGTCGATATTTAGAGTTGCAACTGCTCACGTCAGTTAGTGCTACCCTTACTTTGATCAAAGCTGCAAACAGAAATACCTCCATGGTTGAAGCTTAGTGGCTGGGCTTTTTTCCTTTTAAATTCTATTTTTCAAAACCTGCAAAAATTGACTTGCTGTTCAGCCCATATTTCAGCATTTGTATTTCCAAATCATGAAAGAATCTATTGCTATGTTTATGAAACATCTTCAAGTTCTCAGCTCGGTTAAAAGGCTACAGGGAGAGACTAAACGCTGAAAACAGTTCAACCACTGTCTGGCCTCTAAACAGGCAAGTTTTTGAGAAAGTGGATTGTGAATGATAAGAAGAAAAAAGTATTAATTATTCACAAAAACAGTCAGATGATGGACGGGTAAAACCAGATTTAATGCCCCCATCCAAATCCAAACCCCTGTGCAGGTACTTGCAAGTCTTAACTTCAGACACACAAGGTGTCTGTGGGCTCTGACTGGCACTGTTAAAGCCATGTTGCCCAGAAGAGCACCATCTCTACACCTAATGCACAGGTACAGCCAAAGGAAAAGGAAAAATCAGGAACTACTCTACTCCCAGGACAAAGAAAGAGGAGGACTGTACCAGCATTCTACAGCACAGCACATGTTCTTCATCTCCTTACAATTAACCTTTACATTTTTCCAAGATCATCATCTTTCCAAAGCCACTTCCTGGCACTTCATGTCTGCACTAATTTTTGTCAATACTGTCTCACTTATTAGTACTTATTTATCTTGCCTTCTCATTTTAAAAGCTCATTGAAGCATTTGCTTTTAATAAAAAAGTATATAGTCTATGCAAACATAAGAAAGGACACGCCAAAGTGGGGGTTAACTTTGACAGTATTATTTTATAAAAATGACATCAGCTGGACTGAAGCTGCAAAATGCACAAGTTCTATGGTTAAAAACACAAAGGTTATGCAGGTATCCAGGCTGACTCCCAGAGCCAAGCCCGAATTCACTCAAAATCTCCATTTAAAGAAACAAAATGGAAGAAAATTCCCCAGTAGTAGGTCTATAGATTAAGCAAGTGCAATTCAGAGATATTACATAGCTGCTCATCCTTGCAAATTAAAATTCATATCTTGTGCTGTCATCAGTGATGTAACTTATTTCTACAGCTCAAAAGGGGAGTTTGAGACAAATTCTTCCTCATTAGGGCCCAGAATAAAACTGTGCTGAACCAACACGGCTGCACAAAAGATCTGTGCGCTTTATATAATCTTATAACAAAGGAAGAAGTATTTTAAAGACAAAATACTACAGAAATGATCAACACAAATATCAAGTACAAGTTTAACATTATCCAGAGCACATGTAATGAATTTCCAGGTTGGAATAAACAATCTGAGCGATCATCTGGGCAGAGGCATTGACTTTTCCTGCTATTTTCTTTTTCCTCCTGAGTTTCATGATCTCTCCAGTAAGGGTGAAGTGTTAAGAAGTAGATCCACTTTGCAAAGCAAAAGCATCCAGTGTTAGCATGGACATCATACCCAGCAGCACAAAATCCGCACCTTCATAAAGTTTCTCTCTCCTAGCACTCCAATCCAATTTCTGGTTGTACATATGTCAATCACTTTGTTGATAATTGTAGGATGATGAAAACTGATATAAATAATTGGGAGCTGACAATATATATACTTTCATATATTTATATTTAGAGTCCATCATAGAAAAGTTCATATTCAAATTACCAAGTACACACAGGAGAAAAAAAAACAACTTCAAAATGACACTTCTGTTTCTGGAAATAACAAACCATGACTTCTATGCAAATGGAGTTTTCAAATGACCTTCTCCTAGTAATTTTTCCCACCCTCCCTCCCACACCCTGTTCCCCACAGGTGTTTCTTCAGATCCTTTTGTTTATCATACGTCAGTTGTTCCTAGAGTTAGTTATCTGCTGTGCAAGTAGTAACTGAAGACAGAAAGGAACCTTGAAGTTTGTAGCACAATTCCTTCTTGGTGTGAAGTGATGCTCAGTGCTATCTTTGCAGTGCTCTTGAGTTCCCTGGATCCCTGGTGTCTGCTTCAGCGCTCTACTTTCAGACAAAAGTGGAATACTGAGGTATATAAGTTCCATGGAAAGTTTTAAGAAATACATCAGTAATTCAATCAAAACTTTGCCCAATGTTTTTCAGTTGAAACAGCATTTTGCTTGTGAGTCCTTCTACTGCTGCAGATTAAGCGTGAATTTCCACTGTTGTGACAAAGAAGGATTGCAGATCTCAACGGTGAGACCACCATTTTTGGCATTTCGGCTGTCTAGACAGAGGTTGCTGCCAACGTGCCTCAGTTTAGAATTGCTTTCAATTTGTTCCCATTTCTGGAAGAGAAAACACAGTTACTGAGCTGGAAAGGCGGGAAAAGGAAGAATTTTACATCCTGTCCTTTCAAGTTTTCATAAGCTTCCCTGGCTTGTGCCTGGCAAAGCTGTGGAAACTGCAATAATAGTAGCAGTTTAGATGATTCTTGAATAAGAGTATGTAAGTTATGGCAAGCCTTGCCAAAACAGCTGTTCGTTAAGCTAACACTCTGCAAGACATGCAGAATACACCAAGCCGTTCTCCTCTACTTCAGAATTTCTCAAATACCCTGTTACCTGCATGAAAACTTTGGTCTGAAGAAAAAAATAAAAATCATAAAATCCATATGCATATCACTACAATACTGAGCACAGAGAAGCAAGAAGCAGAATCAATATAGACAACTTTGCAGAAATTCAGAAATTTGTCAGGCACCTTTCAGTTATGCAGAAGACAACCAGTCAATCTGTGCTGTCAAAAGCTCTTTGCCTAACGTGATGTCAAAGGACAGAGTAAATCCCAGAAATAGGATGTTAAAAAAAGAAGGTTTTTCTCTTATATTTCTAATGTACTGTGACCTGTAAACCTTATCAAGAAAATCTTGCTTCCGTGGTTTCCTGTTCTGAAAAGTGACAAGAATACTCTTCTCTGATCCAGGACAGAGTTTCAGTTAACTGTGTGAAAAAACGGAGATGCAGAAGGAATAAAGCTGGCAGATGATCAGAATTGATGACTTAGCAGAAAGAGATGAATTGTTACACGACTAGATCAAAAAGATGGTATGACTCTGCAAATGTGATTTTCCTCAGGCATGGGAAATAGATGAAGTTACAATATTGCGTAAATAAAAATGAATTTAAGGAGTCTAGTGCTATTACAAACAGATCCCCACTGAATAGAAGGAAAGCCAAAGAACACTCTTCTGAGACACAGACTACACAATCTTCAAACTTCACTTAGTAATACCTTTCAAAAATACACTGTGGAACAAAGAACCTATTTCGGAAAACAGATGTGGCACTTGAAGACTCTTACACATCAGTGCTGTTGGGTGAAACCTTTACATAAGGCCCCTGTCAGGACAGAACCTCTACGTGACACAAGTGACAAAAGGATTATCACCAGCTATGAACAGACAAGCTCAACACACAAGCTCACTGCTGCTGCTCTGTCTGGACATCACACATCCTTAACTTTACACACATAAACAAACAGTGTGAAGAGCAGAAGCTACAGAAGAGATGATCACCAGTGCATGTTCTTGCATTCTCAATCACAGCCCTTGTTTTCCCCACTCTTTGCAGAGTGCAGTCACGACATACTGACCTGTCTGCTGTCATTTTCCCTACAGCCCTGAAGTTTTATTAGTGAACCAGGTGCTCTGTCCACAACAGTAAGGCACAAATCCATGTGTTTCACTGACTTGTCCTTTGTTAAGGCCCATTCCTACAAAAAGGAAGAAAAAAAAAGAGTGTACAAAGTTGTGTACATTAACAGATGCACATGCTATCTCTGCATATACAGCACAGGTTAAAATCCTGTAAACAGCTAAGTGTAAGCATTAGAACAGTTCATTGTTTCCCACAAACAGGAGAGGAAAAATGTTCTTTCCAATTGCTTCAGTGTGTCCCCATGTCAGCTCAGGGCTGAGCTGGCTGTTTGCTCCCTCTGCTGGTTTCACACAGCTGCAGCAGGCAGTCACACCGGCCTTCAGATGCAGAAATATTTGTCCAAATATTTATTTAGCTATAAGTTTATTTATATGTATATATACATATGTGTGTGTGTTACACCCTCCACATATCTCCTTTATATATACATATATTTTAAAAAAGGGTGTAATTACATACATAAAACCCCTAAAAGCTTGGTCTGCAGCATCACGGGCCACCTACTCACACACTGAACAAAGCATATGGACCACAGTGAGGAAACAGTAGTTCTGAATACAATAGAGACCACCAGAAAGCAATACACAAGGGGCTAAACTCAAAGGTAGAGGGAAAATGTTCCTTCCTATCCAAGGTGTGATGTACAAAAGAATTTCCACTAAATGCATTTAAATAGGCAACTCTTAAATGAGCAAAGAAAAGTTGTTCTATATGCAACTGTTGCCCAGCTTGTTTGATCTCAGCATCTTCTTACACAGAGCCTGATCTTGCACTGATGTTCAGACTCTCTCCTCATGCCTTTATTCTTACCAAATTTGATCTCCAGGATCCCCACTGGTCTTCATTTGTCTAACTATGCTTTGAGGAAAGAAGTCACTTGATTAAAGCCACACTAATTATCCAAATCATGCTTGTAACTACTTAAAATGGCACAATTAGCTTCTCTCAAACAAATAAAGAGGATTTAGTTGCATAATACAAAATCCTAGATATATGAGGGCAAGCCTGGTTACATTTAAATGTTATTTTGGAAGCAATCAGTGTTTCGGAAGTAAATTACATTACTAATCCCACCCCTTTTTTTTTTTTTAAAACCTAGCCCTTCCTGATATGAAGCAGCTACTTTCCTCTACTGATCAGAAACTAAGACTGGCTGTAATGGAGCTAAGATGAAGCAAGTTCCACTACACCAGAGGAGAAGAAAAGTTGCAAATGGTGTATATGCTCAGGGCACAGGCACAGGATAGCTCTATATAACACCCTGAAAGTCAGGACATCTGAGAAAGCCCTCTATACAAGTACGAATTTCCCAGGAAGGAAACAAATATTAACAGTGACAAAGGAAGGGGATAATGTGATGTACACCGAATGTATCTTCTAATTCAGGTTCATCTTCCTATCACCAGTACATAGTAACTACTTGAGTCAAAAAGCTTAGGTTCACTTTCACCTTTTTTTCTTAAGACTTTTACTGAGGAAAACAAAAATTAATGGCATACAGACCTGGTTTCCCCCGGCATTATGACATTCATAAACTCCAACAACACCATCTGCAAAATGGCCCAAAGTGTCAAGGCAATTGGTACCCTGCTGCAAAGCCCCAAAAGCTATATCTTGATGATCAGGTACCCTAAAACAAAACCAGAAATAGCTGCTTAATTCAGTTGGGATTTTTTGTTGGTTTTTAATTTTATTTCTTTTAAACTCCTTGGTTTTACTCAGAATACTTTTAAGATGAGATGTTAAGGATCAGTGATGACTATCATCTGGAAATCTCAATCATCTTTTGAGGTAAGGCAATTATTTGATCATGAACTGATCAAACACAAGTAAACTTGCAAGCTTAGGACAACAATACAAAAAGATTTGTGTCAGAGAATGAGGATAAACATATGAACTCTGCATAATTATTATTTAAGGTGACTCAAAGCTTAATGCTATCATTAAAGGTCATCAGATCCTTTTGTCTTTTCAGGTAAGGTAGCTTGTGGCAGAAATAGGACATTCTACATTTTTCTCAGACTATTTTTACTGAAATGTTAAAAAAGGGGTTAGGAATTTAAAAAAAAATAAAAGTTTTTCTGATATCTATTTTCTAACAGTTACACATAAAATACACTCATATTATGGAAATACCTAGTCAAGCCCATTCAGAAAAGTACAGTTGTGGGGTAGAGCCCATGAGTTCATGTCAAACAGTAAAACAAGGGCATATCAGAACCTTTAAAAACGTCAGACTAATATGAGTACAATAATTCAATCCAGCAGAATGAGCACACGAGGGATGACACAGAGTGAGATGACATTACACTTCAGTAACATTTATGGTAGCACATGTTCCAGGAGAGCTTGCAAGACACATTTTTTCTGACAAATTAAACAAAACCAAATATCCTCTGGCATTTTTAAGAGAAAGTAAAGGAAAACTTACTTCCTCAGCACCACCCTGGTTTATGAGACTCCTTAGTATGTGTGGAACTGTATATGTTTCACTGGGGCTGTAATAGCTGGTGCTTTTGCATCTCAAGCCTATATATCTATCACTAGCAATTACCTGACTCCACTGACATGAAGTGCCATCAGGAAAAAGACACCATGTATTCTTACAAGGAACACACAGTATCTTGCACCATTACACTACTAACAGCTGGTCAGACTCAGATGTGACTAACACACTTATTAATGGGTTACTTAACCACAAACTTTTTATGCTTTCAAAAAGCGTTTCTCCTCAAGGAATTTTCACTAGTTAGGATGCATTAATGTTAGAGAAACTGTTAGCAATATTATCCCCCACTTTCTTCTTTTCACCTCCACCCAGAAGTCAGTGATTATCCAGTGACAAGAGACTCAGTTTCTTAGTCTTAGGCATCTTCCGTTGTCTGCCAAACATACAAGGCCCTCTTGTCTGCTGACTCCCGTTACTTGCACTATATTGAGATTCAGTCTCCTTACTCAACTAGGCATGTGCTTAGGCAAAGGCTAAGCTTTAAAGGGATGACACCAGGATATAGAGCAGTGTGCTTTTGAGCAAATAGCTTGTGGAGGAGACTAACTTCTAGGTAAGTGGAGTCTTTTGGACACTGCTCTCTAAAATATCTACTACTGCAGCTGTAGTTGCAGCAAGCAGAAAAAGAAAAAGCAGCCTACTAGGGAAAAGTTACTCTTAAGGAACAGAATTAATAAAAACAAAAAGCAAATAAACATGCACAAGGCATTGCATTCACAGATAAAATAAAAAGCATCCTTCACAGTCAAGGAAGAAGAAACTGATGATTTCTGGGGAGGCCAAAAAAGAGAACTGCATACTAATGTCAGCCAAAACTCACCGTAACTCAGGGTAAACATTTTCAAGATACCACTTGAAGGGTTTACAGCTAAGTCTCTTTCTGAGTTCCATTCGGCTTTGAATACTAGAGGAGAAAAAAAAAAAGGTAGTTTTCAAAGTCAGGCTGTTGTCTTCATATATGTTATGGAATACACAGAAAACTCAAGAACAGCTGAATTGCTGAAATAAACCGTAAAGCGGCAGCATGAGAGCCAGCACTGCTTTCACCTCAGAAGGTGCTGTCCCACAAAGAATAAACAAATAGGGCAAGGAAGCATTTGTGACTTACTTGCCATAAGGTACATTCCTGGCTGAAGGCACTGCTGCATAATAGAAATTTTTATACTCATCCATCCAGACTTCCGCTGCCCTGCGTGTATTTCTAGGAACAATCATATGAAACACATGGGTTATATTTTCTCAAGGTGCAATTAAACCACGTAATTTATCTTCAGGTTGATTTTAATCCTTCCTAGTACTACATAGTTAACTGCCTCAAGCCAGGCAGAATAGTCCCTATAAAGAACCCACGTAATAGAAAACCATTAGAGACTAACATAACTGAAATAAATGCATTTAGAACTGCTTTGGGTTTTCATCCAGAATTTAATACACATCTTGGAGTTCCTTCTGCAAACTTCATGGAATTTGTTATGTTGGTGTTTGGTTGGGGTTTTTTTAGTAAGAGTAATTCAACAGAAGCCACATTTAATGAGTGTTCACCTGGACAAAGCAAGCCAATTGGAAACATAACAATCTCAACCATTTTGGGCAATATTTAATAATGTCTTTTACCTTTTTGAAAACAGATACACTAACACAGGCAAGACATTTTCAGTCTTCATTCTATTCCTACCAGCACAGCATTCAAGTTCCAAAAAGACATAAGCTACCATGAAGTTAAAGCTATGAACCAAACAAGTTGAAGTCTACAAGTCTGCTGTAACTGAAGAGAGAAGAAGGAATCAAAAATTATTTTTAATTATTTAAAATTCAAGAGACAGTATTGCAATAAATGTGAAAAAAACACTACACCAAATGCTTTATTTCTAATCATACACATCTCTAACTGAAATTCCTGTATTTATGTCTTTAAATCTCCTTTTGGACTGCAAATGGGTAATGGCTTGCTTTTTCCATTCCCTTGGTTCCATGCAAAACTCATTTACTTCTATTGTTCATAATTTTTTTTTTAGAAAATTAAGTCTCATTTCACTTGAAATTGCCATGTGCTGAAGCTTATTTTACATTTGGCAGCAAGTTCATCTAAAGCAATAGGAGTAAACTCAGTCAGCCAATAGCTTCTTTAATATGGTTTTCCAATTCAAAAGGCAGAAGTAGTCAGGATAAAGTGAGGAACCTTGCAAGTTGCTGAGAAAGAATAAAAATGTGGGGAATAAAAATGTCACAATGAAGACCTGAATAATTTTTTTGTCTGAGGACTGATTTTTTTCTTTCAAAGATTCCTTTAAATTTCTGAAAGCAAAATCCCCCTCAATTTAGGTTAGAAGCTATGTCAGTTTATCTTCACTTGCAGTCTCTTAGACCTGTGTCAGTGTCACCACCTGCCCCTCTTGCTTTCTCAGCAAGCAGCTTGACTGCCCACAACCCAAACCGATTTTGGTGGTTAAAAAAGAACTGTTTGGTTTGCCAGGATTTAATGACTCCAAAGGCACTTTCAAGGCCAGAATACATGCCTGCATTACGCTTCCCCACACTCAGGGACTAACAGTTCAGGCTTAGTGAGACACGAATACGGGCACTGTGTAGATGCTGAGAACTGCCTGAACTAGTAAGGTCCCAAACAAGGCAGGGTGCTGAGGAGCACAGCACTTACTGCTGAGCCACAGTTAATGAAACCAAGCACCAAGCAATGAGGTAGCTTTGCATGGACCAGACTGGGGTCTGCAAGACTTACTGGCTTGTTGAAGTGGTGTATTGAAGCAGTGCGAACTGGTCTAGCAAATCCTGCCAGACACAAGCTGTATCTGCCCACACCACACAGCCAGGATGTGGCCTCCCCTCTCATGAAACAGGACTCCCAGTCTCTCATGCAGAATTACCAGTTTGTTTTGGCTGCCAAAAGGCAGTGCATAGTGACTAGCCAGCTAAAAATAGGATGCTTACCCAGAGCAGTCCAGAACGAATCGCGTATAGCCAAGGGGCAGATAGATGATGGCATAAGCCAACAAGTCTCAACGGCAAGATCAGAACAGGTTCCATGCACCAAGTTTCTTGGCAGCATGGTCTGATATATCTGATAATACCTGTTTTCCAAGGATATCCCATTACTTTAGGTTTGTCATTCTCTTATTGCTAAAATTGATTTTAAGGCATTCTGTTTTATAGGTTTGACATCCAGAAAAGCTAAATGAGGAAGAAACCTTCAAATATACAACCTGTCAACCTTGCTTTTAAGTGCTATACAACTCTTCTAGGTCAATTAAAAAATAACTCCATTGAAACAAGGAATTTTAATGGTATTTTGGAATTTGAGACAACTGGACAGATAATGACTAAAGTTATAAACCACTTTCAGAGAAAGGGAGAACTGGAAAGGGATCTGGAAAAGCTAAGTACCCAAGACACAAGTTTGCAGGCTTCAGCTGTCCTCATCATTCAAGTACATGTGGGATCTCTTTGCAAAGTCATTTTGAACACAAATGACTTAAACTTCTCACAGTAATTGTAAAGATATTTGAGAGATCAATTCACAGTAATGATTTGACTTCAAAACAAAAATCAAAAAGCTTTAATCTCAGTGTGAATGCAGGATCTTCAACCCCTGCCACTATGATGCATTTCTGGTGTCTGCTCTATCCCTTCACACATACAGCCTCACCTTTTCCCTATTTTTCCTTCGAGCTACGTTTAAGTACCTACTTACATCAGAAGAAAAGCAGCATCTTGGCAACACCCCAAAGATGGAAAAGCTGCAGGAGTGGGAAAGCTGCACATTATATTTATATATTTATTCACTTTTATTACCCATGCTCCTTGTTATGACATCCATTTCAAAACCTCATGAAACTAAGACAGCTTCATCCTAAACCTACATAACGCAGTTTAATTGGTAGATCTTTCTACTCTCCCGATGCACATGATAAATGCTGGAACAGAGATGTGATGTATTGAGGATATTTCATTGCTAGCTTTTGATTTCCCATAAGTACTATTATTAATTTTCCACTGCAGCATAAAATACAGATCTCAAAGAACAGGGGAGCAGAAAAAAACCCTAATATAACTAGTGGAAGAAAGAGGACAGTGACTTTATTTTAGAAGACTATTGAATTCATTAAAGTCACCTTGGTGGTATAATCAGCATGGAAGGGAAGAACTACACCCTAAGGAGATTCCTCAGTCTAAAGTGAATCACGAGTCCAAAAATATCAGCAGCTTAGAACATTCTTATGAATTTAAGAACATCTGCACTCTCTGGGTTGCTTCACGTTAAATAGAGTTTGGGCTCCATATCCCTTCAAGGGTAAAGAAACAATTTTATTTCCAGCTCTTAATCCACAGAACCTTTAGCAGAGTCTTGTATTTCTTCACCCCCTGAGCACTGAGCATTCTCTAAACCAAAACCTACAGTGATTCTTCAGCTACAGCTGATACAGCCTTGATCAAAATGTCCACCACAGTCCCATAATACTTTTATCTACATTAATTAAAAAACACTATGAACATAAATCAGCACAGCTATTCTCACTTTAAAGAAGAGAAACTGCGGACAGAGCTCAGTATTTCAGCTACTGCTGCACATTGTACCAACAGCAAAATTAACCAGCATAATAATCTAAGCCCTTAAAACTGCAGTTTGTTTGGTATACAGAAAACGCATCTTTAAACATAGCACAGGAAAGGCAAATGAGAGAGAATGAAGTTGCCAACAGACTGGCACAAATACCAGAATCAGTCTACATAATCATTTGCATCTCACATACTGATCATGCATTAACAAAAAGCAAGCATGCTCATAACTTAGTGTATTCTGGCTCTCAATGAACAATGAAACTGTTTCTATAAAATGAAGTTTTATGACACAGTTCTGAAAATAAAGGCTTCTTTAAAACCAAATAAACACCAAGTGCTCAATAGTGATGGAATGCCAAGCTAAGCATTTCCTTCTTTTACAGATTCTCAGTCTGTCTCCATCAGAAGTTTTCCTCTTTCAACTCTCAGGTTCTTCTCCCAGTCTATAATAGCTGCCTCAAAGTCATTAATATATTTTAAGTTAATATTTTTCTATGATAGATAATATTGCAAATATTTCTAAAGATGAGATCCCTAAAATGAAATTACTGCCACCTGCTGATCACCTGAAGAAATCCAAAACATTGCTATTTAGCTGAAGCCTTAACAGTTACCTTGCAAACACGGTACCACTCCCACCAGGAAACGTGTAAGGATGCTGTTTGCGGAATACGTGACCCACTCTGCTGCAAGGGATGATTTCTAGGCTCCCACCACATTGCCAAACTCTGAATGAGATCTCTGAAATAAAAACACGAATGAAAGACCAACACCATAAAACACTGTAGCATAACTGTTTACAGAGAAGGCTTTTAGTGATTCTTGCTGAGAAGATCAGTAAGGCAGTTTTCTGACAAATTCTAGGATAAACAAAGGCATACCTAAGCACTTCTTATTCTGCAAGGTCATGAGAAATAATCATATTAACTTGGAAGCAAAACTACGTTTTCTCCTATCTGAAGTTACCAGCATTCTCCAAATCCATAAACCATGATGTGATTTGCCAGAGTGGGTTCAGTGTATATGTGCTATTACAATGCTCTGTCTGAAGGGTAAACAACAGGAGGTACACTTAACAGAGAAATTAATGATCTAGCTTATATTAAATTTTTTCAGCTGAAGATAGAATAACACAGTGGACAAAAATCAAGGCATAATAAAACAATCAACAGATTCGAGCTCCTAACTTATTATAGTACATAAGCAAAAACTCCCAAACAGTGGCTGTGGAAGGAGTTATATCGAGTCAATCTTGACTTGAAGATAGACCAAATAAAGACAAAACAACCATAAATTGAAGGTTATGGACAGCAAACTTCTAAGCCCATCCAGTGATCTGAGCCAACTAATGATGACAAGAAGGTCTAGGAATATTTATACACTTTTCTCAACTCTGGCCTTTGATAGCAGAAGTCTCCTACTAATGAGAGAGAACTTTTCCTCATTCATTCCAACTAAGTGCAGTAAGAAAGGTGCTTCCAGTAGCACTGTTTCAATTTTGATGATTCCCCCTTTAGTCCAGCAGCTGTTACTAGATAGCCTTAGTTTCAAGCCTCTTTATAATCACTGTTTTACCACAGATTTAAAAAAAATAGTCTGCCCAGAGAAATAAAAAATTTTATATATAAGAGAGGTGCTGTGATTCCAGCTGCTGATAGTGCAAATTAACTGCCATTATTCTTGACGGTCTCTGCTTTTACAAGGCTCACTTCCTATTTGTTTTACTTCAGTGACAAATTCTGATGCAAAGGGGCCAATTAGACATATTCATGTATCCTAGACAGTCAACATCGTCCAATCTATAGATAGATCATCCTCCAAAATATGAGTGAGAATACTGCCCTTGACAATAACTTACAGTCTTGATTTTCCAGTTGAATTTACATGGGACAACAGGCAAAACTAATTTTTAAAGGAAAGATGACATTCTCTCTGTACATTTTTCAGAGCACTGACTTCAGTATTGCACCTCTTATTTTGAGAATGAAAAAAAGAATCACAGTAAATGACTGGTTGCTGCTAAAGAAGTTAGGAACATAGAAGTGCTTTTGTTACTACAAGATTAAATTACACGTGGATAGAAGACTTTCGGCTTTTCCATATCTAGCTCAAATTTGGCCCCGTATTGCTCAAACTGTGAAAGCAAAGGAGTAATAGCTTTCTTGTATTGTTTTGAAGCATTATTTGAGTTCTGCTATATATATATGATCAAAGGCAAAGGCTTTTGCATTAGACAAGCAAGTTTAGACTAAATGCTTGAAATATAGTATCAAACATTTAAGTATTAGTAAATAAATGCCTCTGAAAGAGATGGACTAAAATTCTGGTTAAAAATAAAAGGTCAATGCAGTATGTCTCAAGCTCACTTTTAAAAGTTATTCATCTGAAGGTTTAATCCAAAAAGTCACTGTCATCTATTAAATGTATGTAGACCCTGAAATAGTATTTTTGTTTTACAGGTAAGTTAGAAATGTTTTGTGTCAATTTTTTTCATTATTCACAGCTTCCTTTACTGTGTACACTAATTTCATTAATTCTCCCTCTGTAAATTCCCAGAAATGTAAGCCTACACACGTATACTTACCAGCACCTTAAACTGTGAAGAATCTCAAAAAAACATGAAAATTATGACAAATAGCTCTATGGGAAAGGCAGCAAAGGATTAGGATACAGGGAGAAGCAAACTAATTCTTATTTACACCAGCATAGCTTCTAAAGCCTGCACGGCTTTTTAAAGAAAAAAAGAATATACCGCATCTACAATCCAAAACAACTCCACAATCCCAAGGCCAGGTTGGATGGGGCTCTGAGCAACCTGGTCTAGTGGAACATTTCCCTGTCCATGGCAGGGGGGTTGAAACTAGATGATTTTCAAGATCCCTTCCAAACCAAACCATTCTATTATTCTATGAAGCTCCCTTAAAGCATCTTTGCCATAGTCCAACAGTGGGAGAAGAAATGCTACTACTGTAACAATTTCAGCAGATGTTGTTTTTAATTGAAAAGGCATAAACAGAATGTAAAAGATTCTCTGAGATTATATTACACCTCTCTAACAGATTTGTTCTGTGTATTCTAGTGTGTCATCAGTAGAGAAGTCAGGGAATGTCTTAAGAAAAATTAATAGGAAAATTAATTACAAAATTAGTTAATAAGAAAAACATAGATTTTCAAGTTAGACCCAAACCTTCTAACGGTCCACCCAGTTCTCCAGTGTACTCCTATTCCCCTAGGCTTAACAAAAAGCATCAATAAAGATGGTAAGAATTAAAGTTTATGGATTCAAGACAAGCTGAACTAACCTTGATCCACATTTCATACAGCAGGCACATGTTACCAGCAACATTTGGCAACAGTCTGGAAATGCACTTATCTTCATGGTAATTCAGCCAATTTAGGCAAAATACTGCAGGCCCATCTTAAAATTTCTCAAATTTAGACTATACTAACATGTGAACAAAATCTCATATAAAAGCTGCTCTGTACATGCTTGAAAAAAAAGCTAACTTTTATAAATTGAATAAAATGTGCAGAATTATTTTGCAAGTCCATTTAGCAGTTTATTTGCATGTAACACTGATCCACTGATCCAGAGAGGCCAGAGGCCTGACAAGCATGCACGTTAAATTTTAAACTGTACGTCACAGATTTCCAGTATCTGGAGTATGTGCCATTTATTGCCAATTAAATCATATGCCATGTGGTTTTTACTTGTCTTCAGTTAGTCTGACGGCTAGGAAAAAAATCATTAGCTGCCTTCTGCCTGCTTTTCAGGAATCCTTGAGTCTCCATCTCTTCCTTCCCGTGGAGGAAGGGGATCAGAACGCAGCAGGAACAACACAAACAGCTTTTTGCACCCTTGAGTGAGGAGCCAGTGCCCTTTTCTGCTATCAAGGCCTCAATTATCAAAGCATAAAAGTAGCTGATAAATGTTCAGAAAAAATTCAGTTGCTCAAGTACATGCTTGCAGCTAATCAAATATTTAAGTGTTCTAGTGGCAAGAGTGGTTTTCAGAGTGAACAGGAGTATTGCTGTAGGAAATTTATCCAATGACTCGGCATTTAAAAAATGACAAATTACTGTATTTATATTAATACAATTTAGCAATTCACAGCCAGAATAGTGAGAATACAGAAACATGGAATGTAACTGTTCAGAATACCCAAAAGGATTCTTCGAGTACTGAATAGGATGGTCAGAGACAGGACTATAGGGATGCCTCTTCCAACCTCAGCGTGTTACAGTAGTGTTAAACATTTGGTTACCGTGTCTCCATACTCAGTGTGCTGCATACAGCAGAAATTTCCTTGTAGACCAAGCATATGCGTAATACATATGCAGATTTCAGTAACTCAAAATACTCACGCATTTTTACAAGTTCGAGGTATTTTAGGATTTTGTAGCTGGCACGTGCAGTAGAGGGGCTTCTATCATTAGAACTGTTCCTAAAACACACTAGTTGGAGTGTTTGAGATGCATCTCTACCCGGAAAAACTACAGTAAAGACAGATTGGAAGTCTCAAGAAGTTTTAAAATTCTGCTCCTTCCAAATCTTTTTTGTTTTCACATAATTATACCAGTCTTAACTGGAGAAAAACTTTGTTCAATACTGTAATGCAAATAGCCAAAAAACACACTACTAATGCCAGATTTAACCACCAGGTCAAAGGAGAAGTAGCTAAAGCACAAGTTCTGTCAGGCCCTCCTCCCTCTTGCCTAAACCCCATTCACTTAAACATCTGAAAATAAGGCATTACAGAAAAAATACCTTCTCAACCATCATTATCTCATAGGGCTAAAGCAGAGGCATAAAACTACAAAACTCACTAATATTCTATTGCAAAGGTTAAGAAACAGAATCAGGAAAACCATGACTCTGTGACAGCAAAGGCAATGATGAAACCTGCTTTCTTTCAAGACTGATCAGAAGGTAAATAATAAACATACCTAAGTTTTCTCCACCCCAAACATCCATCATCATGTCATACTTTCCTAGTTCTTCAAAATAGGATTTGTCCATCACAAATAACCCACCAGCTATCATGGGTGTCCTAAACAAATAAGAAAAAATAAATTAAATACTTACAGAATCATGAACTGGGGAATCACTATTATTTGCACATCAAGGTTAATATCTCCTTGAAAAAACTGGCAACGCTTTTAAATGCAACTAATTTTGTATCTATCACATTAAATGCTGTCTGCACACATTTCTATGGCATATACAGTGCTATGACCACTTTGTGAGGCGGCTTCAAAATCTCCATTTGGTTCACAAGTTCCTTATGTAAAAGGGTGGCAATCTGTGTCAATAATAAAACATTAAAACCGATGCTGTATTTTTAGTCCTCAAAACATAACAACTTTAAACAAAAAGTGACATCTACTTTTTCTTAAGGGTAAATAATTTACCAGTGTGTTTTAAACTATTTTTTAAAATACAATTTATTTCTGTGAGTCTCACAAGGCTCCATAAATATGAATGAAGTTTCAATATTGATGAAAGCTATAGTAAAGATCCTCTTTCAGATTCAGAGAAGATGGATTTCTAACTATGCTTAGTTGCAAACGTAATCTATTCGAGAAGTGGTGGTACAGACATACTTTATGGGAGCAACTGGATTTCCTTGTCGTGCTCTTCTTTGCTCTGGTGTCATGTAATCCCACTTGAATACAAGGTTCCAGTCAAAGCCTTCAAGAAGAAAAGTAGGATTTTAAAAAGACTGCAGTCGTCATTCCACTTTTAGTAACAATGTTGACTGAAAACACTGGGAATTAAAAATCTAAACTTGTACAAATCTCTGGGTAGAAAACAAGTAGGAGACCAGATGAAAGGTAAATAAGTTGACAGGACAACAAAAATAGAGTAATCTCAATTACCAAATAACTTTGATTTCTCTTGTTATCATCTACTACACAAAATAAACTCAGTCAGCAAGTGACATCCTGACATCAAATAGAACATCATACGAAGATCTTCCAATCTTTACAAATGCTCCCAATAGTTTCCACTCTTAATAAGCGATCACATATTTATGTTTGCCCAGGCTTTATGCAGTACTCTTGGTACTCTATCAACAAGAGCTCTCTATCATACCGGTCACAACAAGTTATGTAGGTCCCACTTACCTTCTTAATATTCATTCAACTTCTTACTTTCCCACTGTCTTTTTAAGTGCATCATTTTTTAAACCTAAGGTAAGAGCTAGAGCACCAAAATATTACTTAGCTTCCGCATGTACATAAAAGTGTGTGCACACAGCAACAGCCAGTCTGGTCCTGTCGTGAGTGAAGCACAGAAGCCCATAAAGGTCACTAGAACAGACATGACCAGTAGGTCACCTATAGCAGCTTCCTGTCTAACAACCATTACATTAACTCCTTTAGGCAATGATACAGAGCTGGTATAAGAAACTTCTTATAGCAAACGCTTTCATAACAGTTTTGGTGCTGGGTTATGCCTATAAGAACGAACATCTATTAAAAAAAGTGCACAAGGTCCATAGCTCTCCCCCAGTACACCTAGAAAAGCAGCCTTGCAGAGTCTGCCTGCTGCCAAACACATTTAGATCCTGTGAGGTCATATAATGAATGATTTCCAGACTTCTGGTACACAGATGTCAATACTTTTCTTTCTCTAGCATAAAGATAAAGAAATTACTTTGTGGGGAAGTGGAGAAAAAAGCTGAAGTAAACAGACAACAGTTAGAGTCATACAAACTCTGTTTGCATCTGCAAAGGTGCCTACTGATGTAGAAAGCTGAAAATCAAGCAGATTTCAATGTAACTCACAAGATACTTATCACACACAGTACAGAAATTATCCTCAACAGTCTTTAGAGCATGCAAGCCAGCTCTTTCTCTACATGTTTGAGTATTTCATGAAGTGTTGCACTGTAAAAAATGAAAGATTAACTACTTCAAAACTCCAAGTAGCAAAACAGTAAAATGGCTACAACCTACAGTACTGCAAAGCCTCCAGCAAGAACAGTAAAATGAGTTCCAATATTTCCATGTGGTTAAACAAGTCACATTTCATCACACACACCCAGCAAAATTACTTGCATCTGGGAGAACTTGAAAACCCTACTGTTCTCCAGCAGAAGCGGAGAGATAGAGTTACCATATACTCCAGTGAACACAAGGGGTCTCTTTTGGAACACAGCACTTTCACAAACTGAACAAGTGTATTAATTCTCTGTCGATTAAAAACTGGTTTTCCATCTCCATTTTTCACTGACTCTGGGGAAAATTTGCACTCAATGAGATAGTATCAGTAACTCTTTAAAAGGAATATTTTTAAACACAAGTGCATACCCAATATGAAATTCTATCCAGTGTAAACTGCATCACAGGCATACTCTAAATTATTAGATCTCAGTTAACTACAGTTTATTCCAGTAATTACAGTATTTCTCAGTGTGGCATAAACACCTTGCAAATCTCCCCCTCAGGGAAAAAAAAAGTGTAATACAAAATGCATGGACTTAGTATTGGCCAGACTTGGGAATTATTTCAGACATGTCCACTTAAAAAAACAAGTGCGTACCATTTGCTAGGTTGCATGTCTTGGGTGACTAAGTCCTTTCAAAACAGACCAGGCACAAATGCTGTCCCAGCTGTTTCAGCTCTCCATGCTTCAGCCACACAGGCACTGTATCTAAGGTTGAAAGCATAGTTTGGTTTCCATGTTTAGACTTGGCCTCAGCGAAAGTGTTCCGTGATGCCAAATGCTATAGTGTCTCTAACATGGCAATCTGTCCTCTGGGAACTGACAAGAAATATATTGTTCATATTTCAACTGACCCTCAAATAGCTTGAAAGGGTGGCATGTGCAAAAATGTCTGTTATTGTTTTTGAAAAAAAAACAACCGAGTTTCTCTCTCCTCAATCCAAAAGTACATAGGCTTTGGTCACTTCAAAAAAAAATTAAAAACCCAATCTATTTCTGTTGCGTACAAGGAGAGAAAATGAGTACTGAAAAGAAAGAGATAAAGGAATGAATTGGGAGACACAGTTTCAAAGATAAAGTGTGAAGAGCAGTAACAAGAGAAACAATCTCTCAATCTTGTCACCCTTCACTTATGAAGAGATTAAGAGCAGGAACCCAGCAGCAACCTGTCTATGGTTTCAAGGAAAGAATTCCTCCTCCTACTCCAGACAACAGTAAAAGCCACATAATGGTACAGAGATTTCTGTACTCAGGGTTTAATGAATAGATCGTGTAGAGGCCTCAAGGTTTATTTATGCTGGCACACAGATAATAGCACAGAACTATACATTAGCATACTGTGAATATATGCACCATACAGGTGTAATTTCAAAAGAAAATAATAAAAAATAATAAATAATAATAAAAAATAATAAGAAGGATATAGAACCTCTCACCTCCAGATCACTGATGAACTTGTAGCATATGCAACATTATGCAAATATTGCTTTTATTTTAGTTAACTGAAACAACACTTGGTGACCAGTTAGAGACCAGAACCTAAAAGAATAGGCTTGAAAACGGTTTTTTCCTTCCTCAGTTAAGGAAGTTCCTCCAGAAAAAGCTGTAACGCTGTGAGAAGAGCACTTTAATTTTTATATCATGGCTCATCTCATATCTTTATGCAGACAGTTCAGTTTCCAGGGTTGTGGGAACACTTATTTACAAATAATAGAAAAAAAGGGATAAGTGGGTAGAGAACAGCTGTTTTAAATACTAGATTCTTATTAGCAGTGAAAAAAATTTTTACAACCTGTAATAAGTAAGGATTTTAGCGTGTAGTTGCCTTTTTCCTCTTTGGAAAAGGAGAGGAATTTTTCATATTTATTTTTATTCAGGGCTTTACAAGTCTTTTTACTATTTGATGTCAATAGTTTATACTAGCTACACATATCGAAACTGTAGTATTTCTAAATTCAATTTAACAGGGAATTTTTTGATGGCAAAGATATAAAACACTACAAATTTTCATGGTATGTTAGTCTTTTCACAATTACAGATCATGGCTAACAAACACTTATTTTTTTTTAAACACATTCCAAAGCTTTCTGCTTATTCAGAAGAGTTGAATTTTTTAAGCAAATCAGCATCTTGAAACAAACCTCATAGACACTGCATTGTTGACAGGCTTCTAAACTAGTGAGAAATTAAAGCCTATCTTATCTAAAAAGAGAATCATAAGCTCTGGCTATAAGCTTCTTCTGATATTTACACAACCCTAGAAACATTGGAGCGAGTCTTACATAGTCTTACATACTGGTAAAAGGCAGCATAAACTTACAAGAAATAGTATAATAAAGATGAACTGTTTTAAAGCAGAGAACAATAAGGCCAATTAAAATCCAAGCCAAGAAACAAGTGACCTACGGAACTTAGAACTAGATCTATGACAGGAAAGAGCGGTATGTTAATTGCCCATTCCACAGCTGCAGTGATTATGAGCTTTGGTTCTTGATGCTTGTTTTAAAATCTGTATTCCAGTACAGGTACATACCGCCTTTTAAATCAGCTGACGCCCCCACGTACTGGAAGTTGTCCATATTAATTACATCAATAATAGGAGACACAACTCTGGTCTTGTCCTAAAATAAATATTAGAAAGTAATATTGAAATAATGAAATCAATATATAAAGACTCAGACAGGATGTGATGTTGAACAGTTCAGCAGGATTTAATTAGAATGTCTCCCCCGGCTCTCCCTCCACTTCAGCTTACGGCTCTGAACAGTCACTGCTGTGAACAGCATTGCTCAGCATCGCTTTAGAAAGCAGAAACCACATGGTATGACTGGAAATCCTCCTTCTATTCTAGGCTACTTATATTCAAGTAAGCCCCCTCTTCTGACTTGCTCTCGAAGAAGGCAGCAAACTTGTAGCTCTAAAAGCAGCCGAACAAACAGCACTTCTATTCTTACTTTTAAAACCAGCTCAAAGAAAAGAAGCATCCAGGCAATTCATATTTTCCACAGCAAGCCTCCAGCCATGCAGTGTACTATGGTCCTATTATTTCAACCTTTAAGGGACACTTAGGCCTTTCTGCAATCAGAAAAGTCTTAGGTTAATGCCAACCCATTTCACACTAGAAGAATTACACTTCAATACTAGATACTCAGACAGGAAAGAGAACATAAAAAGCACCTCAAACTAATGAATGCCATTAATTTCCAGCAGCCAAGATTCCAGTGGTACAGATAACCGCACTCCTCTGTCCAACCGTGGTCTCGTATTCTATTCTGAGCCACGTTAATTTCTTTAGCTGATGTTTTTGCCAAAATAGTTTAAGAACAAAAATCTTTCCAACAACTCCACATGCATCATCAAGTAGGATCACAAGACCTCAGTACTCTAAAAAAAGACATCTAATGTTAGAAATGCAGTATCATGGTTAAGCCATTTTCTCTCCATGGCTTATTGCTTGAATTCAAAATAGAAGTTTTGAACTGCACAATTTAACATCATTCAGAGAGCAGATAACTTCAGAACAGCGTATCACCAAATCTGTGCATATAAAAAAAAATGCTTTGAATAAACAGAAGATATTTTGGTAACCACTGTTATAGAGAAAGTGCTCTCAAGGTTAAAAAAACATCACCTAACTGTCTCAATTTTAAGAATTTTAAAGAATCTATTTTATAAGTACATATTCAAACAACAACATATATATATTCTAAACAGTGGTTCAGCAATGTATCTCCCTTGCTAATCAGTATTATACAGAACAGATTGAGCCAAAGTAGCATGAGAATAACTTGAGCTCATAAGAAAAGACTTAAAAGCAAATGCTTTGCTTGGTCCAATAAGGATATTTAACACCCATTTTCTTTTAGTGACCCTTAACTACTCGATCAGTGCTGATTTTAATGAACTCAAATTTTATAAATGGCATTTACTAGTTCATTCTGCCTGAGTAAGCAAAAGGTCATGAACTTCTGTATCAGCCAAAAGAAGAATTCGAACAAATCCAAGAGAATCCAAGCTGAAGACTAAGCTAAAAGCTGAAGACACAGCATTCATGCCTACATTCCCTTTAAGTATTACTGCAGGTATACTACCCAGGCCCAGTATCTGTTTTTATGGAGATGGAATATAACACCTAATCTGGTCTGCTACTAAGTATTAACTGCTTTGGTCTAAAGCAAAGTAGAAACACAAACAAAAAAGGCCAACCTGTTCTATTCCCCCATCGATCACATCTTTAGCTCCTGTTCCTGTTAGCAGTAGCCTCAAGCCCAAGTTTGCAATAGCAAGAACAGAGTCTTGGTAACTGTGTTGTACTTGGGAGGCAATTACAATTTACTGCACCCTCACTGCAAAGCAGTGCATATATGTACCTTCCTATATCACTGAAGTCCTTCGGGTGTATCCATTATTTTAGGCAGAATTAATAAACTCCTTTAAATAAAGACTGATGAGGCAGAAGATATCCAACCTATTCAGTTATTCACAGTACCCATTAGCATAAAATACAAAAATGGAAGCACCCTTCCTTTCTTTCTCTCTTTCCTTAGCTGAAACTGAGACAGCTTATAAATCTATGCCCACCTCTAAAAACTTTTGACAAAAGTTTATGTTTCTCAAATGGTTCTACTTGGCAGGGTTAAACCTGATGGTAAAAAGTTGCCCAAGTCATCAGGTGCCACATTAGGCAGAGATTCATTTAGGCTTCAACTTATCTCTACTGTGACAAGTAAGCAGGTAGCATGTTGTCTCTACACATTTGGGATTTCCTCAGGCTTTTACTTCTGGTCTGATTAGTTCTATCAATATCAGTGTGACACCACACTAACATTATTTAAACAACTCCCAGTTGTTTCTCTGACAGCCAAATACCCAGGTTGTGAGCATTCAGTTCCATGTATAACTCCCACATTATTGACTTGGAACCATGGTGTTCCTTCTAAGACTTGAAATTACAGATTTGCTCAGTAGCAAAGCACAGAAAAAATTTGCACATTCTTAACTTGATGCTTTGCAGAGCATTACAAAGTTTTTAATGCCGTGACTGCTAAAAAGAGCTTGTGGGTCTTCAAATTACAGAGAGTTCACTAATTTAAAACACTAAAAAGCAGCTGCTCCTTTTAATCACACCATGGATAAATAAGTACCCTGCTTTAGGGTAATTTAACATAGAAATCTTTTGTCTCCTAATGGAAGACACAATTGGAAAACCACGTATTCTTGGTGAGGATAATGAAAAGAAATAGCCTGTGAATGCTGCAAGTCTCTAGTGCCTGAAAATTTGTAGAAAGCTATTTCATCTTAATATTTCATAAGGAATTTATGAATGCTCTAGAGTGTTAGACTTTATATATTGTTCTCATAAACCATCAGAAATCATCCTCAAGATTCTGCACACATTGCTTCCCCCTCACTAAAAATTTCAGGACACTTCAAAGATTAAGCTTCACAACACTCTTAAAAGAAAATATAAATATTTTTATTTTAGTACTGTGCCAGTTAAAAGTTGACTCATTCAAAGTCATAAAAATTTGAGATGGATATGAAAAAGGAAACCACATCTCATTTCTTAATCTAAGTTAGTCCTTCCTTTTAAGATCTTCTTTGTTTAAAAGTATCTTCCTAAGAGTGATAAAGGATTTACAGCTATTCTGGGAAAACAGATGAGTTCAGTTCTCCACCAGAATCTTGCCATTTATTTTGTTTATATAACTGCTGTATTGTTAGAAAAAAGCAAAGTGTTTAGAAATCTGAAATGGAAAAAGACAACTAGACAAGTGTCCATGAAATCACTAATAGTTACAGATGTTTTCAGGATTGTGCATATTTATTACTTAGATTGACATTTTTGAGGAATTAAAAGGTTAACCTTCACAGTCTCATCATTTAATCATATACACACACACACAAAATCTAGAAGGCATAAAAGGCAGCCTTAGGAAATCAGGCAGAAAACTATTCTCCAGGAAGGAGACAAGATATACCAGCTCCAGGTTACAGAAATGTGTACATATGTTGAACTCTAAAATATTCACCATGCATGTTGTTTCTGCTTTAAGCTTTTGCTCAAATTGCTGAAGAAAAATCCCTAGTAGAGTCAAACCCCTCTAGGAATGCTAAGCAAGCATGGCCCATGAAAAAAGAAAAAGTTGCTCTAACCAGAAAACTATCTTATGGAAGAAAACTGTAGGATAGATCATCCTCCAACTGAAGAGAAAAGCTCAATGTCTCAGATGTCAGAGGCACAGCCTTCTAAAGTGATTACAGCACATCAGATAAGAGTACTGCAGAACTGACTCAATTCAGACTGTTTCTTTGAAGCTATAAATTTTTATATTGTAACACACACACAACTAATCTCCCCAAACTCCAACAGAACTAAACGCCAAGCAGGCAATTCTGGAACAAAAGAAAAAAGTAAAAACAAACACTCTTTCATCCCCATATATAATAGATGCAGCAGTGTATCAGAAAACACTGTATTAATGAACAGTAGCCCTGAGCTGAAAAAAGTTACCTGTGAAGCCAGAGCAGAAAGCAGTTCACATCTACTCAGCTTCTTGTCACTGAGAGTATCAAGAAAATGCTGCCAATTAACATCAAGTAACATGCTGTCTGCACTTTGAGTAAATAACAAAGAACTATCAAATGCTATATGTAAACTACCATATGCTATTTTATCCATGCCTTAAGTATTTGAACAAGCAGAAAGCTTAGAAGCTGCTTTATCAATCCTCATACCTGTTGGTTGGAAGTCTTTGCAGATGACAGTAAAGTGAATTCTATACCAATTATTTATTTAACAGTGTATCAACTTTTAAGAATGAAAAAATATATACATATAGCTGAAAACTATTCAATGGCACATACTATTACTGAGTATCACAATAATTGAGAAGAGCAAGTTTTGAAGGATCTAGTGATTCATGTACTACTAAAAAACAGTTGCTGCACAAACCAAAATATGCATGAACTTCTCCAATCAAATATACCATGTGCAATGCTGGATCTTGACAAAATTGTCAGCAATTTAATAAGAAGTTTTACATTTTGTTATGATGAAAAGATAACACTTTTTCAAATACTTTCTCAGTTTCAGAGAGATAAACGAGTATAACCCTGGAAAAAGTTACACACAAGAGAAACAAGAAAATGATAAAATAGCTGTCTTGGCAAAAGCAGGGTTTTGCTGACCAAAACTACCATTTGTCTTCTGATTTCTTGAATAGATTGATGCTTCAAACCATTTACACAAAAAGGTCTGAAAACTATTCCCATATCCTAGAATTCATTAGTGCTTTAGCTGCAAGCATTCTCCACTTCGAGGTATTTAATGCCTTCAAGTTTATTTTCCTGGTTAATAATTAAATAGAAATTCCTCTAACCCTTCTGAGGCAACATCTTAGATGGGTACAAAAAGAGAAGGAAGTGCTATGTTACTCACATTCAAGGGCTTTGTTGGTTTTAGGTACTTTTAACAGTGTCCAGGTTTGACCTGATTAAAATTATTTTTACTCCAAAATAGGATTTCAACTGCTGATGTGTCTTGGGCAACTTACAGTATTTTTGGAATACCCAGAAAATATAATGGGCTGAAGCCAATGGTATGAGGTTTAGCAAGGCAAGGTGCAGGGTTCTGCAACAACCCTGTGTAGTGCTACAGGTTTGGGAATGCTGGAAAGGTGCCTGGCAGAAAAGGGCCTGAGGCTGCTGGTCGACAATATCTGAACGTGATCCAGCAGTGTGCCCAGGTGGCCAAGAAGGCCGATGGTATCCTGGCTTGGATCAACAACAGTGTGGCCGCACCTCGAGTCCTGTGTCTGGTTTTGGGACCCTCGCTACAAGAAGGACTTTGAGGTGCTGGAACGTGTCCAGAGAAGGGCAGAGCTGGTGAAGAGTCTGGAGCACAAATTTTCTGAGGAGAAGCTGAGGGACCTGGGGAGGTTACGCTGGAAAAAAGGAGGCTCAGGGGAGACCTTACTGGTCTCTACAACTACCTGAAAAGAAGGGTATAGCCAGGAGGGGGATGGTCTCTTCTTAAAAGTAACAAGCAATAGAACAAGAGGAAATGGCCTCAAGTTGCATCACAGAGGTTTAGATTGGTTTACTGAAAGGACTGTCAAGCATTGGAACAGACAGCCCAGGGAAATGATGGAGTCACCATCCCTGGAGGTATTTAAAAACAGGTGTAGATGTGGTACCTTGCCAGTGCTAGGGTAGTGGTTGGAAAAAATGATCTTAAACATCTTTTCCAACCTAAATGATTCTATGATTCTAACAAGCATCATAGAACAAGCAGAATAAAGAATATCAGTCAATTCTTCAAGACAGCTTCTTCACTGTCATACTGAGTATATAGGGTTTACTTCCTTCCCCCTCCCACTTCCTGTTTTTGCAGGAGAAATGCAAAGGGAAGAATAGGGAGGACAAGAGAAGATCTGGGCATTAACAAAACAGAGTAACTTAGCAAAACCATTTTGATTAGGAGCATTTTGGAACCAAGCCTCTCCTGGAAGACTAGCTTTACAGAAAGGGAATGCAATTAAGAAAGAATAAAACCCCTGTTGTCTTGAGAGTTCCTCAGCACTTTTTGGGATCACAGTCCACTCACTTTCCATTTTAACTGAGTTCCTCCAGAGGAAGTTAACAAGTATAACCAACCCCGGGAGAAAACAGTATACTTTCATTCTCAGTGCCATCAATTGCTTTTCCAGGACACAGACTAAGCGCCATTTTCACAGAAGCCGAGCCTGTAGTTCCTGCTAATTTCCATGAGAATTTTGGTTTCACAGCTCATCTTCTCTCCTACTATCATACTGAATCTTAATGAGGCATAAAGACTCAGGTAAACTGAATTACACTGAGATGATATTGGTTGAGGAGAACTATACTTCGCTCTAAAGATTTTCAACTTACTGAGGCGTTCCCCAAAGAACCAAGGAAGCATATATATGAATTTTTGCAAAGATAATAAATATTCAGATTTTATGTCCCTGTGTTCACAGATTAAATGAACAAAAAATATGCTTTAATCACAGAACACTCCAGTCATCTCCAGCATCTCCAGTCAGAAAAGGCTTCCTTAGAAAAACGCATAAAATTAATCTAGTATAAACCAGATGGCTTTAAAATTTAAAACCTACTCCAGGAAATCACTTTAAAACTCTTTACTAACCTCAGCTACTCTTTCCAAAAGCGGTTCCAGCCAGTGTTCGTTGCACTCACAGTGACTATCCAGGAAGGTCAGCACTTTTGCTTGTGCTGCATCTGCCCCTCTGACACGGGAGCGCATCAGGCCTGAGAAGTAAAGATTAAAAGTTGTAAGTACTTCCTGAGGAAAACAATCAACAGTAAAGTTGATTAGCTAAGTTACTCTAACTCAAACAGGACAAACACAAAAGCTCCATTATCAAAACCAGATGCTAGTCAACAATTCAATAAAACGACTTCACGCCAAACCACCCGCAAGCATCCAGCCTACTGTACCCTACAGGTTTTGATCTAATTTAAGCAGAAGAATCAAAGTACCTTTTCAAAACAAGTGATAGGAAGTACAAATGGATCTGCGTTACTGTAAATGGTACTGATACTGGTAAACGTTACTTAAGATCAGATCTGAAACAAACATGTCTCTGAGGGTTCTACTATAGAACTGAGGAAAGCACCATCCTCTCCACCTTTTTCCCACTCCCCATCTTAGTTCTTATTAAACTCTGTCCATTCTTCTACAAACTTCTTACAGAAATAACCATGCTTCATTAATTTACATCTGAGAGCCTTACTCCCATGCCTTTCAATTGTCTTACCTCTGTGCTTACATGGCAGTTCTTTTGTTTTGGGGTTTTTTTGGAGATGGTTTCTTTAGGAAAAAACTTTTGGTAAAAACACAAGGTTCTTCTCTTTATCTTAATTACACAGATATCCTTACTGATTTACCCTGCTCCTATCCTTCCTTTGTTCCTTTCTTTTTAATATTCGTTCACTGGATGATCTCACCAGTCCTTAAAGTTTCTTGCTATATATACACATATAACAAGCTTCCTCTCATTTCTTCGCAAATTTTCTCCCTACTTTTTTCTACTATTAAAAAAATGTATCAATTTCATTGTCATTCAAGATCAAAACCAAGTCACTACTTTCTTTTTCCCCCCCTTCTTTTTCTTCCTACATTGTTTCTCACCAAATTTGTTCTGGTTTATCTGGGCATTTTTTGCCCCCTAACTGAAACGCTGTAGAAGGGTCAAGCCCATTTCTTACCACTCCCTTTACAAAATAAATACACAAAATATGACTATGCCAAACAGAATATGAGACGCTTCAGAGGAAAAACTTATTTGCTGTGCCCAATATTCAGTAACAGCCTCACCAAGATCCTTTTACTATCTCTTACTTCAAGTGCAGGCACTTCACTGCTGTAGATATGTGCTGTGCTAAGGCTCTCTGACAGTACTATTTACACCTGCTCTGTGGCACACTGGTAACTAACTAACTGTACCTCATTGATTTTATGCTGTTTCCCTGATTCCAGCCTTTGAATCTGTTCTGTTCAGTCTTTCAACACCAAACCATTCCCCAAGCGCTCTTTGCTATATGTTTGGGGTTTTTTTAATTTTTACATTTCAATTCCTCCTTCCACAGCTTATTATTTATAATTTACATTATTGTAGAATCTACGGTCTTGCTTTAATTCCATAGAAAACACACAACAGTGTTTCTAATTTCACATTTAGTGGCAAAAAAATAGAGGTTCCCACTTGGGCCACTGAGTCCTCCACAATCACATTCAGGCTTACAACACACAGAGCTGAGAGTTCCACTGAACATTTATTTTGTAGACTACCACACCCTTCAGAACACATCTGTTCCCATAACCAACTCTGGTCCTATAGATGAGACTAAAAGCTACTAACATTTATTTCTTAATGAAAGGCATTAATGTCATCCCCTCCACCAACACCATCCCTTTATTTTAACTTTCATTTTAAAACACCCTGCTTTCCTCTATTGTTCATACTACTGTGCCACTCAACATCCTACACACATTGGCTGATTTTACCAATTCTCTTAAATTTGAATTTGTATGTGCAATATTTAATCTTAGTCTCACAAAAATACACAGTAAACTAGTACTCTGCCTTCCATCTGCAAACATTTGTTCTTTTCTGACAAAGTAAGAGATTTGTCAAATTGTATTTCACTTTAAGATATGCTGATGCATATTTTTAAGTATGAATCTGTATATGCATTACGAAGTTAATATTTAAAATTACTAAAAAACAAATATCAAAAAGGTGTTTCTTCCTTCTGTTTTTTTCTTATACTACTATCTTCATCTTCAAGTGCTGTACTGAAAAAATGACATTAACTTACTCAGAACCTGGCAACCATAGCAAGTCATAAATGACATGCATTCCTAACAGGTCTTTGTTCACAAGTATATTTCAAAGAGAATATTTAAAGACAGAACCCATTAGTTATTGCAATAACTGGAATTATGGGACAACACAGGTTTTGTACATGTCATTTCCAATTCCTGACAATCTAATGATTCCAGCTCCTCCCCAGGCCAGGCTGGCAGTCTAAAAGATACAGTGCTTATAAAAATTATCAAGTATATATATCTGCTAAATCAGTCAGCTATTTCAGCTGTCAAATCTCAGTTACTATTCCAAACAGCTGTAGAATAACAGTTGCCTGTATCTAATACTTTAAGCTCCAGAGTGAGGAAACTGCTGACTGAAGAGTTCAGTGACATGAGACCATAATTTAAAAAGCAACATAGAAGAAAACAAAAATGTAAGACAAATTTGTTATAGGGTACACTGCCTTCAGCAAAACTGGCACACTTGGTCCCAGCCCTCCTGGCTGCTCCAAATCTCTCAAGTCTGGCAAAACAAACTGTTTGTCAGGCTATCCACCAACTAAATCCTTAAAATGATATCCAGAGGGCTATTTTTAAGCTGGATCATTTCAAACATAGATTCATAGATAGTTTTCAGTGAGACCTTGAGCACAGTGGGAACAGCTTAACTGAGGATTCAGTGCAGGAAGAGAAAGGAAAGGTTGAAGATTAAATGCAATTCCTAAAGGAAGTATTCACTGTAAAAGCCAACAGGGGGCAATTGTGCACACAACAATAGGACAATAATCAGAATTACTGGTTTTACCTGCATAAATACATTTTTTTTATTCCTTCCACTGGTAGATTTATAACGTAGAAAGTTCCTTTAAAAGACCTGATGAACTCTAACAGCTAAGGAAGCACAGTGGAATTTTTATCTTCCTTCTCCAGATTAAACTTACCTTCTCGGCGGTCATTTCGAAGCACTCGCACTTTTTCAATTTTTCCCAAGAGAGCACCATCCTCAGCTTTAAAAAATAAAAATCAAGTGATAAGAACTCATCTGATATCCAACACTGTATACCAGAAGAGGGGCTGTCTTCAAAGAAGAGCAAAGGCCTTGTAGGTGAAAATCTTTGTGGTCATAAATAGTTAAATATAAGACATAAGCTTAAAAACCCCAACATATCTCACCAGGAATAAAAAGTTATCAGACTAAGAAATTACTACTTTCATTATGTTATTCAAAGCTAACTTAATTTTACAGTTTTGAAACATTTTTATTTATCTATATTGTCTTTGTTTATTTTAGACCATTTCTACATCGCAGAGTGTAGGATTAAATAAACTGTTTTCATATAGGAGAGCTCACTTTTTAACCAACATTGAAGCATAAACCTGTATTAAACTAGCTAAAAACTAGTAATGCAAATATAGACATCAGTTTCCTTTAAGAAATGTTACTCAGAGGTCCAATTCTATTGCTTGAGTTTCTATCATGATACCCTAGTATATAGTGAATTATTTTAGATTCAATAAGAGTTTTTTCAAGAGACTGATGGAGACCAGCATTCATTTAAAACAGTGCTACAAAAATATTTGTTGCAGGAACCATGGGTTTTATTTTTACCTAAGACAACATACTACGGAAAGGCCCTTTTTAACAATACACTCTGGTCCTTCAGCTAACACGAAGTAATAAAGTATACCTGAAGTATTTATAGGAACTCTTCACATTTGTAAAGTTACAGATATGGAAGAATTAAGACCTGTTGTTTGGATCAGTCCCTGTCAACTCCTATTCAAGTACCCTATTCTCAACCAAGTCACCTACTGGCATCTACAGAAAGTCTTACCAGAATAAGCACTTCAAGTTGGGATTGTAAAAGTACTCACGATCATTACTGTAGTCATCCACCAGTATGATTTCTTTAATGAGATGTGATGGACTTTTTTTAAGGACACTGCAACGGAAAAGAAAACAAAGCATTCAATACTAAGCAGTCTTAGTTTTCCATAATGATGTCATAAAAGCAGTTACTTTGTTAACCCACAGTAGAACCTAGCCCAGGATGTTACCTTCAACAACAGCTACTGATTTATTCTTACAGAAAGAGTGAAGAGGTGCACATGTAGAATTTGGGTGTTCCTTCCTCCCTACCACCCCTACCTTCCCCACCCTTACTATTCCAGCCTCCAGAAATCAGAACATTAGATAGAAAACATGAAACACAGAAGTTTTGCAGATATCTTTGGCTCAAATATCCCCTGAGAATCCATCTACCCTGACTTTGGTTTGAAACAGTCAACCTCCACACATCACCTAGTAATTGGTTCCATACTTCAACTCATCTGTAGTTAAGGCAAGCAATTTTGTATAACACCACTATTTCAGAATGTAAGAACTGAAGACTCATCTTTTTCTCTGCAAATAGTTCAGAAGAGCATAACAGGTTGTCACTTCCCTTCCTTATCATAAGCCATCTTCTGACACAAATAAATGGCCTTTAGGGAAAAATTAAACTCTCTTATGTATACCTGACAACAGTTCGCAGCAAAGCAGATCTTGCCTCATTGTGAAAGGTGATCACCACACTAGTAGCTGGCAAATCTATCCGCCATTGTTTCTGCTGACACCTGAAAGAAATAACACTCTGTCATTTGAACATAATTTTTGCATTCTGGGCTGAGCAGACAGCCTTCATTGTGAAGTATTTATCTATTATCCTACTACCTAGGAAGAATAAAATACCTTCTTTTCAAGTGAGATTATAATCAACTTGTCTTCTGACACTTTTGGTAGTTGTCTTAGTACACAAAAGACTAAGAAGTCAGTGTCAAACATGGGGAGGTTCAGAAAAGCCACCAGACCATCATCACTGCAGAATGTCATAAATATCTTTTTTGCAACTTTTTTGCAGAGTGCTTTTTTTCTTTTTTTTTTTTTTTGCAGAGTGCTTCTTTTACATTGAAAGCATTCAATACATCTAAGGAAATAAGCATATTTTCATGTGGAAAATTCACGTGTTCACAGGCTACCCTATATTTCTTCTTTAGAATGGCATGTGTCCACTTGTCCCTTTTTTAATTTTTTAAAGCTTCCGTAGCATCTCACTCATAGATAAAACCAGTTATCTACTCTAATGAGAACTGGTAAGGATCATAACTTTCAGAATTTGAAAAACAAAGCTAGCTGTGACAATGCTCAGTCAACTAAACACAGAAACACATCCTTCCAAACCATGAAGATTATGAAATATTCCATCTAATGTCAACTCATTTTTCATGAGTTCAGAAGCCTGAAATTAATATAATAAGAAAAAAGAAGCAAATCCTAAAATAATTCATGCAGCACTACATACATTTAAGATATTTAATCCAATAAAATAAACCTAAAAAAAGGCACTGCTCTCATTGTATTAGAAACTAACAGTACTAGAAAACAATGTATACTGAGTTTATGCTGAAAGCATTACAGTCTGACAGGTCATGATATTGATTGCCATTCATACAGTGACATACACAAGTGATATATTTCTTCCACATTCTTTATCTGTTATTGAGGGTAGAGTTTTAACAGGCTTAGTTTTCTTCAGAGGGGATAAACCCAGACAGCGTACAGCAAGTCTTTTTGTACTCTGTGAAGTATTAATCAAACTAGCTTTTCAGGGAAGTTTGCCACCTACACTTCTAAAACGAGACCTCTGCCTGTATAAAAGCCCATGCCACACCTGATTAAACATCTGCAACGCGCACCGTAAACCACACAAACCTTCAACTTTGTGGAATCCCTAAGTGAGCAGCAATGCACTTCTTGCCCATGCCCACTCTACAAAATCCTAGGAACCTGGGGCATTTTCGATACAACGCACCCATAATGTCACACACATTAGTGCCTGCTGTCAAACAAAACATTATCCTGCTGCAATGACCTCACTTGCTCGGAATGAAAACAAAGCCCACGCCAACCCTACAATTGCTGTCTCAGATCAGCAAGGCCATGTCTAGCTTTGTGGTGGGTGTACAAGATGGCTTTGTCACTAGCACCCAGCACTGGAGCAACAAAACACAAATGCCTATATGTTCCTGAAAAATAAAGAATTAAGAGCTTCTCTAGTGTGAGCTTTTGGCAATTCATCTAGACAGCTAAAAGACATGCAAGTATTATACTCCAAAGCCTATGGTGCCAAAAAAGATATTCTTTTTTCTGCTAACTTTCAAACTGCCCACAGAGGACAAGGCTACTGTGCATGCTGTTATCACATGAAGCACTTGCATTAGAATAATTAAAAAGTCACATTAAACTTATACTGATATCTTCACAGAAGAGAGCACTTGAGCCAGAGTGCCTATTAGAGGGAATTACTCAAGGCAATGGAGCCTCTCAATTTTAAGAAAACTCAAGAGAAGAACACTAATGCATATTTCTGAGGGAGAAATCAAGAATTTTAGACTTCCAAATAAAACAGGAGGAACGTTTCACTGAGTATTTTTGTACTCAGCTCTTCAAAAATCCCATCTTTAACTGACTCAGTATCAGTTCTCCCGCTGTGTCAACAGGGCCACAGTTAAAACTCAAACTGAAGAAATAATGTCATTACTTTTGACATGGAGATTTGATGCTGTTTTTTCAAGCTGCAGCACTTAAATTTTACATGCAGAATATGAAAATACATTTAGTTAAAATAAAACTTGAACACAAAACTTCAATGTAGACCTCCAATGTTTCGCATAGGTCATTAAAATCTGTTAAAACCTGAGATTTTATTTGGTTCATACCTTTAACAATTTCTCCCCGAAATCTCAGCAGTTTGTTTGAAACTACTTTTGGACAAAAATATCTATTCTAACCAGTACAAAAGCATTCACTTCAACTGGTATCAAAGACATGGGAAAGTTTGTTTCTTCTTTACTTACGAATAAAACTTGAGTGTGAGATCAGAAGCTTCTAACAGGTGCCAAACAAGAAAGAAAACAGTTCAGCACAGCTAAAGTACTTGTCAGTAATTCTCAAGAATCATCACAACACAGCAGTTAACAAATGTGATCAGAAACCACTGGTCCAAAGGATGCATGGTGGACACTGGTCCAAAAAAAAAAAAGCATGGAGTATTTCATCCTTCATCCTCCCCTGGGAGACTATTTTACACTGACAGAAGAACTGCTCCATGAGTTTTCTATTACAACTGTGACACTCACTTGTAACTTTCTGGATCTCCAAAATCTACCACGACAGTGATAGCTCTCAGTTACACACTGTAAGCAGACTGCAATGAAAGGAAACCCAGTGGTTTCTCCATGTTGTTGAAAGTAGTAGTTGTGAGCATCAGCTGGAGAGAAAATCTGCATTCCTGCTCAGAGTTCTTCTCTCCACTTCCTTTCTTATGTTGCATCTGCCTGTTTCTCACTTCTTCCTTTTGCTCAAAATGAAAGTAAGCAGCTTAAGCAAATGAATCAAGTGTTTTCTAGTTTTTCTAGTACAGCTGCCAGGCTTTCAACAGAAAGCAAGTGGAAATCTTTGGTCTTGATGCTAATAAAAGTTTGTATAATGTAAAAAAGACTAAACAATATAAGAGATGCATAATTACACACAATTGTTTATTAAATAAATTACATCTAATGCAGAATCCTGATAAACTGCTTCTCCACAGCCAATTTCAGAAATTCAATAATATTACTATGTAGTTATTTCAAAGTCAAACAGCCTCCTAGACACATCAGTACAATTAACAGCAAGTTGCTTAACGAGAAACAAAGTATTTCCTCATTTCAGTTTCTTTTCTTAAAGAAAAAGATTACAGTAGCTCCACAAGAGATCTTAATCTAAACCCAGTTGCCTCCAATTTTGTTGAAAATAACATGCTTCCAAGGGTCATGTGATCAGATACTCTTCTTCCTATGGCTATTGCTCTTGTTCTTGCCATCACACAGTTCCTAAATATTTCACGTGGATTTTTCAGCTTCTGCAGTGAAAGTTTTTGCCAAAATAGAAGAAATATTAATTGTAACATGGCAGGGACCTTATCATGGGCAGTTTGTATGAATGATAGCTTCAGTTTGGTTTTTGGTTTGGTTGTTTTTTTCTTTTAAAAGATGATTATTTACGGTCTGATGGGCACTTAAGTCTGCTCAAGACAAAGGCGAAGTAATAATCTCAGCTCAGATACAGCCTTTCCCCAGAAATACCTCTCTCTCTTCTCCATTGCAGGGCTCTTTTCCAGCTTCATTTTGTGAAAAAACTTAGGCAGGTCAGCATATAATCACAAAACTGACAGTTAAAACAAGCATGGCCATTGTAATGTTATTTGTCTCCTGTCATCTCTTACTTACATTCTTCTCAAAGGACAGCCTTTGTCTGTCAGACACCCCCCAACCACAGAGGTTATTAAATATCTAAAAACTTCCAAATTCAGCATATCTGAATCATAGAAGCTTCTGGAAGCTGGTAGCTGAGCTTTGATCTCATGGAAAAGAATACCTGGTCTAAAAAGTTAGAATACATTTCTTGTGGAAAAAAAAAAAAAAGCTATGTAGAAAACTCAAAAGTCACTTCAAACTCCTCAGTACACCACGGGGATCGTGCTTTTCACTGCTTTCATTCCATCCAATTAACAGCAAATTATACAAGACTTGCTTTAGTCTATCTACAAAGAGTTTTCTTGAAACCTAAACCATCCTATTATACAAGGGATTTAAAAAATGACATAGTAAGTGTCCTTCGCTATGCCATTCCTGATTAAAGAGATTTATGGAAAAAAAACAGGTGCCTTCCTTTTCCCTTTCTCCTTCTGGTATTTCCTCCAGCTTCTACCTACAAAGCTATGAACATACATCCACACTAACTGCAGAATTAGTTAGGCAAATTAACTATATACAGTTGGCTAATTTTATGTTTTGCAATTATGCTTGCCTACTTTTTAAAACCAAGTCAAACCTGATTTTGCGGTTTTACGTTAAAAAGTCCTAATGGGCAAGGTTTTTTTTCCAATATTAATCAATTCTGCTTAAATAAGACTAGTGCAAGCTACTATACCCTTCTAAAATGAAAGTTTTCTCCAACCGGTAGTAAATAATATATTTCCTTATTTCCACTATTTCCTGAATCTGCACAAGCAGCCTGACATAGCAGAAATTTTTAAGCATCTGAAGCATAATTCCATCCTATGTTCACCAGGGTGTGCGTAAATTGACTGCTTTAGGTCTGGAGTTGACAATGATCACATACTTAGAAGAAAAGAATCACAGAGCAAATGAGATTGAAAGTGGCCCCTGGAGATGTTTCAATCCAAACTCCCTGCTCAAAGCAAAGCCAGCTACAGCGTGCTCTGCATTGGGCTTAGCATATCCATAAGCCTGGAGATTTCATACCCTTTCTGGGAAACCTCCTCCACTCTTTGATCATGGTCACGTTGAAAGAGACTCACAAATGTAGAAACCAAGAAAAGCCATCAGATAAATGGGAACAAATGGAGAGTGAAATGAGGCACCAGTTTGGATATATAATAGACACTGACTGAAGTCATGGGAACAGAAGAACCCGAAAAAGATTCCTTGTTCTTTAGCCCAAGGGTCATGGAGTTAACTGTTCCTGTCCTCTCTAAGGCTGGAAAGCTCCTGTTTCAGAAAAACCACCTGCAACTCAAAAGCAACAAATACAGAAAGGTTAATCCAAGTCAAACACAGCTCAGTTTGGCACTTACTGATCATGCCTGGTGTCAGGAACGCCTCGGTCCATTCGCAGTTTGTCACTTTCTACCTGATTGAACTTATTGCGGGCATATGGATCCTGACCAGATCGCACCACAGTGGCGCCCACATACGCGTCTTGATCAAAGTCCTGCCACCGAACTTTTCCTACAACAGAAAAACAGGAAAGCATCCATATTAACATCCACTTAAAAAAGAAAAAAAAAAAATCCACATATCAACAGGCAATAAGATGGCAGATGATCTGGCTATAACGTTATCTTAGAAATTTTTATTTTTAAAGACCCAGTCCAGACTTCAAAGGCATAATTTAACTTACTGTCTCATTACAGAAGTAAAAACACAGTCAGTTATGATCAAACCATTTGAGAAACAGGCCTTCTAGGAATACAAGACAACCTTATTCTCAAAGAACAGCATTTTATGTAGGCAGAACACTAGATCACTCTCCAGTATGACATAACTGCAACTTCCTTGACAATCAGAATTTATTCAGATTATTCCCTCTTTAACATGGACTGTGTTATTACATGACTCATTGTGATACTAACGCAGAAAGGCAGATTAACATCCAGCCACCAGGAACAAAATTTCAGGACTCCCATCATTTTCAGGCGTACAACAACAGTACGGTATTTGCCAAGTATCTTAAAACTACTAGTTCTTACCTCTAATTGAACATTCACTCTTTTTACTTTTGACAGACAGACCTATGCCACCTATTGCAAATTTATACCACATTTAACTCAAAATCAGAGCTCAAGTTCTAATGCAATACATTCTTGATTTAAACATGGATGTGTATGAGAATCTCCTGCAAGCAAGTTGTGGTGAACCAGCATGCTATTGGCAAAAAAAAAGAGGTACAAAGCAAAAGATGTCTTTTGTGGTCACTGTTTATTACCGATGACAGGATTTAATATTCATTGTTTTCATAATTAATATCCAAAGTCTTTGAGGTACTTTTAGTTAAGTGCAGTAAGTAGCAGGTTGCAAAGATGTCATTTCATTCAAGTGCAGTTTTTAGAAAAATATCATAACTCAGGCATTTCTTAAATTAAGCTAATATGCATAAGGGGAATACTACTCTACCAGCTATTAACAAGAGTTAGAGGTTGCTCAGAGTTTTCCAAGGTCTGCCTTTGCTCATCCTCTTAACCAGCACAGCATGGAAACTAAGGCAAGCAGGCCTCAGTTACAGCTTTCTATCCATAAGCTATGCCCCAACTATGGTGCGTTATCTCCTGCCAGATTCTGATAATGAGAGAACACTTTCCATCATTAAACAAAATACCTGTCCATTGTTCAACCAGATAATACCACCAACTTGATGAAACACTCTCTATAGTCTCAGGATCATCCCAGGAGTTCATCTACAAAAAAAATGTGCCCAAGGCGGGATCTGATTATCACATGGCATTGGAGGTTGCAAGGTAAAAGTAGAAAGGTTGAGGAGGAGGTGGTTTGGGGTTGTTTGGTTTGCTTTTCTCTTATTCTGTTATAATTTACTTAAAAAGTTCCCATACTTTTGGATTACTGGTTCAAGAGCTAGCTAGCCAATACGAAGCAACTATTCTTCATACCTGAATTACCAACCTAAGAAAGTTAAAACATGCATGTGCACACACACACAAAATCCAGAACTAGAAAGCTAAAGAAAAACAGACTGCAGAGCATTTAATAGACACTTGGTGAAGCAACCCAGAAGGCAAACTATAAGAAAATAACTGGAGGTAGAAATAACAGTTTTTCAAATTCTCATTACTGAAAGAACTCTAAAAAGGACACTTTCCAGCTGTTGTTGTTAGGCCACAGACTGACAAGAGCTTTTCTAAGCCATTTAAGTTCTTTCTTCAAAATATTTCCAGGAACTTACTTTGAAAACAATTTTACACCTCAGCCAGCTAACACACTACAAACAACTCAATACAGTTATTTACAAAAATTACACCAAACCTCAGTTGCATAAAAACTATCAAAAAGGCTAGAGCAGCTTGATTCAAGAGACTGGAAGAAACATCAGAGATCACGAGATCATTTTCCTGTACAATTATCTCCCTCAGCATTTCCCAGAGCTTTTGCAACCTCCTTGGTACCTAAACTGTATTATCACCTTTGCTTCTAATTTATAATAGAACTTCAATCTGAATCGTTTGATGAATATTTTCTGAAATACAGGACATGTGATGTTGTTGCTATTCTGGCCTAAAAATAAAGATTTTTAGTGCATTTTACAAAGTATCATGAACACTTGAAACGCATTTATAGAAGATTTTCAACTTCCAAACACTCCAACTTTAAATGGGTTTTGAAGCTATGCGCATTTCACAACTTCCACCCCCAACTACTCTTCCAGTTGCCTTCCATGCACTGGAAAGAGCAGCTAATACACAAGAGACCACAAGGGCATTCCATTGGTCAGTAGGGTGATGCTGTTTCAAGTGTTCTTCTTAAACAGGTTGTGTCCTTCATGAAATACAACATGCAACATGGGCTGCCCACATGTTTATAAGTGCCCATGGTTCAAGTTAACTGATGGAAATTGAAAGGCTGATTCAAAGCTAACTATACCATCCAGCCTTACTTTTGCTGAAAGGCTTGCCTTTCTGAATCTATCAACCAAATTTTGAAATTAGAAGTGCTTTAGCAGATCTTTTCTGTAATAGGTACTATTTCTGTTATATGCTTCCCTAGGGTACACAAATCAGAGCATGTTTGATTCAATTTCTTCTGGAGAGTTAGATAACTCTGTAGTTTCCTGCATTTCAATGACTTTGTCAGGTAGAATATCAGAAAATGCAGCTACATTATTTCACAGTTCAAGTAAGTAAACCTGTAACTTCAAAATTCAAGCAAATTTTGAGACCTAACGTGACAATAAATTAGTCTTTTAAACAACAGTAAGTGAACTGCAAAGTTTGCTATCAGAGTCAAATAAAGCCAAAAAAAACCCCCCAAAACCCAATCACTGAACCAGCTAAGATCCTGGAGCAAGGTATGCTGCAGTACTGAACTTGGTTTTGACAAGAAGTGTTTATTTTACAAACAGTTCTAAGCCTGAGAAGTTGAATAGAAGCCAGAAAAATGAGAAATCCAGTGAAGCTGCTTCTTTATGTCCCAGTTCCCATCAAAGCTTGATATAAATAATTTAAAATGTATCATTTACCATTTTCCAACACTTTAAACATAACAAATGCAAAATTAGTCCAGAAAGAATGAAGTAAACTTGAGAAGAAAGGAGACCACTTTGTAGGGCTAAATTTACTGAAAAGCAGTGACAGTCCATGGAAGTGCATTTGGCTTCAGAAGCCACAAAGGAGATAACGCCTGCCTCTGACTCCAGCAGAAAGCCCTGTCAACTATGTGCAATAGGAATCAGATCTATTAGAGATAAGCCAGATAACAGTAAAAGCAGCTAGAAATGAAAGAGAAGAGAAAAAAGCATATCAGATAAATCTGTAAGCACTCAAGCAGCAGGCAACAGAGAGTAGGAATAGATGGATACAAAATCCCCTAAATAGCTTGCACTCCCCCTCTTACAGACTCAATACAGCTTAAAAGCAGTAGAATACTCAATATAAATATGATTATTTTGATTTACATGCATTAACGGGTCCCAGATCTTCATTAACTAACAAAAAAAAAAAAAAGTGTTTGAGTGACTGCTGAAACTCCTGTCAATACAGGAAACTAGTTACGCAGTTTTGCTTTAGTTATCCGCAAAGACAATTCAGGGTTGGTCTTTCTAAATCAAGAGCTAATATCACTATTTTCACACATAACCAAAAAAAAAAAAAAAAGCTTTTGCAGTATATGAAAAAAGTCAACAAGGGACAAAGGATACATACACTCTGGTGAACAAAAGATAAACTGACAAGTCTAATCTTTATATAAAGACATTTTAATGATAATAAACATTTCCTTAATTCCAAGAAGTCATGAAAGATGCTACAGTGCATCATGCTGAAACCTAAACTATAGGTTTTCTAAGCTCAGTGGAAAAGCAAGAAAGTTTTGAACCAGAGCCCTCCTAAAAGCTGATCACTTTAAAACAATGCAAACAATGTACAGAAATGTGAATACCAAGCTTCACTGCCATTACGGCTCAAAAGTTTGCCTATATGGATTGAAAATAAAGAAAATAGCAACTGAAGAGTGCATAATTCTGTACATGTAGACTTTGATGTTTGATTCCAGACTCTCACACAACTTTGCAGTAACAATTCTCCTACCTGTTCCATCCAGCCATAAGAGACTTCTAATCAACATATGAAATAAAAAAAGCCCTGACCTGCTCTACTTTACATTTCATCTCACTTCTGGTTTCAACCCTTCCAGCTTCTGATAGCTCTCCCTGTCAACCTGTGACACTTCCCACTTCTTTTTATAGTCAAACTGTCTACTTAGGGCCACCAGAAAAGGAAGGTCTTCAAGGAAAAGTATAGGGTTTGTCCCAGAATACAGAAACATCCAAAAAGGGGAAATAAGAAAAGCAGCTGGAAGGTGCAAAATTGGCTGACCTAACCCCAGTAACAATATTTGTAGAGAGTTCTGTCAAGCACAAAAAATACTTGAAAAGATTTGCCAGAAACCAAGTTAAATAAGCCAGACTCTTCAGCTTTTTGGGGTTTATTTCCCAATACATACACAAAAGTAAAGGCTTTGCCAAGAAAATATCCATACATAACCAGGCCTGTTTCCCCTCTCCAGACAGCAGCTAAGACAAGGCAGGCCAAAGGATAGAGGAAAAAAGCCATCAATAGCAAACAGCTTATATTGTACCTGGAGAGTCTATGACTGTAAAACAAAAATCATACCTCACACGTTACTGGGGATGGAAGTTCCAGCTGCTTGAAGCAAAGTTTACCTTGGTTAGTTCTTTCTGCAAGACCTCACAGTATTTCAAATGTTTGGCCAAGACAAATTTGTAAGCAAAACACTAGGATTAACAGAAGAGGAGCAAAATGCCTTGTGAAGCTATCTGATCAGTAGTTGTCCTTCTTGTACAGTAAACTTTATCAATAGCATAAAATATTCAAATCCAATTCTCATTTTTCTGTATTCCCTGGTATGTCAATTGCAGCTAATGTATTAAATCTCATTGATGTGAAACAGTTAAGCAGCAAAGAAATTTTATGGAAGCAGTCATATGAATGACGATTCCTTAACACTTAACTTTCTAGCACATCCTCAAGGTATAAGGCTTTCGCTCAAACAGAACAAAAATCACGTTGTTCTGTTATTTGGCAGCATATGAAAAATACTGAGCAAGTATGAGGAAAATAAGATGCACCATCAGCAGAGTCAGGAAAGTCTGCCACAACGAAATCTAGAAAAAACATGTGAACCTTGGCTGAATTTTCAGTCAAAACAACAGTACCACAGTGACTTGTCTGTTGCCTGTCAGCATTATCCGTTGAGAGACATGGACTACTTTCATACCAGGGGCTTTTACAGTACCTCAAACCTACTGAAGGACAATACAAATGTACTAGCAAAGAACCACACTCTCTATGGCTTTAAACCCAAAGGAGCAGTGAAGCAGGTAAGATTTAGGGAAGCTGAAGCTGTAAGAAGTACACGTTGCTAAAACAATCCCAGCACTTTCAAACTACAAAGAATTACTAGAATCAGAACAACTGCTGTGTTTCATGGCTTTCAATGATAAATGTTTTATGGCTATGGATCTTTCACAACAAATGTTACTGCAATACCTGGAGGTAGCGTCTCCACACTTTGTGCTTTGTCCTCCCCATCACTGCCACGCACTTCTTTCCTTTTGGGATCGATATCATTCGGGTCCTCCTGAAAAAAGCATATAATCTTCAAAATAATATTCTTATTTAATTTTGTGTTTTCAAAGCAAACAGTAATAACTAAGTTTTTTGGGTGATCTTAAACTCACAGTGATTTAAGAGAGCTAGAATTTTAAGAGAAAGTAATCAATAACATTCAAATAAACTACACAGGCACAAAGATTACACAAAACCTGAAGAAAGACCTACGCTAACACGAAAGAGCCTAAATAGGAAAATTATCTGAAAAGAGCAGTCAGGTAATCTAGCAGCTATATCAAGAATGGCAGCCTTGCTATTGGAAAGAGACTTCTGAAATATTTTTATGTGTTCATTTCAGAGGAATTTATTCTAGGCTTCACAGGCAACTCTGCTGGCTCTGTGATTCCAAGGATATTGATGATAACCATTTAGAAAGTGGGGAAAAAAACCAAATTTCATCTACCTCCAAAAAAAAACCCACACTTTTGTATGCTTGTTACGACAAAAATACAGAATTCCAAGCTGGAATTATCCCATTATAAAGATGGGATAATATGAAATTATCCCATTTGGAAGAAGTGGAGAAGAGGATAATTTCTTCTTTTTTTTTTTTTTTTAAATTTTTTTTTAGCAACTGTATGTCGATTTTGCACACTACACTTAGCCAACTGATTTAAGTGTCATCAGCTTCTGTTGTTCTTGCACACTTGCCAAAGGAAATTCAGTTTCCTTTTCTACATCTGAAGTAGTCCCATTTATAATACCAGTTATATTTGCACAACGCTTCTGAAGACAAGACCGTTGCTACATCATGGAAGAAGATACAATATTATGCTTATACTAACCAATAAGTGCACCTAAAAACATTACCAGCGGTAATGCACCAGACAAGCAGTGCAGAACAGTTTGTATCTAGAAATCTGCCAGAATCTCCAGAAACACCTAGGGTGGTGTTGTACAAACTTCATACTGTAAAGTGCCTCTGCCATCCCAGCTCCTAAGCCACATCTGGGAATTCTTTGGTGGAACAGTGAGTTGTTGGAACAGGCCAACCTTACGCTGGGGAATATGTCAACCACAAATTATACCATTTCAGCATGCCCCCAGGCATCTCTGAATTTTCCAATGTAAATTCAGCTTCAGTATCTGCACTAAGTTGGCACTAAGTATTTGGAAACATGTTGAAAAAAGGCAACAGATTTCCAAAATACTGAAATGAATGCGCTTTTTTCCCCAGAGAAATACAGTAATCTAAACACTAAATCACTTTAAAATTGAGTGCTACCAATGCATGCTTTTCATAGTATTATGCATAGAGGATACCAGAGAGAAGGAATTTTGTCCAGATTCTTACACTACATTTCACGATGTTGGTACATGCTTTGGGACACTGGTCCTTGTGGAGGTCAATACCTTTGCTTAAAGACAGAATTAAAACAAACAAAAATAACAAGGAAAACCTGACCAACACAAACACTCACTCTCAAAACAGCTCTTTAATCATGAGAGCACAAGAGGGAGAGCTAATGAACAAAAATTAAAAAGGAAAGTCTAATGTATTTTTCTATACTACAATACTATTAATACTTTGTACTTTAAAATATTGTTTTCTTGACATACTAAAAAAGTTGGCAACATCAGGCTATAGCTTAGTACACAAATGCATCTGGACAACTACTTTTAGCCTATTAAAAAATAAAAAGGAAGCTGACCAACTAGCATAGACACTAACCAAACAGTAGATGTACATGTAACACCACTAGAATAATACATTTGTGGTCACTGTTCATGCAGTTGTTTTCTTAGGCCAGGACACACATATAATCAACAAGAAAATAAGTACACACCAGCTATAATGCACATGTTGCAGCAATCTGGCATACATTACTTTTATACATTATGTCACTGCTTCCTGCTAATTCCCGATTCAGTACCAGATGACATGCAAAGAAACAAAATCGCAACTTTAACTCCATTCAGTGGAAAATATTAGAACAGTACTTGGCTAATATTTTAGATGCAACAAATAAATGTACATTACATATCATTTTTAAATTCAATTACCTACATACCTTTGCTACTCCAAAAGCTCAGAAGTTAAGGTGATGTACATTTACTTAACAATTTGTTAAAACATTCCCTGCAGCAATAACCACAATTCATTAATGGTAAATTGAATAAACTAAGGATGGAGTGGATGATTTTTCAGGCTGATTAATCACTGAAGTGCAACATCTTTTTCTTTCAGGATACAATAAACTCTCAATGCCTCAGAAAGCCTACATCTGCTTACAAACCTTGCTATCACCACTCACTTTTCTTTTCCTGCTCAACTCACCCACTCCATTAAGATAGCCCTGTAGACTAAATCTGAGATATATCAAAGACGCAACATTAATCTCCAGTTTTGAGAACTAGACTCAAAAAGATTGCTTCAGGAAGTGACTAGTCACACATTTGCAGCTGCTCTGACTGATGCAGGGAAAAGAATGCGGTGATTCAAATTCAAAGCAGGATTCAAATATTTTTATAGCATTTCTACACGTCTACGACAAGACACAATCATATTCCACAAGAAATTTAAGAGTAGTCAATTTGAATTTAGAAAGCTGTAATTATACACAGATGTACATTACTGGATAATTTCATTACAATTACTTAGATCTTCCAGACCTTCTAGTTTGGTTATATTTTTTTGCATTTAATACTATATTCCTTACAAGAATTGCTAAGCAATTAGCATTCTGCCAATTGTTATTTCATTTGGCACCAAAATCAATTTTAAACTGTTCAAGTCCCTAGGTATTCCTTGTATATAAAAAACCACTGAAAACCAGGGCTGGTTTTCCTATTTCTGTCTCACAATACTGTTTTTTTATCTTTTAATTATAGTTTCAAGTATCACGGATTTGACATTTAACTGCTACATAGTAGATCTCATTATAGCAGAGATTTCAATCCTACACTGGGCTTCCTATCAACAAGAGAACAACTTACCAACATGAAACATCCTTAGATATATTAAGATATCACACAGACCTTACAAGCAGCAAATCAACACAGATCTCTGCAAAGCCCTTGTGGTTGGAAACATCTTAAGTGTGTCTTCAATAGCAGACATTCCTCTCACAAACAACCCAGATGTTGAACAGAATGCAACATTTGGGCACAGGAGACGGCTGGGAGGTACGTGCTATCTGGACAGGTGGACACTCAGAATAATTGATAAACGTGTCCTCATGGGACAAAACACACACAAAGGCTTAATATCTGTTTCAGAACTTGTTTTTAAGATACTGGCCAAGGGCAACTGCAGACAGATTTACTTCTACTGGTGATTTTTTAAGAGCAAAGCAAATACTGGCAGCAGCTTCAAAGAGTGTCATTTGAGCCAGCTGGCCTAATACTAGGCTGCATCCAGCAGTACAGATCAGTCAAATCAGTAGACCATTTTGAAATGGTGCTCTTGCTGCAAGATGAAATTCCTCCCAGTACTCCATGTACTTCTGTTCTGCCCATGTACTTGGGACCAGACACACAGAAGCACTTCGATGTTGTGTAGAGCAGCACTTGGCACTGCAACAGTTTAATGCCTGCTGCAATTCAGATCGCTAAACCAAGCACGAAGGCTCCTGACAAAATTTAGCTTTCTACAAAAAGGACTCAAAGCTGAGCAGAGTCAGATAGCTGACCAAGATACTGACACAGCAACGTCCAAACTTCTTTATTACTGCTTAGTATCTCCCTCTGTACTTAATATATGCCCCTTCCCCCATCTCAATTCAGTTTACAATCTTGATTTGCTACCACGTTAGCTAAGCAGGCTCTAAAGCACCAGTTCTTTCTAAGTCAGGAGAACCTTCAGCAGAGTCCAGCGTGTTGTCGCCTGCTTTCTGATTCAACACTCACTCGCTGCCTTCCAAGAGGTCTTCAGAAACACAGCTCCAAGTCTCTCTTGCTGTAGTAAATGAATTCAGCTTTCCTATGTGCCAGGTAAGCACTATAGCAATTTAATGTAATTACATTATGGGGCAGCTAGTTCTTCCTTTGTCAGCAAAAACATTTTGTACAAAACCGAGATAAAGTATCCTCTGAAAAGGCCTAGAATGCCACATCTTACAGAAAAGACAAGCAGGGAATGTCCCATAAACAAATGCTGACTTCCTTTAACTGCCAGCTTGCTTGGCACTACTAAAGGAGATATTTTCAAGCATACCAAGAAGTGAAGCATAAATAAAATTGAAAATTCACATGCTTTGCAATATTTGATTACCACTGTTAAGCATAATGTCTGAAATGATTACAGCAAAGATTTCATTTTCATCCTTACTTCTTTACCCACTGTAAGTAAATTGCTGTCAGGTATATTCCTTTCATCTGTTTGAGTATTCAAAACAAAAATAGAAGCTTCCAGCAGGGGGAAACAGACACACACCCCTCCCATGCATACCAGAAGGCAATTTTAAATTCTCAAAAAAACAGGGGAAAAGTAATCAAGATTATACTTTGATGGCTTCATATATAGGAAATGTGTTTAGATATACTCTCAGTGAATACACTCGAAACATTTTGAAAATGCCAACTACTATAAGCCATAGTCTCCAGAAAAACTTAAACTTAGTGCCCTACCTTCTCTGTAATTTTTACTTTTTTGCATTGAATACTATATTCCTTACAAGCATTGCTAAACAACTAGCATTTTGTCAGTTGTTATTTCATTTGGCACCAAAATCAATTTTAAACTGTTCCAAGTCCCTAGGTATTCCTCGTATATAAAACACCACTTAAAACCAGGGCTGCTTTTCCTATTTCTGTCTCACAATACTTGTTTTTATCTTTTAATTATAGCTTCAAGTATCATGGATTTGACATTAGGGCAAAGTACATATTTTGGAGTTTTCACGCACTACTTGAAGTACTAAAACAACTATAACACGTGACATTTTCTAAACCTAGAATGGATTAAACAAAAATAATGCTTTATCTGAAGTTTCTGTAAAACAAGTATGCATATTCTCTGAGGAAGGTCTGATCCAGCTTTGCAGCAGCAATTGGGATCAACTGGAAGTCCTGGTTCAACTTACTTTCTGGGTACAAACATATCCAGCTGAGAAGGGCCAAGGAGCTACAAAACCCTGGTGGGGCTATTCAAGCAGTAAGCTTTCAAGCATAAGTAACCTGGCAAATATGAAGGTTTGCATATATTTTATGGAACTAATGAAAATTTGAAGATAACCTGAAAGTAACAACATGACTTACTGCCCAAAGACCCATATTGGTACAAAATACACTGCATTAATTGATTAGCCTGCAAATGCTATACAGTTTTAGACTGTATTTCAGTATTTCACAAAAAATAGTATTTTTTTCTGTAAGCACCTGTCATCATATAACATGATCCTAAAGGCATTTAAAAAACCCAAACCATAACACTCTTACAGCTTTGTGAGAATTCAAGTATCCATCTACAGGTGACCTCTAATAAACCATGTTCCCTTTTGCCTAGAAATCTCAGACACTCTAGTAATAACTGTCAAAACTAAGTGGACAACCTTATCATCCACCAAAAAACCTTGCCTTGCAAAATTGGCAAGGCAGTGTACCACCAAAAAGAGGAAACAAAACCACAAAATCCACAAAACCCAAAAACTGCAAACTCCTTTTTCTTCAGCTGTACAATGGAAAAACATTGTTAGAGCTGAAGTGATTGTCAGACCGACAGTCAAGATGACGCAGTAACACGCACCCCCACTCAGATGAAGTAAGAAAACATCCTCCTGCCACCGGCTACTTCTACCCGTCTTCCACGCTGAAACAAGCCCTACCAACCAAAGATCTCCAAGGAGGCTACCACAGACAGGAGGACTGGCATCTGCTATGAAGTGCCCAAGCACCAGAAACCAAAAAGAATCTCACTCTGACTTGACTGTCACCTTTCCACAGAAAGAGCAGAAGCGAGGAAAAGGTCTGATACACCAGAAAGAACATGAATATAAGAGAAACACCTGCAGAGGAGACATTAAAGGGCTTTACTGTTTTTTCTAAGACCACTCAGTCCTCTTGATTCATCAAGTTGTGTAGATGTACAAGGGTGGATGGCAAGAGAGGTTTAAAAAAAACAAACAAACAAACCAAAAAAAGGACTAGGAGAAACATTTGAAAGTACTGGGACTGATAAAAGGATAAAATCTCAAGTGCACCAGTAGCTTTGAGTGCAAGGAATTAGCATTTCGAAGTATGGCAGCAGGGAGTTGCAAACAGTATCCCGTACTTCCCGTTAAATTTATCGTGTCTTGAAAAAAATCTCACTTGTCTGCACTACCTGCCACAGACTATGAAAATAAAACATCACAAAACATTTGCAATGGTTACTTAAATTCAAGATAGCATTTATTATCACTCAATTTCAATTCCCAAAAGGAAAAGCTGATGGTGACAAAATAAGACGTTTCTTTCAATAGTTAACTCATAGGTTTTTTTAAGGAAGGTTGAAAACAGCCTTCTATTCCAAAATTATTGTCAGTGCAGACACATAATTCCACAGTTTATACAGTAAGTGCACACTCAGCAGCTATGCTGTTTACGTTGCTCTTTTAGTTGTGCTATATTGGGAAAAAATCCAGGAATACATTAATCATAAATCATCATAAATCAAAAGGTGCTGAGTGATCTGATCTGTTATATGTATGTTCACAAAAAACCCACAAACAAACAACTTCAACAGCAAAAACGAAGAGTCAGTTAACAAAACTTAACCATTTGCAGCTTGTTAAAAGCATCCTATTGGCATATTCACCTCCAAGGATTATTTCATCATCATGTCTCACTTGGGTTAAAAGTGTTTTGAGGTACATACTTAGGCAGCAGCAATAATTTTAGCATGGCTATTACATACCTACTGTTTTTCTCATACTTAAAAAAGTGAAATATTTGCAAAGATAGAAAAAGTGGCAGCAGCTCCCAAAAACATCGGGCATGGCTTGATACACAAACAGTATCTGCCTATTGTACTTTTTTCAAAGTGAACAGCTCTTTTTTGAGAATTATTATGAGTATTATTCATTTGCTCGCCTGAGTGCTTTCCAAGATGTGAAATCTGAACATTTAAGTAGCTTAATACAAGTACGCAGGCCCCAGTTCAGATCCAAGAGGTACAGTGGCCATGTTAGTCATTCAAAAAAATTAATGAGATTAGATTAAACTCATTTAACAGTTCCAGTTGATTCTACTTAAAGCAGATGAAAGATCCCATAGAAAAACTAGTCCAGCAAGGGGAAGAAACCAGAAGGACAATATAATCTCTAACTGCAGCCATGCTTTGCAAAGTGAGCATGTAGCTGGTGTTGCTTACCCTGAAAGTCGGCTGCTGCTGAAAGGGGCTGCTCTCACTTCACCATGTCTCCATCCTGAGCTGCTGGACTGTCCCTACTTCCCCCTTCTAGACACTGGTGTGGCAGATGAGGTGATCCAATTCATTCGGCTGACCTGACAGCGAGCTGGGGACGGGTATGGATGTAGGGATACCTCATTTCTTTTTTTAAAAGCACTTTTTTTAAACCGTAAGACCAACCACTAAATTATATGAGGCATTTGATGCAAGAAAAGCAGCAGCCAGGGTACCAGGGAAAAATTGCTGAAAGGAGTGTTCCCATTACAAGTAAAGGATTACAAGTTTAATTACGACATTAAACCACCCATCACTCAAAACCACTACAATTTTTTCTGCTTGAAAGAAGGCAATTACTCCAACAAATGCTCAGGCATGATTTAATGCCACCTCTTGTTAATTCTACAATATCAGTAGTGTCTGATGAATTAGCCTGCATTTCAAAGTCCTGTCCCTAATCCTCTTTGAGTTCAACTCATCACTACTTGCTCTTAGCTCTCTAAAGAATGACTCTCTAAAGAAGAAAAAAAAAAGGCAAAAAAGCGCTTTTGCACAGGAAGAAAGGGGAAAGCACAGAAAGCAAAGCTTTACTATTAATTTACATGAGAAAAATCTCATATTTTCTGGAAGTCCAGGAAACTGAAGTTAAATAATTGAAAGAAATGTGAAGGATTGAATAAATAAGCAGAACTCAACATGCATCCAAAAACTTAAGTACACTGAAGTATTCCACTAACCCAGGTATTTGCAAGTCTCCATATATATACTTCTGACAGAAGCAGTAGTCAAATCCCCCACCTGCAATACAAGAACCAGACGCAGTAGAGAGGAAGAATGGAAGCAAAAAAATTCCCGTAACTTTCACACACATTATGAAATACAGAGAGCAGAAAGGGAAAACCACTGGAACTAAGGCCTTTTCAGCTTAGATTTGTTTTACAAATATTTAAACCAGCAAATGTAACTGAGATTAAAAGGATATCGGAAATGCAATTATATCTAAAGGCAAAACTGCTGTGCCAGTCGCGCCCGCAGCTTGCTAGTGGGAAAAGGTGACTTTTATACTAAAACAATATAGAAATACGATCCAAGAAAACTATCTTGGATTAAGGAACGGGAAAGAAAAAAGAAAGAAAACCAAGATGCAGTTAATAGGTTGAATGTTTCAGTGAATGAGATCTACAGGGTTACGATGCAACACATTACACCATATTCTCAGCCACGACAGAAGGTTACTGCAGGCATATAAGGGAACTGAAGTTAGGTTGAGACAAGGGAATTAAAGTTGCTGTTGTTGGATCTTTTCTGTAGGATGCAAAAACATTGCTTTGGCCTCTAAGAAAACAACAGAAAAATAAAAAACAAGATAAAAAAAAAATTAAGATTTTTAAATCAACGTGAAAAAGATTAGCCTTCAGATTCAGAAACCAAGGCACTGAACAACAAGAAAATAATTTCCTTCTAACTCTTTAAAGGTGGACATCTTTGAACTCAAAGAGATGGAGTAAGTCCCAGAAGCCTGAAAAATTACTTAATAACTCCTCTAATTAAATAACCCTAAGAGATGGCTCGCATTTGATAGATGACTTGTGCCTTCAATAATTCTCTGCATATTTTCCCTTCCATCCAAAGATTAGGATTTATGATCAGGTCTCTGCAGCTCTGGGCACATGACATAGTACACATATCACTTTTCAATATCACTGTTTAACTGCAGGTTCTTACTAAAATAAAAAAACTCTTACAGTAAGTGATATCTATTAATGCATTCAAACACTAAATGCTTCACACTACAAAATTCACACAGTTGATTGCCAATAACATCTTCCATTTTTGCCAGACGTTCATCTGCAATACTCTGGACTACTAAATCAAAATTCAATCCTATTCAATCCCATAATGAAATGAATGCCTATCACAAACCAGGCAAGAAGTATGGAAGGCATCAGAAGGAAGAAATACTAATCATGACAGAGATAATGGACATCTGTACTTCCTTCAAATTTTTTCTGCCAAACTTAAGTACTAAGATTTGTACCTGAAGTAGGAAATGCAGGTCTTCATATCTTTGCTCAACACAGAACAGAACTGTATAACACGATGCCTTTGAAAGACACTCTTCTGCAATAAGACAACAACTAGAAAAGAAAAAGGTTGCTTTTTCTGTCTACTAAGGTTAACACCCAAATTGATGCTATAACAGGAAACCAATGTCAGAGCACTCTATTAGTAAAATTTCAAACACACACAGACGTGGAGCTTCAAGGCAGGCAATCAGGCATTTTGCTTTGCTGCTATACATTCTGCTCCCAGCACACAGCACTGCTTTTCCTCTGATCTGGGCTGCATTAGTTTTGTCTGTACTCTGAAGACGTACAGTCCTCATTGGGAACATGTTTGTTCAGTCCCGAGCAAAGGCAGATATGTAAGGTGCAGAGAACAGCAGTAATTTTAGGCAGGTAAATTTTGTACCAAGTGTAGAAATGGAGCCCTTTAGGTACGATTTAGGTCTGCGTGTAAAACACTGAATATTCCCACCATGTATCAGATACATCTATCAGACCTGGGAGCACATAAAGCTATCAACAAACAAACTTAATTTGTAGGAAAATGAGTTTCTCAGAACTGAGGGAAAAGAGTTTAGAAAAGACCAGGCAGTTTACTAAAGCATCCCAGGAACCCTGCACACTTGCAAGCAGCAAGCTGGAAGGCGATTTCACACTATATAGGCAGGCACACTGGAGCTTATCTCATTCTAAAGAGAGATGGAAACACGGCTCCTGGATGTTAAGACCTAGCAAGAAGAGGATGGGGGCTAAAGTCTGCTCAAGTTATTGCCTGCTTATCTGCAGTCTCTCAGAGGAGAGGTCACCAACTGTGCACCCTTTGTGGAGATTGCACACAATCTGCACAGAGCCCTTATAGAAACTGACTAAACCAGAATGAGGGGCTGATCCAAGCATGGCGGCTAAACCAGGTGCAGTGCAGAAACCTTTTGTGCTGCTCCCAGACTTGGAATTTAAAAATTTGAAAGACTACAACAGGGAAAAGTGACTCCCACTCAGATACCACTTAAAGGCTAACTCATAAAACTATTAGAAACTTCTCAACATCAAAATTTAAACGCCTTCTGCAGAATTTGATGAGCTACCATATTCTATCATCCATAAGCTCAAACAAGGCTTTTTACTACTAACTTGGAAGTGGAGTGTTAGCCTTAATGTCAAAAAATGCCAAAATATGAGGTAAAAACTATTATCTATTTTGAAAGTCATGAATGGCATATAAAAGACAAGAGTAAAACATCACTCCTACCATCTCCTGTTCCCACAGTACATACTACCTCACTATTTTTAACAGTGAGCTCTCCGCCTCCTCTCACTAGGTACAACCATACATTTACCACCAGTTAAGTCATAAGTCATCCTAAAATGAGTGAGGAAATAAAAAAGATTTGAGGAGAAAGACCTCTTACATTCACGTGTGTGCATGCTTATATACATATAAATGCACAAACAAAACTATATACACACATGCATACACACAGAGAAAAGTACCCGTTCACATTAGCAGCCAGAAGTTAATTCAAATCACAGACTTACTTTGCAGTAGAAAAATGGGGGGAGACACAGGATGGGAGACCAAGTACTTTCCAAAGTGCAATGAAATCCCAACAAGTAATTTAAACTACCACTAGATAACAGAAAGAAATAACGAGCCTTGGGCAAGTGAGCGAAGAGTTGAAATCCAAATCACAGCACAACTGCGAATAACAAAATTAAGAGGTATATTATAACAAAAAAAACCCCCAAACAACAACAACAACAAAAAAAACCAACCAAACTAACTAACTAAGGAGAAGCAACAAGATTTCACAAAAACCAAGGAAAGAAATTGTAATAACTGTCTAGAAGCCAAGCCACAGCGACATTCTCAAATTTAGCTGGTAGAATAAATACATATGGATTTGAGAAGTCCTTAAAGATGAGAGAGTAGGGAGTATATGATAATTTGGAAGGACAATCTATGTCTATACAATAGAAGGCATCTCCAAATCACAAATTAGCTCCAGTTAAGAATATGGTTATCAGCTGTGCTTGTAGTGACCAGTGGTCTTCATACTGAAAAAGTTCACTGCACTGCTGCAAACATTTCAACCACTCTACATGAGCATACTAAATAACACATTCATATATTGGTGGTCAAATCAAGCACGATACAGTAGGATAATGCAGTAAGTACCTAACATTACAAATAATTAAAAAAAAAAGAACCTCTCTCAAGACCATGTTACGTTACATTAATAGAACATTACTTCTCATTTTTCGTCACTTTTAGTTTCATTTTCTTTAACAGTAAAAATAGTAGTAGAACTGACAGAATGAAATAGCTGATGTGGTGGGAAAAGAGTGAGGATTATTTTAGTATTGACTATTGTACAAAATACAATCTTAGACGGTGACATTTTCTTGCCTTGCAACAGTCTGAAAACATAGGTTTTATTTATGCCCTCACACATACTGCAGATGTGGTCCTCCAATTTTCACAGCAGTAACACCACTTCACACCTGAAATCTGACTCACCCACTCTTTTCCAATTGCTATCCAACTAGAACGTCATCTCTACAGGATATCAACCTTCCTTCTAGCTAAAGAAAGTGATCACTGCCTTTAAAAATCAGTCTCACACTTCATTATGAAGTGCCCTGGGTTGACTAAATTTATGAAGGATATCATCACACAAAAAATAATTTTCAACACCAGACTGTGCAATTGGACTGCTGTGGCTGTATATTCCACTTTTACTGATTGTGGAGACCGTTTAACCTCTTTTTTTATACAGAGCTTCATGTTATGTGTAACTTTAAGCAGATTCATCCTTCACAAACACATAAAACAGCTGTCCAGCCACAACAGTTTAGACAACAGGGAATGAAGGAAAGAAGTAGACAGCTGCATGGGTGGCTTTTTTAACTAGTCCCTTTATTGTTGTTCTTTCAAATCACCTGTAATTCTTCATCACAATGATGCATTAGAAGTGTCAAGTTTAATCAGTCAGTCCTTTTACTTTAAGGCTGATTGATAATATTTAAGAGCAACAGCCAAGGACATCCAGTATCTTGAGCCTGAAAGATCCTCTAAAGCAAAACAAACAAAGAAAGAAAAAAAACACAACCCACCCCCAAATCAAAACAACTTTTATGGGTATTTCTTAAGTCCTAAAACAGTTTGTTTCACCTAAAGTATTCAGAGAATAAGGAACAAGTTGTTCATCAGACTTGGAGGAATTCAAACTACATGAGTCAGAAGTTCTCCAATACTGTCCTATCTTCCTAATGACTTGTTTTGAACAGTGCAGGTAAATAAAGCGGGTATAGTCAACTGGCTTCAATTTTTAGACCAGTCACGCTATCCAAAAATTGGAGCCACCAGGTTTTAAAGAACCCACACGTTGCTCTAATGTATTACTGCATTTTGCTTGCATTTTGGAAAGCACTAAAATACTGAGCTACAGCACACAAGTGAAACTGAGCTTCAGAGAGACAGTACTTAGCACAGCCATACTTCTCACACGTCTAATAATTCAAAAGCTACTTCTTGACTAATGATCAAATATGATCTGTCAAAATTCCTTAAATTCTGACTCACATAGTCAGATTAACAATTGAATTGCAGCCTAAATGCACCTTTACCACAACTTTTAAGACTTCACTAAGACTAGAATAGACCACAGAACTATGCAAGCAGCAGTATTTATAAACTAAGGCCATGAGAAATTAGGCTTTGTAATCTTAATCCCCAAGGAGCTACGAATATTTAAATTCACAATACAGCCTTTCCTCCAAGGAAGTCATAATCTGATCTGCCCTTATCTACTGCATTGTCAAGTTTCAAAAAATTCGCTGAAGATGAAATATTGAAGTCTACTTTGAATTCAACAACAGATTCAAAAGCTGGACAAAGGAAGAAGAATAAGGAAGGAAAGAATGGGATAGCACATCAAAAAAGTTTTCTGGGTCAGGAAGAAGGCTTAGATTAAAAAAAAGCACTAACACTGTCACATATATGCAAAAAAACCACCAAAAACCTAGTGAAAATGAAGAAAAACCTCAGAACCACCAAGCAGCAATTCAGAGTGTTTCTTTAACATTTAATTCTCACCATTGGATACATATCTTTCAGATAACAGCAACTTTAAAAGGTTTATTATTAAAAACATAGACCTCTTGAAAACTCATTTATTTTTCACTTGCAGGAAAACACAGACAGAGACATAGGTTAGGTCACCTGCTCTTAAAGTGTGTGCTGTTCTGTTGCTAGATATTATTCACATGTTGAGATTAAAGCTGAAAAAAAGAAGTGCTTAAGGAAAGTCCTGGAAGAAAACTCCCCCTAAATTTACACAAGCACTAAAAGGAATATTCACAAATGATTTAAAAGGGGAAAGGAGGGGGAGACACACGTTAATTTCTCCAGCCACTGAATGCTAGTTTCCAAAAGCCAGGTATCTGGTACCTTTCTGCCAACCTCAAGTAATACCAATTGATGACTCCAACCTTTTTCCCCTTTCTCCTTTTCACTCATGTGCTCACACTCTTCTCCTCTAAAAGGATTCATCAGTCCTTAAAACCAGATTTGAATTCTCTGATGCTCAAACTGATCAGGTGCCACTGAATCAAGCTGCAACATAAACAGGAGCAAGTTACAACAGTTTGCTTCTTACATGGCTTTTGAAAGCCACCAACTCTATTTCCTCAACCTAACATCAAAATCTGTTCTGATACAAAAGGCTGTCCCTTTTGCTGAACATTTTTAACTGTCGGTATTAAAAAAAGGAGTTGCTGAAAAATCCATATATTACAATTTCATATGGTCATACTTGGTTCTAAACCAGTGTTAAACCCTGCTTACATATTTTCTGCTACTGCTTCAAAGCCACACACAGAAACCACCAATTTTACAGTCTGTTATGCTTGTGACCCCTTTATCATCAGCAGTTCGGGCAAAACACGTAAAACCACACTATCAGCTACACGTATCAATGCCAATCATTTGTTGCAATGGGACATATTTATAAACAATGCTGAGATTATACAGAGGTAGTATCTAAACTGTCTTATGGACAGAGAAGTGCCCCTGATTAAAGCAAGAGTTTCCCTTTATAGGCACATGAATATAATAAATTCATTTGGAACACCTGTCACACAAAATTGTGTTTATTCTTGCATCAGCTGCTTTTACTACAAAAAGAATTTTCTGGCTGGAGTTGATGAAAATAACTGGCTCATTGCTAAAAATGAGATAGGTGAAGCGTAATAAGTAGCAGCAGTAATTGTAATAATAATATAGCAAGCAGTAATAACTGTAGTATGTAGCCATAAGCAGGAACTCGTAATTTTAAATTCACATTTAAGTAGGTAAAAAACAACAGTAGATCGAATATTTGTTAAAGTACATGACCTACAATGGGGATATAGGTTTTCTTTCAAGAAACACCTTTATAAGTAAATGGGGGTTTAATCAGGCTTTTAGTCTAAATGCGCTTCAGATACAGTAACAGGATCATCTTACTAAATGCATGATTACAAACAACAACCTGGAGAATGATCATGCTTCATTGCTTGGTTAAAGTAAGCCTGAAATAGTGCACGCAGACAGGTTTATTGATTATTTTTGGACACAGGAAGACCTTGCATTTATGAAATCAACATACTTGAGGCAAAGATAAACTTAGAGAAACTCATACACTAAAGTTTACATTTCACTTTAATGGAAGACTGATTCTGTCTTAAGGATCAGTTTATTCCACTAACTACAAACCACTGCTGCCAGCATCACTGAAGAGAAATAAGGCAATTCAATTTTTAGAGTTTCAAATATTCTTTTGCACTGCTTTTCAGAAATATTTTAATTAATAGTAAAATTGTATTTATGGAATAATGAGATACTTTTGACACCACTACAAGTAAAAAGCAGAGTATGCTTTCTAAGCCTAGGATACACCATCTTATAACAATTATTCAAGACTTGTCTATCGATTTAGTATTTGGAAGTAGTTCACTGGCAACCACACTAAGCCTTGTGAATAGCAAGCAACACTTTGTATTTCTTAGTGTCCCTTTACACACGGATGAATCTATGTCTATCTTCTCATATTCAACTTGAAAATGTTTAAGTACCACATTCTTCACATCCTGTTTAATTTATACTTTTTAGCCCAATTTTCCTACATGTTAATAGATTTTTATTATCATCTTGCATTCTGCTAAGTGTCTGCATTAGAACAGTTTACTGATTTATTTTTTTTAATCTACTTTTCTACATGGAATGATTTAAAATAAAAGAGGGAGACTGTTCCCATAACAGTTTTTATTTCACATGCTTTTTCTTCCTTGCCCACTTTCCCAATAAAAAATACACAATACCTCCCAAGCAGTCTACATGCTTGACCAAATTCTCAGGGATAATTTTGGGGAGCACCTACCTTCACCAACCAAGAGGATCTAAACCACATGAAGAAGGGTGAGTAATAGGGGCTGGGGAATACATACAAACGGTGATCTGGAGATCATAATGTTGTGTCTGAGGACCGATAGGTTAAGAGGGCTCTCTTCAGAACAAAATATAATGCTTCTCATTTTTTAATCGCTCAGTCATTGGTATCTACTTAGAGAGAGGGGATAAAGGAATCTGAGGGAAAAAAATGCAGAACTAAGAAAAGCAGAATCAGGAGATTTTTCAGAACAAAAGGACTCCTCTGGAACTCTCAAGAGGAAGGGAGAAGAGAAAATAATATACTGTTTACTAATAAAACCCAAACACACATATCTAAGGACAAAAGATTAAAAAAAAAAAAAAGGAAAAAAAGAAAGAAGCTGCCTATTCAGGCTTAATAATGGAAAAGAAAAGCATCTTGGGATTATTTCTCCCATAAACTCTTGGAAGGCAGCGGAGATCATAAGGAATGGTTGTCCAAATGGAGAGAAACCTAGAGCTCTGTACCAGCAAGATCAAGAAAAAAACAAATCTGCTCGGAAGTCCAAACTGAATCTTAATCATGAATATCTACAAGCTATATAACAGTATGAATAATATATAGTCCAGATGAGGGAAAGTAAATATTAGTTCTCTCAACAAAACCATTCCTTTGGAGATTAAATAAAATACTGGCTATTTTTACTTAATTTAGTTCTCACATTTTCATCGCCTTAAAAGTGGAACTGCATTCCTGATGACAATGTCTTTTCTTGGAGAAGTTCACTATGACCTTATGGGCTCCCAACCTTTTTTAAAACTATATGAAATCTTGCAACCTTTTCAAGGGAAGGTGTTTTTATTGCCAGTTAAACACTAAAAGCATGAATTTCTGCTGCTAGGGTAAAAGAATACAGGGTACAAAACAGGAAATACATTATGGTTCAGGGAATTCAAATGAGAGATCTACTGGAAGAAAACACCATCTTACTCCTCCATGCCATTGACAAACTAGACATGTCTGCTTTCCAGTGAAGAACTAGATTAAAGTTAGTTTTCCTTGTTCCTGTACCAGACTTTCTGCAGTTTGCATTCTTAATCCACTTTATATGTTGGTTCAGCACACAGAAGGACATATTACACATGCACATTGACAATATGTTTAGTTACAGTGGAAAAACTGTCCAAAAAACCCTAAAGCTTATTTCTAACGAGTTTCAGATATCTAGTTCTGAATACACAGAAAAGTAAACCTGGTTTTGTCAGATGCACAATGACACCAAAAGATTAGCCCATTCCAATAGCAATTGACTCAACCAGCAAGAGCTAAGGACACATGAGAGAAAGGCAAAGGAGCAGAGCTGGTGGACACAGAATATCATGTCTGTCCAGGTGTTCTTCATCAGGGCTCTCCAGAACTGAGAATGAAGGAGAGCTCTGCTTTGACAGACAGAGGTCTTCTAGTAGTAACTCAAAACTATCAGAGAATACTTTCAAGCGGAGTTTCTCATGCCCTCCATTTAGATATCTATTACTTTCTTACTGGGTGCCAGCAGAGCACCACTTTTCAGCTTTTGATTTCATTTTCCACTGCAGGCAGGCTCTATGATGTTCAAGAGACCATCACAATACAGTTTGGAGTCCAAGCTGTGCAGCTGTGCCAGCTATGACCTGAGTGAAAGTTGAGAAGCTCAAGAGCATGCAAGTACTGACACTGGAACCCAGACGCTCAACAAAAGGTGCTCTGCTAGACCAACTATAGCACTTCTCCTCATGTGGCAGAGCCAGAAAAGCCGAGCGCCCACCACAGCAGAAATGCTATGGCGTGTCTAGATAATGTGTTGGGAGGACAGGACCCAGCTACGGTAGCAGGTCTGAGCCAACAAAAGGAAATTGCAACACATTTTAAAAAGTACATAAGTAAATTCAATTTACTGGTAGTAAATTCACTTGCATTTTTGTGATCCCTGCTGACCCCAAAGAAGAGATATATTTTCTCAACAGTGTTATTTTCTACACCAGAATTGCTCTGAATATAATTTAACAAAAAAAAAAAGCTTTCATGCACTCAAGAAAAATGGAAACTGAAGGGATGAGCAAAACCAAACCACAGTACACATTTAATACTTCCAAAAGGTACAAAAATTTTAAACATGCCATTTGTTCTATTCATTTTCCAGGTACCTACTGCTTAAGGGCATGTAGTGATAGAAGGAGGGAGGTGGAATGGCTTTAAACTGGAAGAGATAGGTTTAGATAAGATATTAGGAAGAAATTAATTACTGGGAGGATGATGAGGCACTGGCTCAGTTTGCCCAGAGAAGTTGTGGATGTTCCATCCCTGGAAGCATTCCAGGCCAGCTTAGATGAGGCTTTGAGCAACCAGATCTAGTGGGAGGTGTCCCTGGCCATGGCAAGGGTTTAGAACTAGATTATCTTTAAGGTCCCCGAACTACTCTATGACTCTATGATCAGACAGGTCTCTTTTCCTTGTAAGAGCGGTAAATAGTGAGCTTTAGTAACAAAACAAGAATCTGTTAGCAACAAACTAGATTTCCATCACACGATTTCTATTTAAAAGTAAAACCAGATTTCACCTCAGAAGTCTATCCTTCCGGAAGCCAACATAAACTACGAGAAATCATTCTTAATTGTTCTACAGCACCTTACACAGCGACACTGACCAATACGAAAAAAGAGATATTTCTCCTTTTCCACTGGTCTTCCATGGTACTTTGATAAAGGCAAAGACCATAGCAGAAGCATAAGAAGTCCCCAGCCAACAAAACCAGATTTTTTGTTTCACAACCAGCAAACTATACGGAAACGTATTCCTTTCACAGGAAGAAAATCTAAGAAGGGCAGAGGAGAAAATGAAATAACTGTTCTGGCAGTCAGTACATCTCTTACCCTAGAAAAACATACCGCATGTCATCCATCTTGAGAAATGTATTAATAAAGAAATTAAATTCTTGAATCCTCAGGCTGCCAAGTTTCACAGTAGTGCAAGAAAGCCAAACTTGGTTTTCTCTTCCTCCTACTCATGATCTTATCAAGCTCTTGTATTAGTTTTCCAGTGACTCACAACCAAGCAAACAAATTTTCATCTTTTAAATGATCTTTAATGAAATTACTAGTGATAAGATTTATACAGAAGCAAACAAGAAGGAAAAGTGCTTTATCAAAATCAGATAGGGAAAGGGCAAGACACATGCTAACCCTAAAGTTTCTGCTTATATGTGGGTTGACAGCAGTCCTACTCTGAATAAGACTCTGTTTAAACTAAAATTTATTAGAAGTACACTAGATACATGTCTTGGTCTACCAATTAAGGTATAGTTTGCTAAGACAATTCTGCTTTACAGATAATTGAAGAATAACTTGGCAAATCTGTCAGAATTTTCTAATTTAATATATTAAAATATTACCTAGTAACATTCCCTGCCATCTTGAGACGTTGACTGTAAAGAAAAGGATTTTCAGCTTTCAGTTTTAAACCCTTGGAGGAATGCATACTGCAGACATACTCCAACTATCTAAAAGATAAAATTAATAGAATATTACAGAACAGTCAAATATGTAGCAGCAGCCAGCTTTTCCAAGCAGTTAACACAGTCCGGACCATCCACTTTCTCAGTACTGCATTAAGGATTTAAACACTCCTTTATAAAATGTTTCCAGTGTTGAAGTCCCTACACACACATTTGATTATATTTAGTTTTCCCTGATTTTTTTTAATGAAGAACTACTATTCCTCACATCATTTTTTTATAAGAGAAAATTAAGACTTTAGAATGAAAGCACTGCAGCCATGTACTGCAACATAATGCATAGAAAAGATATGAACTAACTGAAGAACAAAAGCTGAATTAAATTGTTAGACCAATCTGCCAGCACAAACAAAAACCTGAGTGAATGGTAGTTTTGCTCTTAATTCAAAAGGCTGTGGTTTGGGCAGAATTCACTTCAATGCCTCCACAATGACCCGCAGAACAACTATCCCCAGAGTTCATGGCTCACTGCTTGGCCATGGGCCATGCTCTGCACCATGTAGGAGTTGGCAACACCTGCCTGCTCAGAGCTGCCAGCTCAACCGTGTGCTCTGCCAGGAAACCATTATTCTGCGGATTCATATGAGTCTAGGGGACAGAGTAACTGATAGCCAACTATTCCTTAAAAACATCTTTAAAAGCAGCAAGCACTGGGGAGTACTTTGCTCTTCTTTAGCCATATTTTCTACCATTAATTTACTGTAGTCACAAGGAGCACCAGCTTTTGCTCCACTGCTACACTGCTACACTAAGCCTGCCCAGATGACATTTAATTGTTTGAAAAACCGAAGTGCCTGGATGTGCTTGCCCCACCTGTGTTGGCTGTGCACCTAGTCCCACTTTTGGGAGGCCGTACATGACTAATACAACTTCAGCCTCATCTCTGATCAGCTCCTCAGCCATGTCAGCCATAGATGACTTGTTAGAAAAAATCCTTCCTTAATTGCAGTCAGTCCAACTGGATAAACACGCCTCAAAAACAGGCAACCCCTCACCTCCCTGGTGATGGCTGACACTACATGACCTAGAGAATCACTTGTTGGCACACAAGTGAGTATCTAACTAAATGGTATAAAAAACAGAAGAACAGTTTTGCCATCCACCTCACACTGTACAGCATGGGCTCTTGCACAGGCCTTTGGCCTTACCTCAAACAAGCAGCAAAGTGCCACAGCAATGGAAGAAATATTTCATTCTTCTTAACTTGTGTGACTACACAGCCTAAGGCACCCAGGGACAGAACCAGCCCCTACCTTCTTCAAATACTTAGATACAAAGCTACTTCACTAATCTCCTGATCAGATTCATAGACAGCCTTATTTTCATTTTTAATGGGGAAACTATCCCAGAATGAGTGTCTGATAACAAAGGCAAGCCCATTTGTCAAACACTCAAAACCATTATTTTGGAAACAAAGATGTGTAATCTAATCTGATTTCACTTAGCAATCACTAAGAGCCAAACAATGTGATACTAATTAGTTCATGCTGACAACAAAAGGAATTTCCCAATTACTCTAAGGATGACTTTTCTGAAGCCAACCTTGATCAAAATTCCACAGAACTGAGTTTCTGCAAATTTAAAGAAAGATAAAATTTTCATTACAATAATTTATTTATTACTCTAACAGCTGTACAGTACTTTTAAAAGAGGAAAGTCACCATTTCACACGACTATTAGTCCTCTGCAATAACTAATGATTTGAGGAAGCAGAAAGGGTTAGCTTCATTTTCAGGTAACTTGATTTAAAGCTATTGCATTTCTTGTAAGGACAGTGATTTTAAGAACAGAGAGAACTCGGGCACCGTCAAGATAGCAGGCTGGTCCCCAGAAAAGCGAAAGACAAAATTAAAGGGTCAGTTAAGAATCTCTTCAACATTACACAAGTGGAGATAAAATAGTTAACCAGAAGTCAATTGCAACATTTCCTTCTCATCTTAAACAAGCAATCCTTGACAATCCTCTACCTTCCTTCCCTCCCCACCAACAGTTTAGCTGTACAAAACTGAGAGTCCTAATCAAACTTTTTTTGACTGAGATTCATGGAACAAAACAGATGAAGTAATAAAAATGCCTAAGGAATAAAGCTTTAGAATATGCCACAGCTGGGCTCTTGATGAAGAGAAATCACTCAGGCAGAAGGAAGAAGTAAAAGTAGAGCTAAACAATTCTTCCATTAAGCTAATACTGGTAATAATCGGGGGGGGGGGGGGCAAATTAAAGCAACTTTGGATTATAGTTATAGAAACACACGCACAACAAAATCAGTGAATTATCTTCATCAATGCCAAAAAAGTTAAGATACCTTGACAGTTAGAGGAAGAAAAGAAAAATATATACACATCTCTCTCAAGTACCCCATATATTAAGCCTATTTGTATAAGTTTAAGACAAAACTTATACATAAAGGCATTTTAAACCCTATTCTGCAAGCAGGTTGGAAGTCATTTATCATGTAAAAGCAGATCTTTCGCATAAAACTCCTATTAGATGCATATAGCTAAAAGTCTGTCATCATTAATTGGTAAAGGGATTCTGAGTACTTAAGAGCCACCTAATTGCTAAAGCAATATTGGAGATTAGTACTATGACATTTCTAATAACTTTTAGTTCAGCAGAGTTGCTTGGGGAAAAAAATTATCTCTCTGTGGTACCTTCAGAGTAATTCAAAATCATCACGACTATGAGGAAGAGAAAAGGAAAAAAAATAAGACAATGCCATTGATTCTTGGAAGTCATGATCTCAGTAAAAATACTGTGCAAATTAACCATGGTTATTTATAAGCATGCATATTGAAGTTAGACATAGATGTCCAGTACAAAAATGCTGTCCAGTTTATTAAACTGTTTTAGCTCCAGAAAGGCATTTAAGGCATCCCATATCTAAAAAGGTAAAAAATACTTTAAATATATGATTATCATACTTCTACAAAGAAGCTTCCAAGAGCCACTGGCATATTACAATCCTTGTCAAAGGTTTCAGTACAGATCAAAAATTAGCTCCTAACATACAATTCCTTTCTCCTGCAGTCATGAGAGAGGAAAGTTGCAAGTGAAAGGGTATTTCCTTCTCTATATGCATTTCAAGAAACATCTTTGCAAGAAGCTAAGTAGAATTCCCAAAGAGACATTTTACACCAGCTAACCTAGCCCTCCCGAGTCTTCAAAAGCAAGCATGCTCCTTTCCTGTTTAAGCTAAGGAAGGAAGCTTTGTCTTAATTTATCAGTCATGCTCTGAACAAATGTTTTCATAACCAGGAATCCAAACCATTGCAGTCTCGGAAGATACAAACTTCAAAAGATATTGTTAACCTAACAACTTGCAATGAAAGAACAGCAAAAATGAGATATAACAGTTTTCCAAGTAAGCTTGCTCAACTGAAAATTTAAAAGTCAATCTGAAAAAGGGCTGGTTGCAAGAGTGCTCTGTGCCCTCAAAGTTTTCCCTACATTTTGCTTTTAAGTGAGAGAACCAAGGGTAAAACATCAAGTTCTTTTAGTCTCAGGTTTGTCAAAGGACATCAACCACGAACTGCCATACCTTAGCAAAAGGTATAGGTGAAGTAAAGAACAAACTCTTAAAACAGTGCAACTTACATTAAGGAGCAGAAAATATTTTTCTTCACTGAATTGTAACGGAAGAAGTAATTTCTTCCCTCACTGAACTGATAGCCTGTGTCCATCTTTTAATCTGATAACCTGAACTGTCAAAAACTCTGTTAAATATCCATGGTCTGCTTAGAAACTGCTGAACACTATTTATACAGTAGGAATACGCTCATGTTTCTCACACATTTAATTTTTCAAAGCTTTTTAATCCATCCAGATAATCCGAGTGTCATTAAAACTCTCATCTTTCATTATTCATCTTATCCAAATTCACTTTCAAAACCATAATTTTGCAGGTAACAACCTTAAAAAAAACCCCACCCTAACATCCTTAGAGCCTTGTGGAACTGGCATCCATGCTACTGCAAAAACAAGCATGTTCACACAAAGTTGTGATCAGGAAGACCTGCATATAATTTGTGGAAAATAAAGTATGAAAGGTTAACAACATAGGAAACCAACTCAAGAAATACCAAGTATTACCAGCATTTGCATTTTGATGTTTAATTATCTTTCGCAGGTATGCAATTTCTGTGGAATTTTCAAGCACTCAGAGAAACTGAGCAGGACAGACAAGAGATGATGTACTTACTGAATTTTAGCCAAAGCAACAATCACACAGAAAGAAAAAAAATATTTAAATTTCTGCTGATTTTTCATATTGATTTGCACTGCTGACCATTTTCCTCCTCCTATTATTATTATTATTAAAGAACTTCAAATAACTCCAGACATTTTTTTCCTACAGATCTTACTCTTCAAAGAAATTGAGAAGGTACAGAACAAGCCTTTAGCAACATCAATTTAAATGGGTAAGCATATCTATTTCTGAGTATTTTTCAGCTAGGGCTATCTAGATCAGATGGTATCTTCTCTAAACTTCTTTCTTAAATAGCAACAAACCACTAGTAAAAGGAGTATCACCTCAAATGAAGGCAGAGAGTCTCAGGACATCTCTCAGCTTCTTCCATGAGTCGGACATTAGATTTGTCCTTCCCTAAAGACAATCTTTCAGGAGTTAATAGAAAGCAAGTTTACAGTGAAGTATCCCTGTTGAAATCCTGATATTCTTGCTCAAAACTTTCCCAAACACTACAGAAATATGAACTTAACTAATAACGGCATCTTTTCAATAATTATCCGAGAAACTACACAACCTATGAAAATCCTGCAACTATTTGCAAAACAGCTATAAAACCAAAGTGACAGCTTTAAATTAGAAACCTTGAAGAAAACATTAACTTCCACTGTTCAGATGGAGCAGAAGCTCAGTTGGATGCTACATCTGCTACCAGAAGCTAGAGAAATTGGGGTGACTGGGCAGCTCTTTGGAGCCTCAGCAGGTAGAAGGTAACAATAAAGCCCATTTCTTCACAGAACAACAGTGCAGGCTCAGAACCACTAAACCTTTGTTCAGTATTGTGATTACTAAACAGACTCTTCCAAAACATTAGGAACTGTGAAAGATCCAGTGGAGTTCGGGAGGCAGTGATCAGGAAACTGACTGAACATAGATGCTTGTGTACCCAGTGTGCTATGCAACATAACCTATCAGTCAAAGGAACACTGGCCTATATACATCTACCAAGCTTTTTCCTGCAGTAAAAGAGAAGAGAGGAATGCATGAATTGGATAAGGAGATGAGTTAAGATACCATGGAAGACAAGAAAGTAGAATAGAAATGGTTGGAATATTAATGGAAAGACAAAATTACAGTACACTGCATCAACTGTAAACTTCCAGTTAAAAATCACCAAGTTCTGGGGTCTCATCCAAAATGCCTCAGCTGCATGTTCCACCCAGACTATCAGGCCTCAACTCTTGTTTTAACTGACAGACAAGTTTCAAAAGCTCATCACCCAAGGGATATTAGTGAGGAGGGGAAAACACAGCTTTACTTCAGTGACAGATATCAAGTTTTAATCATCAAAACCACTTTGAGAAAGCAGCAGATCTGTACGTGACTGACTCTACTGATTGTTAACTGAAGACAAAGTGCAGTTCTGAAGCTGCAGAAACAAGATACAACCTCTCATGAAAAACTAATCCGCCTAATAGAACATTAGACAAAGAAAATGTTATTGATATGATTTTAAAAGCAAGACGTTAAGAACATTAGAAGCATTCATCCTCCCAGCAAGATGCTTTCTATGTCTAATAAAGGGCCATCAAAAGTTGCATTTAAATGACTGCTCACAAGTTGTGGGGTGGGGGAGGGGTGTAGTAAAACTTCAGAGGTCACACTAGCAGTGCCCATTTCCTGGGCAGCACACACAGCAGGGCCGATAGCACAGTCAGAAAGCTGTTTATAATACAAACAGTAGAAAACCCCCACATCTAGAACAGGCCCAGAGATTTTATATAGTCATCACAGAGGCATGCAGCAAACTGCACCTCTAAATCAATTTCAAGAACAATCAATACTCTTCTAACACGCCAGGAAGGCTAGATAAGTAAAGTTTTATTTTCACAATTGGTTGTGAGTGCGCCTCATAGCAAAACTAAAAAGCCAGAACCAAGATCTGCTTCAGTACTAAGAATTATTTTTCTGTGGTCACTCTGCCATGAAATCACTACAATCTCTATTTTTTGAGTCAACTAAAAAAGTATTATCGCAAGAAGCACCAAGAATATTTTGCCTTATCTAAAATTATAACCCTATATATTCACAATAAGTAAAGAAGTATTCAAAATCTGCAAGACTGTACGTGATACTTTTTTAAAAGTTGTTACAAAAATACTATGAGATATTGACTGAATTTCCACTTTCTTAGAGTTTAGGAGAACTAAAGATGCATGTTCAACAATTTCTACCTCAACTCCTGAAAATCTGTGCCAAGTTGACAAACAGAACATCAGAAAAGTGTATTGATGAGAATGGTGTTAACTTTTACCCTCTATCCCTCTACAGACTCATTTCAGATATGTAACTAGTTATGCCAGCTGGCATACCCAAAAGCAAGTCTTACAACCTAAAATGCTGAGGAGCATCATCACAACTTCATCCTCTTCTAGATTAGTGTTTGAGGACATCTTTCAGATTCCTGTAATTTCCACAGGTAGCTGTTTTCTACAACAAAGTGCAATGTTGCCTTGCTAACTCACAACTAGGGAGCTCATTTATGGCTGCTCCATATTTCAGCTTTGTGCAGCACAGATTTGTATGCTGCTTTGTGAAACAAAACTGAATTTTCTATCACTGCAATTCAATTACTCAGTAAGTACCCTGTAGAAAACACAACCCTTTGATATCCTGGACTTCAACAAAAGAAGCATGGAAGTGACTGGCAGGTATAAGAACCACTGTTTTTACAGAAGGATGTACGCAGTAAGTACCAGCATTTCAAGTCAGCTAATTCTACAGTTTGCTGTAGTTCAAGGAGGCAAATTACACTGTGATTCAGATTATTTTCATTTTTGCTTAGATAGTCTCCAAGGGATATTTTTCTGTGTTAAAATATAGTCTTGAAGAAGACAACCATAACTAGAACAAGAATTTGCACTTTCTAAAGCAGGTTTTTGTCAGCAAAAATTTAAAGCACTACAATTAGTCAACATTTAATTACCTCTGGCATGCAAGAAATGAAGATGTAATCAAGAATGATTAGAAAAATTGCCATTTCAAGTTGTGCAGCCTAATGCTAGCAGTACCTTATAGAAATCTCAGGGTTCTAATTTTATAGAATCTAGCAATACAATTTAGTGCTAGGAGTTTCTGAAGACACAAATAAACATCACATAAAACAGACCAAACTTGTTTTTTCATGTAAATTTGTAAGGCTTATACTCATGCATGCCCTGATGGCTGATGAAAAAACATCCATATGCAGAAAAAAATATCACAGACAACATGCAAGGGCTACATTCAGGGAATTTGTTAGTCATTGAGGTATTTTAATGATATGTAGTTGCGATGGTAATGCTCAGGACATAGTTTTGTGGGAGACTTGGCAGAGCTGTGTTAAAGGTTTGACTCAATGATCTTAAAGGTCTTTTCCAACCTCAACAATTCTACAATTCTATGAAATTAAGCATTCAGTAAACAAATTACAGCTGGTTGAAAACATTAACAATGAAGTAATAGATGTGGCTCACACCAGCTGCATCTACAATAGTAATTCAGCATGCCAAAGGGATCAAACACAACAGCAGATATTTTACAAGTAAGCTAAGGTGAAGTTTTAGATTAACGTTCAGGCTTATTTACATTTCCTAAAAAGTGATGATAAAGAACAGGTGTTTGGTCTACCCACTGTCACTTTAAAGGCACAAGATCAAAAATAATATGCTTAAATTCAGTCTATGATCTACTCTCTTTTTGCTAAGACCCATCTGCTCCTTCAGTTCTACAGTGCCCACTCCCTGTGCTCTGCCAACTATTTTCTCCTAAAGCAGAGCAACTGTTCCCACTGTGCTGTGTTGATACCCTTTGGTATACATCCTTTCATGTTTTTTTCTTCTGCCCTTCTTCAACTCTAATGGGTTTTTTTTTAACTTCTATCCTGCTCCCCTCCTCAATTCTGCTTTCCTTCCTCTTTCCTTTATGGGTTGCATAACAGCTGAGTCCAGCAAACTCTCTAGCAAAGTACTCAGTAGTATTGCCCAGTAAATTATCTGTTCCTGCTAAGTAAGTATTGATACACAGTAATTGAGATCACATACACTTATTAATGTTAATAAGCTGATTAAAAGAGGGCTCCTGCAAAAGCCAAGTCTCACACTTGAGCTAGACTGCTTTTAGTGAGATAGACATTCACATGGTAAACAGAAAATTGTTTCCTCATCACTACTGCTTTGCTTCTATACAATGCACTGTCTTACTAGAATTTATAGACAAAAATAAAGGGCACTGGCTCAAAATTCTTAGAAAAACCCCTAGGTGCTAGTGACACGTACTGTAAGGCAACTAAACTTCAGCAGTGTGGCAAGGTGGATACGGCCACTCACCACATTCTCTTGCACATTGTCTAACAATTCAGTTATTACATGACAGGCCTCACACATGCTTACTGGACCTCTACCAAGACTAGTAACTGGTTTATATCAATGGTTTACATTCTGTGAACTTCTATTTCCTCAAAATGTGTCAGCGAACACACCTGTTTAGATTCTACACACACACACACACTAATAATTATTGCTGTTTTAGTCAGCAATCTACATGTTTTAACACATGCTGATAACATCTGCAATAAAAATGTATAAAATTGTTAGAGGTCCATAATCATGCGATTAACGCTACAGAAGCCCCTTATCCTCATAGTTCCTGTGCTTAAGACAAGGTGGCACATTTTACTACACTGTAAACGTGCCTACAAACTGTGGACTGGAATTGTTCACTCTCTTGCCCTACTAGCTTTCCACATTAGGTTATGTCATGAGTTTCTACTCATTTAAAGAGTTGAAGAAGCAGAAAACTAAAAAACAACTGAGCTTTACAGTACTTTTATATGACAAAAGGAAGGGAGAAGGTAGAAGAGTCAGGAGTGAAGTCGAGCCTGAAAAGTAGGGAGGGGTAGGGAAAAGTGGTTTTAGTTCTTGTTCTCATTTCTCGCTATCCTAACCTGTTAATTGGCAATAAATTAATTTCCTTAAGTTGAATTTGTTTTGCCAATGACAGTAATTGTTCAGTGATCTTATCTCAAGTGTCCTTATCTCAACCCACAGACTACTCATTCTATTTTCCCCCCATCCCAATGAAGACAGGGAGTGATAGAGCAGCTTGGTAGGCACCTTGTGGCCAGTCGAGATTAACCCACCAACCTGAGCACAGCTGAATGAAGTGCTACAGTCATAAGCCTGACTTGAAAACGAATAGCCAAACATCCTTGTTGCTTCCAGAGTCCCCTTTCCACCCCGTGCTGCTAGGCATTTTTTCTACAACACTGTCCTACTCCCAGCCCTCAAAGAAGACATAGCTGCCTGTACAAACATACTGTCGTGCATACTCAGCTGTCTGAGCAAGACACACTAGGAAAATTATCTGGAGTCCAGCACCAGACTTCATTTTTAATTCAGTAACACCGCTCTTCAGACTCTTCTCCTTATGTTCTTCCTTCTCCACAGGAAACGCCACAAAGATTTATAGCTAAAAATCTGTTACAAATAAACCAATTCGATCTACCTCAACTGGAGAGGAAGGAGATTTAGGGGAATAACAATACTGGGGACTGGATAAGGGCACTCAAAAGAAAAAACTTCATTCAGATGTATCATGTACTGACAAATAACAGTTCTTACTGCTTAAAGGAGAACACTGAGTAAAGAGAAATTTAAATGAAGTCAAAACTCTCAGTCTCTTAACAGTTGTCAAAAATTAAAAAGCTCTTCTAAAAAAAAAGTAACAATAGTTAAAACTATGAAAACCATTAATTTATTAAACACAGGAGCATCAATTCTGTGTTCAGCACAAGAATTCCACTCCCCTCAATACATGCACTTCTTGAGAAATTAAATTCCAAAACATGAAAAGGGAAACCTGCTTTTTCTCCTTTATAAAAAGCTTTCATGAAAGTTTGTGCAGAATTAGAAAGCTTTGGGGTTTCAAACATTTTTTCCAGAATGACTGCCTCTGGAGTTTGTGACAGCTTGACAATTAAGTGTCCCATTTTCCAAAACTTCAAGACAAGGACCATTCCACCCATGGTCTGAGGCTAGCAGATGCACATTCTACAGAAGTGGCCAGTACTGAACTTAGTCAATCAGTTATTACAGTGAATTGGGCATATTTAAAATCTGGCTCTTACCAAAATAATTATGCCAGTTTATTCGCTTTCTGCACAAATTGAGACCACTCATTCACCGATTTTAACAGAGAAGTGGCCGTGCAGTACTTCATAAGACTTGCTTCCTAATGGGAAAATAAGCTACTCAACAGTATGAAGATACTACTACTATGCTAATGTGAGAGGAAGCCTGCTTGAAAAATCTGACCTTTCCATTGGAAAACCACACCAGACTGACAGAAAACCCTTAACAGCAGTCACATGGTTAAAGGAAGCAATGGCAGGCAAGAATTCCTGTATATTGCTGTTAATAAAAAAGCCACCAAATGGATTTCTTTTCTCTTACATCAGATAAATACTTATACTGGCCTCAAAGTACAACAGTATTGCTTACAGTCAAAAACGTTAAAGTAACACGTTAAAATACAGAAACCACTCTCAACTACTTACTATAATGTTTCAACTTCTGAATCTAGCTGTTTACATACAGCTTCAAAGGCTGAATTTGAGGGGTTTCTGTATTGTGGTAATGTGTACCCACACATGTGTGTTGATAATCGGCACCAATAGAGCATATTTCTCTGCAGCTCCCATACTGTACTCTTGTCACCAGTACCTGCTACGAACAAATGCCAGATGTGAAAAGCAGAAGTGTTAATTTTTATATCCCTCTCGGTAAATACAAACTCATGGGTTTGAAATCCAGTCCTTCAAGCCAAGCAATTGACAATGTCACAAAGGCAAGGCAAGTTTCAAGGAAAATTACTGAGGGCTATATCTATTTCATGGAATGAATACGTTAGAATGCGCAGAACAAAGATGGTTGATTTTGTATACAACTAGAATAAAGAAATAGCTACATCACCACTCTTCAAAAACAAATTCCCAAGCCTTTGGAGATATGCCATGCCACACAAACACAGACTCCAAGACTGCTACTAGAGCAGATTTCTTTGGAAAAAAAAAGCCCACAATGAAAACAAATCCAGATCTGGCAGAAACTGTTTTTCAAAATGTCCTTGTGAAGCCATCTTTAAGTTAACCTTCATTCAAAAATTTGATATAAATTCATACCCAAGATCAGTTTGAAACATCAAATTGCCTGACACAGCAAACTGAAGCACTGCCATCCACCCTCCTACCACCCAACCCACACAGCCTCACCCAGAAGAACTGGGATTTTTTTTAAGACTGTTATATTCCTTGAGTTCTGGTTACCATCAGCATAGTATTGTGTCACACTTTCCCTCCAGCAAGAAAACAATTGTGTTATTTTTCTTTGTTTCTGAACTTGCCCCTTTCATACTGATTTGAGGATTCACTCTAACCCAGTGGGAGAAATATTACCCTTGTTTTATGACACTGTTTTACAACATTCCCTCCTCAGAGGGTACTAGTCTGCACTGGGGGCCAAAAACAACAAGCAAAAACTCTATTTTCTCTTTAAGTCAGTGCCTACATGTATGGCTCGCATCAGAAAAAGCACTACTGTGAAACAGGTAACTCAGTATAATCCTACTGGCAGCTAAATTCTTTAAAACCTCGAACAACAAAATAGCATAACTTTGTAGGAAGATACCTAGAAAAAACTTTGTGAGAACAAGAACTACAGTGCTACTTATTTGCAGCAGTCTAGTATCGGCTGGAAGGGAGAAACCAGAAAAGTCAGAGGGACAACCTGATGCAAGGAAAGCCTGTCAGCACAGAAAGAGAACCTACGCAGTGATCTTTATAAACTCAGTCAAAGCTCCCTTTATCAATCAGAGCTGACAATGCTTCTTGATAAAGAAATGAACTAATCATCTGAACACATAACTGAATGTTTTTTCAGTATCGTGCTTGAAAATAAGCATTCATTTTAACTTTTACGTTTGATAGCCTCTGCACACTTGTGTAAAAGGATTCAAAGAAAGACTACTAAACCTTTGCTGAATTTCAAGCATTGGCTACACACCAAGATTTTTTTTATGACAAATGTATGTGGAAGATGCTGTTCAGGCTCTGCAGAAGAAAGACTTTTTATATAGAAAAACATGCTTCTACAAGGACTCTTGGGAGCTACTTGGCCTTCCAAACGTTATCACTTTCTGTAACTGTCAAGGAAAATAACTGTGTAGATTAAGATTTCATTCCTCTTAGTTAACAGTACACAATGAGGAGCGCAAAAGGAGGAAAGAAAAAAAAAAGGACTGTCAAATTTTTAATTAAGCACACTTATGCATTAATCATGACCATATGGTCACAGTATTATGCCATGAAATAGTTCAGTAACGGTGCATTTCCTCCCATAGACAAAAATAAAGTACAAATGACCTGACCACATGGATTTTACTCTACTTCCTCAGTTCCTTATAGGGTAAATTAAAGTCCTATCCTTGTGACATTCCAGGTCAACATTTCTCTAGTTTGAAACACGTGTTCAACTCCAACCATTTAATAACCCAAGATGTAGAAAATAAGGTGTTGGTCTGCAGACTCATGTAGAAAACCAAAGTCTCCAACACCACTGTTGCTTCAAACTGCAGCCCAGAATAAATGGTGATATGAAAGAAGGAATCACATTTTTCGCTATTCTCAGACAGAAACAACTCCAGCATATTTAAGAAGTCTTAAATTGTAAACAGTACAATGGCAAAGATATCACAAGCAGATTAAATTAGCCTTTATTTATAAGACATAATACTTTCCACTTGCATTCGATGCAAACAGTTTATAAAGTAAAATAGCATGCTTACATCAAATGGTAAAAATATTTTGGAAAAATGGTGCTCATTATTTCTTGTTGCAATAGTAGAAAACTCCATTCCAATTTCTGTTACGGCAACGTAACAAGACAGGTTTTGTTTTAGGAAACAAAGGTGGACAGAGAAGGATGTTGAACATGCAACACATTTAGAGCTAGTACATCTCTAAAAGGGCAGATGCCAAACAGAGCCTTGGCAAACGAACATTGCTGTAAAATAAACAGCTTCTCTCAATGAACAGCCCAAGCCTACCACTGAAGTAGAGTTTGGAAACCATATTACAAAAAGAGCAAACAAGATAAAATTTGCAGATACCCAATCCCTGTAAAAAACTAAGTTGCCACTTTCACCTCTCTTTTGTAATTACAGATTGCCTCTCAAAGCATCCTCTGATCTATTTTGAAATATGCTGAGGTTGTACAACATTAAGATAGGCATTGATGTGTTTATTGCCAGTGCAACTTACTATCAGAAGTGATGGCCCAAGAAGAATGGAAGACTAAAAAAACAAGTTCAAAGCCAACTGTTCTGTACCACAGAGAGGCACTGAATACAGCGAGGGCCACAGGCATCCCATGTTCACCAGGATCTAATTCACTACCTGCCAAAACTTACTGCGAGTTCTCAAACAGCCATCAATGCAAAAAAAGGACATGTATTCTAGCTTTAAAGATAACCCAAACTGAGTATTTCAATAGCTGGAGTCACAGTGATGGTTACAGAGTAAACTGTGCCTTCTCTAAAGAGATTTTCAGTACCTTAGTTTTGCCACAGTTCAAGCTGTAACTTCACTTGTGGGTCCTCCCAGCCAGCTAAGAATTTCCAACAGTTTTTGAAGCATGATTTGTGGCTACAGAAAACCTAGATTTTTATAGATTACTGCAACTTGAAACCTTTTTTTAAATGTATCCATCAAAAGTGGGTTCAGTCAAAATCAGCTGGCATCCTAGGATGACACACCATGACTACTGTATTTTTCTTAGTTTTGAACACCCATACACAACATATTTAATTTCTCTCTCTATATGATATACTTTACAGCTGCCAAAAAAGACACCATAGTACCACAACAGATGTGGTTTCTGTTTCTAGAAGCCTCCTTCTCTGCTAATGCAAATCTGAAGGGAAGTAACAGCCTATGAAAAAGCCCAGTTACCATTAAAATCCAACTGTGACTGGAAAAGAAATAAATCAGTCAAATTATCAAGAAGTGACTGAATGGTCAAGTAGAAGGATACAACAGTCCAAGCAACAAAACAAACATGAAGAGAACAGCTCTCCATTCATATTTGCTCTTAATGGGAAATAATTGCTTTCATCTGCAAATAAACTTGGTAAGCATGTATACCAAACAGCTCGGTCTAAAACTACTTTGTTATTCCTAGCACAGAGACTATTTATCGTTTTGTAAAACTCAAAGCTAAGAGAATTTAATAGGATAATTAAAATTATATATTGTTGCCAATAGTGCAAATGAACATCAACCAAAAAAACCCCAACTCTGCAGCATGGTATTCTCCCCAGATTTCCTTCACTTCAACTGGATTTGACTTTCATGCAGACAGCAGATAATACAAGCAGCGTTTTATACTAGCGGTAAGATTAATGAAAACCCCATTTGTTCTCTTAGGGCTTGTGATGATTTTCTGAGATAGAGGACAGGGAAGTAAAAGGCTTCTTTAAAATACCTTTCTTTGCTTTATGACCTGCAGCTTATCTTCAACCTGTTTCTTCCTTTTCTTACACAGAATGCTTTGTTGGCAACTGATGAAAATTATGTACAACTGATACTAAGCCTTTTAAAACAAACTACCAGCCTGCATAATTCCCTTCTTCCTCCACAGAAACACTGGGTATGGGCATCAGAAACAAAAGCAGTCAGTTCCTAGTTTAAGTTACTTATTGAAACAGAAACACTGAGCTTTTTTTATCCTATTCTATCAGTACATAACCATTTAATGCTTAAATCTAACATTATAAAATTTCTAGTTAGTGGAACATAAACAAGTGTCCATCTAACTTTCTCTTCCTAAGCTCCTGGTTAGACAGCAGATTTCCCAGGAAGTATTCACCACATATTCTTTATTGCATAGCAGGAATACTGCCTTGTCCGTATCAGTAGCTTTCTGTTCTTGCAGGGAAAGGACAATACGCAATTTATGTATGCAATTTAGTACTTTTTTTCAACTATGATATAAAGAGCAAAGCCGCAAGAGATTCAAATACAAACCCAAGAGCACAGCACAGAAACCGGGGAAACAGAACTAATGCAACTTCTGCTGTACATATTCAGTCCCCAAGGGAGTAAGAGGGTAGAGTATGTTACAAGTCACCTCTATTATTTGAAGGACCATAACACCTAGAACTGCTCTTCCAGAAAAACAGGCAAAATCAAGTTAACAGCTGAAAAACTACATGGCGCTACATGTGAGATAGATTAGGCTAGGCTAAAGTATTTAGGGAATTAATCTTAAAGTTAATGTGGACAAATTAAGACCACATATTTATGCGTGCTAGCACTCAAAGGAATAGTTGAAATGCAGCCCATGCCATATTATGCTCCTATTCAAAGAGTATAATTGGGTCAATTCCCATCTCAATAGTAGTTCTATCCATGCTAACATCATTGCAGTAACTGGCAAGCACTGCTGTTCGCTGGCAGAGCTTGGAAAAGCTTTGTTTTCTCCCTTCCAACTCAGAATATTCTGTGATTCTGTGGAGGAAAAGAATCAAGTGCCTGATCATTGAGCTAGGGGCAAATAACAGCATTTAGGCATGCAATAACCATTGTAACTTCCAAAACTAGAAGGGAAAACAGTACTTGCACTTCCTATCATTCCACTGCCATTTTCATCACTATTTGTGCAATGGCAAAAAGCCATTCAAATTCAGGGGAAAAAAACTACTATACAATTATTTTCTTAAACTGATAAGCCTGAAAAAGAAGCCTAAACCATGTCCCAAGCAAGCAAACATGCTGGCATCACAGCTGCTACAGCCTACTGCCAATAAGAGCATGAGAACAGTCTAAATGAAAACATCCCGCAGTTGCCAGAACAGCAACTGACAAACTTCCAAAAACTCTGCCATTGGAGACTTCCTTCAGCTGACAAAAGAATTCAGCGCTAGAAAGTTGGTATCTGCAAGCCCTAGCTGATCACAGAGCTTTTTAATTATACTGATAAGATGCTTATGTGAAAGTACGTTTTCCAGACTGATCATTTAACTCCCTCTCTACCACCTTCCTCCAGGAAAGGGAGTACATTGCTTTAGTCTACAGAAGACAAAAGGAAACACACATGTCTTCAACTCACTTGAAACTGCAGATATCAAGCTGTGTTACTGCAAAGTAAAGAAAGCAAAAAGAAGATTTTTCTCCAATATTGTAGGAGAAGCAGCAGCAAACTATCGGTATCAACAAGAAGGCCACTGTCTTTAGTTTTAAGAAAAAAAAAATCAAAACAAAACACAAAAAAACCCAAACAACCAAGAACAAAAATAATCACACACACATTTTGCCAAAACAAATTCTACATCTATCCTCACTTGTATAAAAATATAAAAACCTGCATTACCTAATTATGTTTTAAAAAAACCCCCACCATGTGCCATGATGTTCTGACAAAGCATTATGATAGTACAAGAGCAAAGTGACAGTCACATAGCTAAGGGGAATTAGGGATAAACTCAAAATAAGATAGTATATAAGACTCAAACAAAAAAAGTATTAATAATCAAGACAAACTACAGACCCTTGTTTTGCATAGGTAAACAAGTGCTTCAAGTCTAAAACTCCAATAACTTCAGTGCTTCTATGGACTATTTTAATAGAAATTGGCATTTTACGTACAGCAGTTTTCCTTAAGGTCTACTAGTCACAACTTTTTTAAAAGATGGCTTGGATGACTATCAAGTACACGCATCCACTAACATCCAACACCCTGCTTATTCAACTTTATAAACTGCCTTCACCGCAAACTGGGTGCACTAAACCCAATGTTTTCTACATAGTTTTTAAAGTCTTCACAAGACTCTACCAAATCACTCCAGTAAAAATTCCCCTAAAAAAAAAAATCTTCAAAGCAATTTACAACTTAAAAAGGAGTCACTTCAGGCATACTAAACCATTTAAAGAAATTAACATCTAAAGTACTCCTAAACCCCAAGATTCATTGAACAACTTCTCTAACCTGCCTTTTTGTTTGTTTGTTTGTTTAAATAGACCTTTAGGAACAGCAAGGACATTTCTGTAAGTTTTTTAAAAATCATTAGAAGATACACAACATTCAGCAAGTAGAAGAAAGTTTTTTCATCAATTTTCTTCCGCACTTTTCCAGATCTATCACTGGAAATTTATCTCAGAAACTGGGATAACAACATCATGAGATGACAGCCACAATCACAATTAATTTGAACAAATGCCATGACATTTCCAAACTGTTGCCTGCATCTGAGCTGTAGCTGTTCTTGGAAATAAAACATCAGAATATCACAATTCTGAACCAAATTGAACATATGTGAACTGGAGGTTTCAGAAGTGGTCAACACCAATCACACTAAGATTACACAATAGATGTGGTCCACTGCTTAGCCTGGCTATTGTAGCAGATCCAGTACACATTCTAGTAAGCTTAGCAAGCAGCATAAGGTCCCATCACACTTCAGTGCTGCAGAATGAAAAGCTTGAGCTATCCCATACAAAGTATAACTTAGGATACTATAACTTCTTGAAGTCCGTTCAATTACTGAGATTTAATCCATAAAACCCAATTATCTAACATAGTTTACTGAGATACAGAAGAGGTTTGGTTTTGAGCAAAACACCACACCAAGAGATAATCACATGAGAACTTCTATCATATGACCACGGCTAACATTCACATGGAGATATCTAAATCCTACTAGAAATAAACCCCTTTTCTAATTTCATGGTGTAGAAATAACCTGTTATGACCACTCAATCTTTGCCCCTTGAGAACAGTGACTCTAAACAGTGCTATAACGCAAACTACGTTCAAAAGTGTCCTGAACAAGTGGCCTCTTCACTTGACTTTCCAATACTGTTGAACAGCATTTACAACAGCTAAGTTCATCAAGAAAAGGATTCCTTATACAGAGACAACTTAGCAAACACACTATCTGAAATCGTCAAAACTATTTTCTTCCTGATTGGCTAAAAAAAAAAAAAAAACCAAAAATCATGACCAACTTGGAAACATTTGCAAGCTTCAGGGAATAACAGTGACAAACTAAAAAAAAAATTTTAGAAAGTCACACTCCAGGATAACCCTTGTGTACAAAATCAAGTTTTGTCTCAGTTTCTGTCTCCTGGAATTCCAAGCAGATAAGAAAACATTAGATGATTGCAGGCTGATTTTAACATCTTGATTTTCTCACTATTGTTCCCAGGATGCAAGAAGTATTTTTCCTAGAACACCATCATGATCTGCATTAGTTATCTCAGTAGGTAAGCAAAATGGATTTTTAAGCAAATAGCTTTTGCTTTGTACAAAGACAGGTATTTTAGGTCTAGGCTAGCGTGAACATGAAAATCAATCTCTTGCTTATTTTTGCTAGAAAGTATTCAGGTATTATTGAGAATAACTGAAAAATTGTACCTTAAGGCATACTGCACTTACCAACTCTCTCACAAACCTGACAGTCACTGTGGAGAAGTCCTTCAAAATTCTTTCACCTCTGATCAGTGTAAGTTAGCATATTTCTAACTCTTGTGATACCTCAGTGATGGTACCAACAATCTGTCACTCAGTTCAACCTTTCAACTAAGAATCTACCAGGCTAAACAACACTTGCAGTTATGCCACTATAAAGAAAAAAAGTTTCCTTGAAAAAGTGCCCTCAGACACACCTTTTGCTGTACAAAGAAGTCAAGTCTCTCCATCAATTTCTGAGCTTGAAGTATGAAACCTAAGGATGCAAAGAAATGCTGATACTTGCTAGCCTACTGCCCACTACTTTTTGTTGAAATACTTCTTTCAGACTCCAAATGCCTTTTTATTTAACTATCAAGACCTGCAAGTCCTTAAGATGTATTAATTAACAGAAAGCACGCAGTTTAGCATATGGGGTGGGGACATGGTCTTTGATCGACATCTATCAATTTAAGAGGCATTAAGAATGGTTCTTCGAAGAGCATCAAGTGAGAGTCAAGCTCAAACTTTCTCACTGGGTCCTCCTGGCACCTGCTACAATTACTGTTCACCCACAGCACTTACAGAGAACACTGAAAGAGTTACATGCTGTGTCAGTGGAACACAAAAAAAACCATTTCCTTAACTGAACCTTTAAAAAGTATTCACTCACAGTGCTTACGGGTTTTAATTATTCCACATGGTGGAACAATCGGTTCAACATTTGTAGAGGCTAAATGACATAGCACATCTTCATTTCAGTGACTATTGGCAAAGCAACACATTGTGTTGTGAGAGCACTACAGAACAGCCGCTGTTTGCTCCACACAGCGCAGGAGAAAGAAAGAAGGCTGCTGTTGATGGATGGTCTGCTACAGTAACCAGAAGGACTTTCCCATTCCACTGTAGCAGGAGACATGCCACCAGCCTTAACAAGAACTTATTCCACTGTCTGGACAACATACACTAAGCTAGTTTTGTGACACGCTCCAGCAGACAGATACTGCAATTCCATTGTGCCCATACTCTTGGCAAGCACACCTACCGCAGCACTGGTTTTGTGATAGGGATGTTTCTCAACAGTTAACAACGTAACCTGTAAGTATAGAGCCTGCCCACCCATCAGTCAGGAGCAGTTTGCTAGCAAATGAAGTAATTTATGAGATACCTTTTCTTTTCCTTACCAAGGTCTTAAGAGAGCCAAAGTTGTACTTGAGTGAACAGACTTTTCCATTTCACTTAAGAGAAGCAAGAAAAAAGAAAAGCCAAGCTATTTAAAAACCTTACCATTTCATGTCACTGAAGCATATATCCATATATACACACACTCATACATATTGACCATCCCTAAACCAACAGGCCAGCAGCTAAAATTTATTTTAGTAACCAAAACAAATTTCAGCTATGCTCATTATCTCCAGGGTGGCTAAACATTTGGAACTTAATACAAGGAGAAAACATTTTCTCCTCATCAAGTCATAGAGCTTTGAGAATTCGTACACAATAGCGTTAGTTTGGTGCCAATTCTTTGCATAGTCTTTCCGTGGCTGAAGTTCTTTTGTTCAAGGAGACCTGTTACTCCGTACAGGCGGTCTGCTGCATTTTGATAATGCTTCAACTCAGCAGAATCTCTAGTAATTCTCTGGTTCCCTTAATAAAGTGCCCAGATTCTATGACAATTTTACAACTTCAGAAAAAAGTTATTAACAACTGAACTTGCACCTTTTGCAATAGGCTCTTTTTTTCCATACGAGACCACAGTTATAAAGAAGACAAATCTGTGTTATTGCCTCTGATGTTCACCACATAGCAATTTCAGGGATATATGGAATGCTCTAAAATTCAAACTTGCTGTCCTTTTACTATCTTGTTCCTTTACCATTTGAATTTCATAAGCAAAGCTCAAAACTAACATCTGTCCACACAGTCCCTTTACACTAAAGTGCTCCTGTCAGTTGACGGAGCTATTTGAATAAGCGTATTTTAACTTGTTTAAATGACAATAAAGGTACCCTGAACAATTAACAACACCAGTGTATAAAAAAGGGATAGTAGGAAAAATAAAACAGTTTAGACAGATGAAAAGTCAACTAGAGAAAAAAAGCATTGATCGTAATTTGCAGAGACTACACTGGAAGGGTGTGATATTAACAAGTTACTTTGTTTCTGCAGAAGAACAACAACTCTTAACACAAGGTGATATGCACCAAGAAAAACACACAAACAAACAAAAAAATAATAAAAAAGCCTACCTTAAAGCCAAATAGAAGTTTAAAATACGGGGGACTCAGTAGTCACAGTTTATAGAAAGAAAACAGATGCTGATTTTTTTTACTTCCTTGATCATTAACGACTGCCACATGACAACAAATAGCCCAGGACTGATTAACTCATGGTAGGACTACATGGCAAATGAACACTTCAGAGAATGGTAAGTGAACATTTACTCAGAATATGTCAGTAACATATTGGTTTCATAAAATAATTCATTCAAGGGGAGACCTCATCACAGTCCACATCTTCCTTGTGAGGCGAAGAGGAGGGTCAGGCACCGAGCTCCTCTCTGTGCTGACAAGTGACAGGACCCAGAAGAATGGCCTGGAGTTGCACCAGGGGAGGTTTACACTGGATATTCACAAAAGGTCCTTCACCCAGAGGGTGGCTGGGCACTCGAACAGGCTCTCCAGAGAAGTGGTCAAGCACCAAGCCTGGCAGAGATCAAGAAGTGTTTGGATGATACTCTCAGGCACATGGTGTGACTCCTGGGGATGGTCCTGTGCAGAGCCAGGAGTTGAACTCCATGATCCTTGTGGGTCCCTTCTAACTCTGCATATTCTGTGGTTCTCCAGATAATGGAGGGAAAGTAAAAAACACCACACATTTAAGTATCTTCACTTCCACTTAGCAGGAAAGGTTTACCATAGGAAGCTTTCTGTGAACGGATCTTATGGACCTAGAAGGAACATTAAGTGGTTCCATTTCTAGTTATATAGACTCTCTTGTGCCATGTCTTCAAAGTCCCAAACACATAAACCAAATATTTTTATGTGAACATTTAACTTTTTTTTTCTTCCCTCCTCAATACATCCCTTATTCCTTTGAAAGCTTACATGAAAGGGAAAAACAGAAGAGAAGAGGAGACCCTACATATTGCAAAACAAACAGCATGAAAGACTACACCCAGGTTTTAAAATTTATACAGCTTAAGATACCACCACTTTGCATTACATGATGGCAATAAAACAACCTGTTTAGCATTTCCTTCTGTAACACCCACACTGATATTCCATTTCCACACTACCCTGATATATTTGGGCAATGACATTCAGCCCCATATTCCTGAAAACATTGCAAATGCCTCACTGCTTCCTGCAGATTCATTTTTAGAATTTTAGAATATGTTGGCATTGCCAACATATTAGCAAGACACATCTTCTCCTAAGTCCTAATAAAAATCACATTTAGTAACAATTTTACCCATGGCCAGGGAGTTGAAAAACTGTTTGTACACCACCTGCCTTGACTGGTATTGATGTGTACCACTACAGCTTAACTACTATAAAGAGGAGGTTATTTAAGAAAACTAAGTGCATCAAATCAACTCAAACAAATAATTTGCACTGACTTCATTTTAGCAGCTTACATTTATCACCCGAGCTTCGTGGGATCAACTGTGTCCTAATGTTTTCTTTTCAAACAGATTTAACTGAACCAAAAGTACTGTATATTAAATTATTTATGAATCATAAGTAGCCCACCAAGCAAAACTATTTTCTAGGCTGTCTGAAGGAATTATTTTTAAATAGCTTCTAGGCATGCAACTAGGGTACCCAGTACCAGTACAAAGGTCTCTCTTCTATTCTGCAGTAGAGTATCATTGTGAACAGCTTTCCAGCAGACCATACCACATCTCTCATCTGACATACCATCATTTTAACCAAACAGTACCAGTTATACACAAGCACTTGGACACCAATAACAATGAGTAACTGAAAAGAACATGCAAGATAAAAGAGGATAAAATAAATGGATTTCTAAGGAAAAAAATGTGGAATGATCATGTAATCTTGAAGATGAAGAATGAAGCTAAGATATGTTTAAACGGTTTATATTTTTTCTAGGTTGGTCTAAAGACTAAGTGAGAACAGCATGATTTCAGAAATTACCACTAAGATGGATCTTTAATATTTTTTTATTTCACATGAAGTCCTATTATGCCTTTTCTGAATTAGAAAAAAGTGCTATTATAATAGTTTTCATGTTGTATTTTGGGAAGTATCTAGAACACATGGAAAGAATGACTGGCATTTATTTGCAATACACCTCAAATCACCAGACGGACAAGACAGAACAGGTAAGGCAAATGCACAATTAATTAGTGGACTACCTAATTTTTGACCTGCATCTGTTAAAGGACATCACTACAACTTACAACCTTTGTACAAAGAGATCATAGCAGCAAACCACAGTAGCAACAGAATAACACTGAGAAACATGGCAAACTACTACAAAATCCATACAAAAAGGAAAAATTATGGGAAAAGCTGGTTAACTACCTCATTTTGTATGAAACTACTGAAGAAGTCATTCTTTTTCTCCAATCCCTTTTGTCTACTGCTCTACTTCTCCATTTATGAAATAAACAGCTAACAGTAATCCAAGAGCAATAGCATCTATATCAAAGTCAGAGTCATCAGTTTCTAACCTGGCAGGTTGCAAGGGACAATACAAGTCTTCTACCAAAGAACTAATTTCTCAATGTCCCTACATATCAACACGCAAAAAAAAATCCTTCACTGAAGCATTTCAAAAAAAACAAAGAAAAGAGAATAGCCATATACAACCACAGACATAAACAGACTGCACAAAATTTGCATACGACTGTCTTTTCATTGCACTCAAAGTTAAGTTTTATGAAGTAATCCATAAAAATAAGGGACTGAATTGCCAAGACAGTAAATTTGTCAAGTGACATATGTTAGATTAAGAAAACATACATGTATGACATTTTTACATTCTAGTGAGAGAATGACAGATTTATTATTGAAGTGCCTGGGCATTTAATCTCTTTCCCATTTATTACAGAATCATATAAAATAAAGATCTGTTAGCAGAAACTGTTACATGTTATAAGGAGGAACATCCTTTCTTGTCTCCTTGCACCTTCTAGGAAGTAAATGCCAGAGAACGGACACGTGATATGTTGACTTTTTTAACCTCTGATACCTTCACTTGTCTAAAGATCAAGGTATCATAAATCACATGCACTGTCACATCACATAAGGGACTTAAGTTACATTTAAAAATGATGCAGCAAAGTAAACTTAGTATTTGGAAATTAAAACAGGCAATGCCTTCCTCAGATGAAAGAAATCAACAGAACTGGAGAGGTTACTTTTAATCCCCTTGAAAAAAAGCTCTACTTCCCATACCGAGAGGGAGACACTCAAGTTGCACTCCACAACCCTGACAGACACAGAATAATGAACTTAACGTTGAGATGTATTTCCTTTCCTCCTTACTTAAGCCTTCAAAAACACACTTAGGTACACTAACACTGTAGTTTAAGCAGAAAGAGAGCAAGGGCTCTATATATGACATTACATATGTGAGGCAGTAAGAGCCTCACTTACTAGCAACTGAAATAGCACAGGGGTTCCAAAAAAAGGGGGGGGGGGGAAGATTTGTGTAGGCTGAGTTATTCTAAAGTTTTATCTTTATAGAATAAGAACGTACAAGATTTGCTTCTTTTTTCCCTACTTTACTCAAAGTGATCAAGTCACATACTCAAGACAAAGCATCACCTTTTACCTTTGGCTTTATTTCACCTCAGCTAGCCCCACAGTACAGTCACCTATCAAAAGTCTGCTTCAAGATAAAGAAAAAAGGCTAAACAAACAAAACTAGAATTTGGAAAGAAAAACCAGCACTGTGTACAGGGTATTAACCAGTTCCACAGGAAAAGCCTGCCTCCTTGTGGCTCAACTAGCCATAAATTAGATTTCTCCAATTCGTTCCATTAAACCCAGTAAATCCGGTGAGCCAAGAAAGTAACAAGCTTCTAGCTGATGAAACAAGAAAGATGTTTCTAATTTTAGTAAGTACTGGTGAAAGCTAGCCATCACTTATTACTTATTAGCCTCCTCCTCTAGATAGGGTGGGAGGAGACAGAGGTTCAACTTAAAAACAACTGACATTCTTTACAGGGCAAGAAACGCAAAAGCTTGTCAGCACTCTGGTACCTAAATCCAGAAGGCTCCTAACCTTGGTTCAGATGTGGCTTAACCTAGCAGGCCTCTCTTGACGCCTCAGCTTTCAGTGGTAAATCCCCATTCTGCCCACAGGTCTCCTTCTGGGAATGCCTCGGAGGATTTCACTCTTGGCAGCAGAGAAGCATTTGGCGCTTTCAACAAGATGCAGACATTCCTCTGTCCCGCCTGAAGGGCTCAATTACATGGGGCTACTTTCTGAATGCCCAGAAGAGTAAGTTCTTCAGAAACCAGCTGGGGCTTTTGGCTGGGTTTGGTGTGGGGTTTTTTTTGTTTTGTTTTGTTTTTTATGTTTCTTTTTTATTTTAATTCAGTCACTCTATTGTGCAAGAGCTTAGTGATTCAAGAACTCAAAACCCTCGTGACAAATACACAAATTCAAATTCACACCAGTCTTTGGAAGGAATCACACCACCAGGATGACTTTGGCTTTCTAACCATCTTGCAGAAATTGCTCCATTTTTGTGCAAGTCTGAAGCAGAGAGCATGAACCATTTTTGCTATGCGTTAGGAAATTTATCCATGAAAAGAAGGGAGCTTCCAGTCTCAACTCCAAAAGTGGTAATATAAAACACATTAAGTAAACACAAAAGTAGCCCACACTTTTTTTCAGTCTCACAACTGTTGGACTTGCAATTTGCTCTCTTCTACGTCACCGCATCTGTATAGGAACCATTTCTCTAACCTTTAGACATGTGAATCAGACTCACTCTTTCCAATCTACAACCCAGTGACCCAGCTGGAAAAGGAATGAACTGAACATGGCTCTCTCATGTTTACAATATTTTTGATTAGAGATTCACTGGAGAAGAGGGGGAAAAAAAAGACATTTCTGTGCCCTTCAAGCACATTTTGAATGACAGGCTTTGATTCTACCCTTTTCTTCTTTTTTTTTTCCTTTTCTTTTCTGCTTTTCAAGAAGAAATGGAAAGGAAAAAATAAAAAGGTTGTCACACCCTAAATTCCAGGCATGGAAGATATCATCTCTACTAGAGTTTTCATACCTGGGTACAGAATGACAAGCATTGCACCTTCCTCTTTTTTTTTTTTTTGTTATTACTATTTAAACATTTACTAGTGTCACAGGTTCTGCCTTGTGTGCTTTAGACCCTTTCATGCCTGCTCAGCTCCTACCAGGCCAAAGCACTTGCACACAAAGCTAAGGACTTCACCACTGTTGCCAGGGCCAAAAATTTTATCAAGGCTATGCCATAAAATGCAAAATCCAAGTAGCTTCACAGATCTCATTAGAAAGGTCGTAAATGGAGAATCAAAACAAGTAGAAGCTTAGATCAGCTCTGACACTACTCTAACAAGAAAAGCAAAGGGAAAAAAAAATCACTCTTTGCTCTTACTCAGGTACAATCCTGGCAAAGGGCAAACACCTTCAACTCTACCGAAGAGAAAGGGAACTGGTGGTGTTCAACACATCACAGGACTCAGTGCCATATCAAACTGCCCAGTATGTCTGGATAATACACTAGATCTGTGTATCAGAAAAAAAAAGATCATCCTTATGAAAAAACACATTCTGTTTGTATAACTAGATCTGTAATTAACATGTAGATTACTTACTCACACAAATGAAGAACTATCCCCTCCTGGCTTTTGTAATTTTATAGACTGAACATGGGAGAGACTTCAATTTATTAAAAGTTATGTTCTTCTGTAAGCAACTCTGTTTCCATTATACTGAAATACTGGGCAAGTAATAAGGACTACGTGAAGTCATACACATCAAGAAATTTACTACAGCAGGGTTTCCGCTCATAAGTTTAAGACAGTTTGTGTTCTTTGCTTTACACCAGTGTCTGACACTAAGTTAATAAGCCTTTTATTCAGATTCAAAAGCTATTACATTACACACATCATCCTCTACGTACACTTGCTAACCTATGCTGAAGCCCAGGATTAAATTTTACGCTTCACTGACAGAAAATAGAATCCTAAATCACCAGTCCACATATAATAGTTAATTTCCCCACTTGTTACTTGTGGTCACAGTACCCATTTTCTTCGTTACCACAGCCTTAAACTTTCACGTTTTTAAACTGAGCACTGAGCTTCAGCTCAGCTCTACAAAATGTCGCACGTTCTTTACATTATCTTCACTAAACTTTACCAGCTATCCAGACCAGTAAGGTTTACTAAATTTTGTGCAGAATGATACCAAATTACACTACCAAAGCAGAATCAGGATCACTGATCTCTTAAAACTATAATAAAAACTGCTACTAATATCAATAATAAACAGCAACAGGTTCTAGTAGATTAAATACCAGACTCTTACTCAGAAAAACTGGTTTCTTTCCTATTTGATTCTCATCAAGTCTTCTAGGTGACCTTGGGCAAATCACTACCCCCCCACTGCAGTTTCCCCAGAAGTAAAAACGAATTGAACAGAATTGCAAATCTGTCTGGAAACTCCAAATGAAATAGACCATAAGAGTTAAAAATATATTTCCCTATCTACAGATACATTTGCCTTGATAGCTTTTCTTTATCCTATTATACATCAGCAGCAGCATAAGATTGCTTTTACTTTCTAAATACACTCTGGTGGTTCTTCAAGAAAGGCTTTAGGCTACTGCCTTACTTTTTATCACATGCTTGATCTATTTCTGCTACTGTATCTACTTCGAAGGACCAAGAGCTTGTAGTTGGCAATACATACTTAACACTTACTTTAATATATTACATCAAAAGTTGCTGTTGAACTCATTCCTAAGCTACAGAGAGAATAAAAAACAGGACACATCAGAACAGAGCGCCAATTATCAGTAAGCAGTGACTCATTCTCTAGACCCTTGCTCACGCAAGTAACCATCCAAGTATTTGCTTCCACGATCTGCCACAGGAACATCAGCTGGCTTTTAGAGGGAATACATACACTGATGAACCAAACTGCATCAAAGCGACATAAAAATATTCCTCTTTTTATGCACAGCCAGACTTCAGAAACACTACTTTTTATTTAACAGGAGACAGCCATTATATTAGTGAATAACACTGTTTAACTGTGGCGCACTTTGTTCACTTGCACTATTCCCGTTTCCTTTTTTTTGTGTGAAAAATGACAGAATTATGAGATGCTTCTTCACCTTTCCTACTCCAAAACAGAAGGTTTAAACAACAGCTTCTAAAAGCTCTTTGATTTGCTAATCTTGGTGGGGGAAGCCCACTAAAGGAAAAAGGGCTTATCTTTTCTAAGCACAGATAGTGGATAAAGTTGCCACTTCCCACATCACACTACAACAAGCTGTTTTGATTGACACAAAACGTGAACTGTGACGTGCCTAACTTCCAGCTGTGCTCCTGATCAATGAATTACTACAACACATTGGAAAATCTACTTAACAACTTGGTGGCCAGAATAATGAAAAATTACTCCTCCACTATCCACAGGCAACTTCTTGAACACTAGTAACCGAACTGTTGCAAGAAGAAAGAGACAGAGCTTTCATGCCACAGCCATGAAACGTGACAAATCCAGCTATTTCCCGGAATATTGCAAAACCGGTCAGAAAACGGTATCTTTCAGGCACAGCGCTAAGGAGAAACGAAACAGCTGTGCATCCAAAAGGGAAAATGCGTTCGCAGCTCGGATCCTCGGCGTGTTCTCCAGGTGGGAACACGCGCCCGAACGACTCCGGTGCCGGCGGGGAAAGAAGAAGGAAGGGGCAGACGGGGAGCGGATCCAGGCGGGGCCCCCCCGCCCTCCCCTTCCACACCAACTTCCCCCGTCCCCGGGACGTGGCCGACCGCAGTTGGATAGGGAGCGACGTGACGGGGCTGGAACCGGTCTGAAGTCCACAAAAGAAGCCATCTCCCTGCGGGAAGAGGGCCGGGGAAGGGCGGGCGGGAAGGGGGAAGGAGAAGCCCGGGGGAGTTTCACGCCGCCTGAAAGCGAGCGGCGGCGAGGAGACACCACCACCACCACCACCTTCCCTGCTCCGCCGCCCCTCGAGCACCGGGCAGCGCTGCCCCCGCCCGGCCCGAGCCGCCCCGCCGCCGGGGCACGGAGCGGGCGCTCCTTCCCCGGGCTGAGCTCTCACCTTCCTCCCGCCGCCGCCGCCGCCGGCCAGCGCGGCGCTGCCGCCCGAGTACATGTAGTAGGCGATGCCCAGCACCCAGAGGAAGGCGAAGCACAACAGCAGCCGAGACCTGCGCCGCATCCTCCCTCCCGCGCCGCCGCCAGGCCACCAGGAAACGGCCGCCAGCAGCAGCAGCCGCCGCCTCCGCTCCTACCGCCGCCGCCGCCGCCGCGCAGGGTCAGGGGGCAGAGGGCGAGCGCCCGCCCCCCGACCAATCCCGCGCCGCCCGGCCCCGCGGGGGGCGGGCCGGCCCCGCCGCCGTCGCCATGGTTGCAGCACGCCGGGCCGCCGCCTCCGCCCCGCCCGCCGAGCGGGGGCTGCGGGGACCGGGCACCGACCGACCCGCCCCGTCGCCGGCCACCCGCGGGCACCCCCTCGGCTGAACCCGGCCGTGGGGTGGGAGCCGCGGGCAGCGGGCGGGCGGGCGGGGGTGAGGGGGGCGGCCGCTCCCCGCCCCGGGGCGGCGGGACGCCGTGGTACGGCACCGGCGTGTGAATCCCGCCTCTCCGGAGTGGCCGCACTCCCTTCCCCGCTCACGTTGAGCGGTTACCGCCGAGAGACTCCCAGCACCGCGGAAATTCCGGAGTGGCCCCGTTCCCCCCGCCTCCCGCCCCGTGCCCGCCCCAGCCCGCAGTGCCCGCGGAGATGGGCACGGGCAGTGCCGCAGCCGCGCCTCTGACAGCAGGGGTGGGCCGGGCCCGCAGCGTTTGCCGCTGTCTGTGCCCTCGCTCAGTTCAGCCTCCGAGCGCCGTACTACAGCGCCGGTGTGTGGATCTCGCCCCTTTGGAGTTGTCTCGCTCCCTCCCCGCTAGTACTGTCCGATTACGTAGAGGCTCCCAGGACCACAGAAACCCCAGACTGGCCACAAGTACTTTCTGAGTCTCTCGAACGGTAAACGTGCTTTACGAAGGTGTTGTGCCTGAAGTCACTTTGGGTCGGGTAGTTAGGCAGGTGTTCCTAACACCTCAAGGATCGGAAAGCAAAGTCACGTCAGGGGATATCCACTGCCCTCTGCATGACAGGTATCTGCTTCTCATTTGAAAAGTCCCAACCTTACTTAGATTATGCAACAAATTCTTCCATGGCCTCATGGGACACATCAAGGCGCTGACAACCCCACTCTCCCGCAGAGGTCATGTACCTGCTCAACTTTGAGGTCACCACTACAGCGGTGCTCAATCTGGAAGCATGGCCTAAAGGGAGCTCTGTGGGACCCCGCCTGGACCTTCCCCAGAGGCTGACAAAGGTAGCGCTCCACTCCAGTCTGTTGATATGGGGTCGTCGTCTGGTAAAATTACCTTGCTTTCTAGTTACCCAGCTCCACCCTTAAACACCCCAGGACAGGCACTACAGCGCTGCTAGTTCTCACTGTGGTTCACTGACTTGTGTGTGCACAGCTCATGCTGATGTTTTTCCACGCCAATGAGTTTCCTGTTGTTCAGCATTTGCTGCTATCTCATCCCACTGTGAGACATCAAGAAATGAGAACACAAAACTGAGACATGTTCCCTAACAATTAAAGAGCACTTCTTTTCCAGAAGCATAATATCCACTCAAAGAAGAATATTCCTGATTTTGAAATGTTTTGGAGGTTTTCCTGTCATCTCACCTTTCTTTACTAGTAGACTGGTTTACTGCCTCATGGTCTGACTGTACCCCACATTTCTGTCCTCCTTCTGCCTATACCGATGGCAGACCTCTGCCAGTCCAGCCACACCAGTGGCTACAGAGCCTCTGGAGCACACTTCTCACCAAGCTGTATCAGGATGTGGCCAGGGGGTTTGGCATAAATTCTGTTGCATAAGCAGGAAAAGATCCAACAGCCAAAAGAAATGGCATTAAAAGCTCACCTGCTCAACAAGCACAGTCAGTCTACTGACAGTCTCATCAAGAAGGTGATCCGTGTCAATGTTGGCACTGCCTGGGCAAAAGTTGTCTGGCATGAAATGATTTCATTGAATAACTGCATCCCTTTCTCCCTGCCAGAGCGCTGGTGAAAAGACCAAGGAAGAAATCCCAAATAAGTATCCATTCAGAGAATGTGAAATAAAGAGATATCTTTCTTCAGAGCAAACGACTCTTTCAGTAAACTCAGCATTATGACTTTGGTTTTGGAGGGAGTTGGAGACAGACACCGAATTTGGGCAAAATACAAGTTTTGGAATCAAATAACTAGTATCTATTTGAAGTGAGGTATGTTGGAGAGGATGGGCTGCCAGGAGACACACAGATGTTCTGGATGAGAGTTTTTGATTTATCCAAAGTGTGTTTGATGCAAGTGAGAGCAGTTCCTGCAAAAGCACCGACTGTGCCTGCATCTAAAAAGACACACACACACACACATGCACATACACACACCCCACTCCAAAGCTAAATTTTAATTAGCAAGATTTTCAACATAATTCGGAGTGCTTTCAGCAGCCCAAGCTTGTGAACATCCTGATAAACTCCTGCCATTTATGCTCTATAGTCAGCTAGACATGAGGTGGAGAAGCAGCTTCCCTGCTGTCGGGGGATTCCTTCACTGGGCAGATCTGCTGAGGGAAAGGGTACTTTGCATGACGTACTTCCCCACAGAAAACATCATATACTTTCATGCGCTAAGTGCTCAATTACGAAGCCATAATCCCATTTAACTTCACAAAATCTGCTGGCCACTTACCCTTTAAACACCCTGCAAAGCCTACAGTAACTTTTCTTGCCCTTTTCATAGTTTTAAAGATCTTGAGATGGTCTTCAAAGGTCTCCACGCAGCCCCAGGTATTTTCACTGGTTTTAGCGATGTGCTTAGATAGATTTTTCCCTTTCCAGCAAAATTAACCAGCCATGCATGTACAGAAAATCCTTCTGTATCTGCACACTTCACAAGCTTATTGAAATAATCCACTGCACATGCTCAACCACAGTTTTCAAACGTTTATAACTCAGGCAAATCAAAACTAATTTCTTCTCAAACAAGCAAATACTTGCCTACTTCAAGGAAGGCTACTTCCATGTCAGAGTTCATTTTTCAGCTTCTGCTGATAAAGTTACAGAAATGCTCAAAAAAGGCTGTAAGAGTCTATGTAGCTTGAGAAATGCTTTTTTTTTTTTTTTTTTCCACTCTCCTGATATTCTGAACTGGCTGAACCAGTTTTGTTCAAGTCTTTCCAAAATATTCACATTTGGACAAAGTCCCAATCTGGCAGATTTCATCCTGAATCATTTATATTTCAGAGACCACAGAAAACACAGGGGTTTAGAATGGAAAATGTTACATCGATTTAACTCTAGGAAAAGCTGCCTGTTCTATTGCAATGTATTTGCATACACATACCTCTTTACCTCAAAAGTCCTAACATGTTTAGTCAGCAAAGAAAAACTGGGGAGAAAAAAGCTTCAATTAAAGGAAAGAACTCAAGAAAAAATGTAAGATATTTTTAAATTATTTTTACAGTACATTTCAAAAGAAAATATTAGCATATTTTTAAGAGCAATGTTGCTAGAGTGATTCACGGAATATAAATGCTTCTGTATCAACCACAGCCCTTTAAACAAAAGAGAGATCAAGCATGTGAGAGTACAAATAGGAGTGAAATTTGCAGAAGGAATCATCAAAACTTTGCCTTTGATCTGTAATGCAGACACCTAGATTTGAGGGACCAAATTCTGATCTAGCTAGCTAGGGTGTAAAGCAGAGGGAATTTCACTGAACTTACATGAGAGAGGGTATAAAATCAGCCACAGCCATGACCAGAGTCTAATTCAAAGACCTCAAAAGTTGCTCATCCTTTTCTGGAGTTGTATGGTTTAGTCAGAGGTGAACAAGCCCTTCAGCAGTGTGAGCGAAAAGCAGTCCTCACCTTTAGGAAGAAGTGAGTCAATCTCTTACTCATGAAAGCAATCTTGTCCTTGGAAAGACAGGAAGGGAGATTTTCGGATTGGGTCTAAAACACAGAAAATAAGTTTTAAAAACTTTAAAAGGCAAAAAAAGCAATTAAGATACCAGAACCTCTTTGATACATGGAAGCTGATATGTTGCTGACCCAGTTCAGATTACATTCTTTCAAACCCCTGCAGTTATAAGTAAATCATTCCTCCTCTCTCATGAAAAAGGTTACTTATTAGCCTAATGTAAGGTGTTTTATAACACAGAAATCACACATTAACATGAAATTTAAAATACATCTGTACAGGATATAGGTCTACTAATGTCTTGAGAGCTTGAGCCGAGTACTCAGCTCAAGCCGAGTTTGTGTTTGTAGTGCTGGAATTGTGTTAGTAGTGAAAGATCCTGATCCTAAAAACATTTATGCAAATGTTTAACTTCATTCAATGCGTATTCCCATTGGAGTCAGTTGGACTACTCAGACGTTTAAAATTATATGCTCATGGCTGAGTACTTGCAGGATTAAAGGTTAAGTGCAGCTAGCAGGTCTGAAAATCTATGTGGGTGTTTTGCAATTCCTCAGTGCACAGTGGTAACAATGAGAAACAGACTACCTCCTCAGCTAAAGACTTGGGAGTCAACATGTCCTTTCCCATCTGTTTGGATGCCAAGAACTATGTTTGTTTAATTTTTCAGCAGAGTTTCTGATGCTACCCAGAGTAGGCAGACGTGCTGGCAATAGCATTCAGAAGTGGCTCACTTCCAAAAAACTCTTGTTACCCTCCAAGAATGTTTTCCGAGCTGTTAAAACCCCAAGTAGCAAATAATGTGTCAGCGACATTTTACCTTGAGAACAGTGTCCCACCGTGCCTGACCACAGGGTTTGTCAAGCTAAGTCCAAATACATTCAGGCATGTTAGAGCTGAAGCTCTCTCATCCTAGACTTTGATATTGAGAAGGTAGCATCTTCTTTTTCAAAGCATAAAATAATGGCTACATCCTCTGATAGCAGTGGTTTTATGCTGTTTCCCCATTAGAAATCGATCAACACATTGCATCATGTGATGCAGATATTGTAAACACTGCATTTTCTCACACATGTTCAAAGTAGCAGCTTAAGCCCTTACACTTCCAAGGCAAGTTATCCAAATCTGGAAGCCTTTCCTCTCTATTAAATAAAGTTTAAGGTTCAACATTCCTTGGAGCTGTTCAGTTCTACAAAGGGAGGAAACAGATTCTTTTCCTATGGGTGGTGAAGACAAAGAAAGAACAACTCAGCCTTTGGTAGGCCTCCCACTAAAGATGGCAGAAGCCAGTACAAACTGCAATTCCATTGCCAACTATTCTTCCTGAGCTGAGTCACTTAGCATGTTGGACTGAGCTTCAGCAGCACAAAACAAACCTCTTGCGGCATTCTGTAGGCTGACGATCGGATATCAAAATGTGATATGGCTCAGAAGCATCTCTCATAGGAGAGTGATGATAGATGAAAGAGAGAATCAGCCGTGGAGGGAGACTTGCTGAAACGACAACCTCACCTTTGATTGAAGCAATTTGATCCCCCTTCATTGCAATTATCTGGATTCTGAAGGTCATGCTCGATTCCTCATAGCTGCCTGCAGTGGTAAAGACTGATGATCTATGGTCTGAGACAAGGCAGGAAATTCCATCCTTTCCTCTCGAGCAACACTACATTGCAGTGGTGTGCAGCTGTAGTGCTGTAAGTCATTTGAGGCTAGGGGTAAACACTATGTGCTAATGCATAATACAAAAGTCTATTTTTTAACAACAAAGACAAATGTGAACCCATCATACAATGGTGCTGTATTCTCAACTGGTACTTTGTCCATTCAAATTTATAATCCAGATCAGTAAGGCTACAGCCAGCTGATTTGAGACTGTCTGTCTATGATACAGCTTTGCTACAGAAAAGCATAGAAAATGCAACTAAATTAGCCTACAATAGGATTCCTGGAGATCAAGAAAAAGGTTATCCCAAGTCAAAGTGTTCAGGGTTTTTTTATCTCTTCACATAAAGATTTTCGTAGCTAGTTGCACCATCATCAGCTCACCACAGGGAATCTGAGAGAAAAGGGGGAAAAGAAAGAAAAAAATGCAAAGACTGAAGGAGGCGTAGTAGGAGGGGAGATGAGAGTACAAGGAAGCACCATAGCCCTTTTCCTTTCGAAGTTACTACACCATCTGCGGTGTCTGAAGTGAAAAGACTGATAAGTGGTTCAGATCGCCAGTTCCCCAGGATGTCAGACCCAGATGGCAGGGAGAACCTGATGCTTAGCAAGTGCTCAATCTCTTTAGTGACTATGTATCATTCAGAAGGGCAGAGAGAGAAAACCTTTCCTTGCTATACAATAGATTAGTTTCAGCTGGATAGCAGAAAGCATCTCCATACTTCTCTTCTAGTAGGAGGTAAAGGAAGTGTTTTGAGTCTGAGACATGGAAAGCAGGCCTCCAGTTTTCTGGAGAAGCATCCTAATCACTGACAATGACAAGTTACATGTACAAGTGCCATAGTGGACAGGCTGAATACAGCTGTCTCTGATTTTATGTTTTGGGGTTTTTTTAAATATCATTCTCCATGTTCATCCTATTGGCTTCCTCTCACATGCGCACAGTGGAGCCCATGCCTCATGTGGTTTGCTGCCCAGAGCAACTTATTTGCACAATTCCTCCTGAACACAGTGCAGTCTAATACTCAGCAGGGCTGTACATCCCCAGAGACTCCTCTGCAGCAGGTGAAGGACACGGCTCCCCACACACCTGCCTGCCCCAGCACCATGCCTGCTTTTTGCATTACAACTGTGGCTAAACAAATAAGCCCCCGTTATATACTTTTATCAGTGTTATATACTGTACTCATGGAGACTGCTGAAGAATTTTTGCCCTGTGCAATTAAAAAGCACATATCATCAGTAAATACATTGCTTTATCATGTTCTTTTGTATATTTGCAAATTTGTAAAGTTTGGAGTTTGGATCACACAATCATTGTAACGAATCACACAGGTTTTCTCTATCACACTAAACAGCACATTTTACGTAAGAGGGAAAAGAGACGTTCGCAGCTGTTTCAGTTCACATACTCTCTAGAAGTCATATATTGATTTCTCCTAAGTTTAATCTTTCAAGTACTTTGTAACAGGCAGTAAATAGGCTCACTTACTACAGGGGATGGAAATTGACCCCATTTGTAACCTTCATGACCATTTTGGCTTCAAACCTTTGTCATCATCTGTTGAAATGTTGAAAGACACCATTTCTGATAACAGGGCCAAAAACAGCAAACCTGGAGAAATTAGTTTTACACTGTTCATCTTCCAACAGAAGTAGCCAGATCCACCCTCTGTGTAACACAACTGAACCTCAATGAACTTGGCCCCAGTGCCTATCACACAAAATAATTTGAAAGAGAAACTGGGATTGCCCTGCAGAGACCATGTATTTTCCATCCCCCTTGTTCTTTCAAGAGTTTCAAGTAGAGGAGCAAGCGCTTTCTTCCAAGGAGTCAAACATCAAATGAAAGAACTTTCTGTTCTGCCCCTGTAAGCTGAAGGCCTGTGGGTTTGTGAACTGAGGTTAAGATCCTTTCACATTCTACCAGAGTATCGCTCACTGTTTTCTCTAACTTTCAAAACTATATCTGAACTGAGAGACCTGCACCTTGTGGAGAGATGGTCAAGTAATGATTTTACTTTTACTTGTAAATTAGATTCTTCCAGCACATAGCGGTTTAAATGAAACCTTCCCTATATAAATAACATTTTTTGGCCTCAGGAATTCACCAGCAACGTGAGTAAGTCCAAAAGGGAGATTCTTTGTTCAGTTGTTCACATGCACTAGTGTAAATTGGGAGTAACTGTGTAGAAGGCCAGTTGAAAAAAATAAAGAATCAGGTTCCCCACAGAACTCCTTCTTTCACTGAAAAGTGGCAATATATAGCAGAGAAAAAGAAGGTGCTTGCCCAAAGTACTGCACTTCTGCATATTCTTCCTACCAAACACTTCTAAAAACTATCACCACAGGAACTGTAGTAGCTGGAAATGCTCCTGGGGCAACTGTCAGTCCCAAAGGCTTGTGTACAAGGAGGAGGGATGGCAGGGGAGACAAGGGCAAGGAAGGTGTGGGAAGAGGGAGAGGGAGAGGGAGAAGGAGAAGGAGAATGAGAGGGAGAGGGAGAGGGGAGAATTATAGAAGACATTCCTCTGCTTGGTTATGTATGGGAATATACTGGTTGTGTCAAGAAGCAAGAAGGACTTGTAACTTTTGCACTGTAGCCTCACACATCACTTGTTAACGAGGGAAACCTCCCACATTTTAGGAAATGCTTCCTGCTGTGATGTTGGGAATAGAAAATTCTGCGAAGCTGAACAAGAAAAACACTGTTTCTGGTATCATATCTTTGCAAGCAACACTTCTACTGTATGCTTATTTTTCTTTTGTACTGTCTGAGTCACCCTCTCTAGATGGATGTCCCAGGACAATCTTACAGGAACAAATATCCTTGGCTGTACTACACAATATAAAACATTTACCAGATATTTTCTGTGTGTCCTTGTTACAGAGGAGCTCACTAAATACTTGCCTAGGGACACAGATGTACCTGCAGAGGTACAGAGTGACAGTGGGAAGACAAATGTGCATATACTGTACTGACCTTGGTGGTCACACACCATGTGGAGCACCAGCAGAAATCCTGCCTTTAACCCGTACAGCCCCTGCCAAGCCTAGCAGTGTCTCACCCAAACCATTATTTGTCTGAGTTTTCTGCCGTTTCAGGATCCTGCATGTTACATGCCCTGGAGCAGCTGAGCCCCAGAGCCCTGCTAAGATGAGTGCAAGGCAACTGGCAGCTCGACGCTATAGACACCGTCACACCTGAAGGCAAGGCTCCTGTCAGGGACAGGGCCATGTCACTGCACCTGTGTGAATGCCAGGCACACACCTATGCACTGCAAAGAAGCCTTGTATTTAAGAAATATCTCCCTGTGCTCCTACACTTCCCCTGGAATTTCATCCAGAACAAAATCAACATCCTCTGTGCTTGACTGTCATAGTTTTCCCTGCTTTCTGACGGGACTCTGTTAGAGGCTGGATGCAATGGGAAGCCTTACTTGGTGCAGGACCACTGTTAGCTTTTAATTCAGTGTATCAGCTTCACCGATTTTGTCTTTCTTCCTGGCAGGCAGACTTCATTTGAATTCGATGAAGGGCAGTGCATTTTCTTGCTTCAATTAATCACATGTCTTCTGGCATTTGAGTAAATAACAAAAATTAACCCAGCAGCTGGAGTTACCCCGAGTTAGATCATGACGCTTTGTGCTGGCTCTCCATAGCATTTCCTTGCTGTCAATGCTGCTTTCTTGGCTAGGCTACCTCCAGGCATACCATGTGCTTGAGTAACAATAATAAACAGGAAAAATGAGGCAGTTCATAAGATTATTATTTTAGTTTGATTTTCTGTTCTAAAAGCCAAGAAAACATCAGCAGGCCCAATACACTCAGGAGAGCTGCTGTGTTTTCTTTTTCTCTCTAGCCACTAAAACATTGAGCTGTTATATAGCTGTATCAAAGACTTTGATAGGACAACAAGTTACTTCAGGATCCCATTGGCACCTCAACTGCTGAATTCGATCAGCCATGATCATCATTCATGACTAAGGAGAGAGAGAAAGAGAAAAGGTGGGAAGTTTGTCTTTGAAGGACCTGAACAGACTCAGACTCTGAACAGACCGCTTGTCAGGGTCAATCTGCACATGTCATTTTATTAGTTCTTGAAAATTGTTTTACGTTACTGCGCAGGAAAAAAGACTTGAAATAAAGGGCCTCCAAGAGCCAGAATAGGTCCTGGCAGGATTCCCGTACCCCACCCCCACAGCCAGGGAAGCAGGGTCCTGGTGGGAACTTGAGGCAGTAGCTAATACATGCTGAGAGATGACGGAATGCTTCTGACATCCTGAAATGTAGAATCTGACATTCTGAAATGTAGAATCAAAGGGCTTGCACCTGCAAACAAAATGGAAGTCGGAATTTGTGATTTACCAGGTGAAGAGGTTTCACCTTTCAAGAAGAATGAAGTCTTCAGAGGGGAACCTCTTCTATGTAGAAAACCCTGCCATAGTTGTGTTTTTATTCTGCATGCCCCATGGCAAGTAACATTACATAGAGCTGAAAAAACTTTGAATAAATAAATCAGCTGAGCCAAGGTCTCTTTTCTGTGTGTAATCAGTCACTCCCTTCTCATGTAAGTCTCTCTGCCAACATTTTCCTCTGCTTCCTTGAGAAAAACCCAGAAGCATTCAGACTAGTCCTGCCACAAGCAGGGTCTTCATGTGCCTGCTGAGAGAGCCAGCAGCCTCAGGCAGCTGGTAACAGCACAGAGTTCCCAGTCTCTGCCAAAGAGAACTGGCCAGGCTGATCAGTCCCCCCCCCGATGCTGTTCAATAACTGCCTGGGAGGTGGGCTGGTCTCAAGCCACCCACAGTGGATCAGAGTCCACAGCACGTGTTATGATCAGTGTTTGTACTTCTAATAGGTACCTGCATTGTGGGTTGTTTCAGGGACCACAGCTGAGCAAGTACACTGCTCTTAGTCCAACTGGTCTGAGATACAGTCCAGTAAGGAAGATTAGTAAAACCAACACTGATCCTGTACCCGCTTTAGGGAAAAGAAAGGGAACTTCAGTGCAGAAGCTGCTGGCCCAGCACCGTTCAGAACCATTAAATTCGCTAGAACCAACCAAACAAAAAGAACAGATATTTACTGGAAGTTGGAATTTACTATACTTTTGGTTCACTGTTCCAATCAGATCTCCAGGCACGATAACAACCCTACATGGGAAAAACCCCTCTTCAAGTGAAGGCAGGATGAATACCTTCTGGTAGCAAAGAGATATATTTTGTCAATTGATTACACAGATGGGAAAATCATAGAAGCAGTGGCAAGGTTGACAGCAATTTGCGAGAACTGGCAGCATCCCAAAGGCTAAGAAAAGTATCCTCTTCATCCAATGTTTCTTGACGTTTCCTCAGAGAGCAAGTTCACCAATTGTGCATTTTTGAGTTCAGACAAAACCTCCCAGGCTTGTCAAAAGTATAGATGCTGCAATTGCTAACCCAGGGCTGTAAGACTTCTATAGGTGTTGCCATTTCCTTTTTTTCTTTTTTTTTTTTTCCTAGAGTTGGCTCTTGTAACATCTTGACTCCTGAGCAAGATGAATTCTGTCATTGTGCCAATTCTTAGCGCTAGGCAATGGAGGGCAAAGATAAGGCTTCAGACGTGTCCCACTTATATGTCAAAATACTGCAACACTGACAAGTATTTTAGTGCTGTACAGTCCCTGAATACTAAACTTCTTCATGGTACTATCTTGTGCTGTACAATATGGGTCTTTTTATACTTTAGTTTACCAGCATCCTTTTTCATTTGCAGTTAGGCTGGTAGAGGAAAAAAACCCTCACAAAAATTAGGATTCTGTTTTTCCAGTCTTTACTCAAGTATCTAGTACATGCAAACTAGTCACACAAACTGGATTTAGAAGTCCTAGAGCTAAGATATATTTACACCTTTTTCATCCTGAAGTGTTCTTTATCAGAATTTAACTCACTATTTATCTTTGCAAGGTTTTAAAATAATGTTTTATTACCTAGCTCAGTGTCTTCTTGCCATCCTGAGAGATGATGGAGTGGAGAGTGCACTTATAAAATTTGCTGATGACACCAAAGCCAAAGTGGATGGAAGCACTTCAGAGGATGGGATCAGAATTCAAAATTATCTCAATATGTTGGAGGAATAGTCCAAAACTATCAAGATAGAATTTGGTAACAATGCGTACAAAGCATTACGTGGAGAAACGAAAGATCAGATGCACAAATACCAAATGAGAAATCACAGAAGAGGTGGAAGGACTGGAAAAAAAAGAATGTGAGAAGTAGAGTATGACTCAAAGCAAATATAAGCAAAGCAGTTAAATCGCCTGAAAGACAAATCTCATATGAAATTTATTATTACAGTAGTATCACATGCAACAGGGAATTACTCAGCTCTGCAAGGCACTGTTGAAGACCCAGCTGGTGTATTGGATCTAGCTCTGGGTGACTTTTAAATAGAACAATAAGAATATAAGACATTTAGAGAATGTAATCTATCAGAAACAGCTTGGATAATTAGGTTGATCACTCTTGAAGCTCCATAGGCAGATTTAATAATAGTTTTCCAGTATATGAAAGGCAGTCCAATAAAGGACAAAAATCACTTACTCCCTTTGCTCCAACTGCAGAAAAGCAGTTAGATATTGGAGGAAAATCCAAAGCTGGCTAATAATTCTTAGGAAGACTTGGGACTCTGTTAGCGGAAGAGATTAGGAATAGATTTGGCAGTGTTACAGGCATATTTGATTCCACTTGGAGCAGGAAAATTCTCTAGGTGGTTTCATATAGCTTTTCAACCTTCTCAATCCTATTTTATCAACAGGTCCATCCAGTTCCTTTTTGTTTGCAACGGCACAGAGTTGAAGTTGAGCTGCAGGTGCTTTTCAGTTGCTTTAACACTTTGGCAGTTACAAATTCAGGATCAGACACCTTTCCTTTCTCATGATTTTCTTGGACAGAGATCATTCTCATCACCTAACTCTGCTCCCTGCTTACACATGTGAATTTTCCAGTAGCAAGAGTCCTAAGGGATTTCCATTCCCTCTTCTCTCCCTGACAAACTGCATATGTTCCCAGTTATATGGCATGGGTATACTCCAGGGCTCACACATACCCCCTTTCCAGTCACTCCTGGAACTTCTTCTGACGTGGAACTCTACCCGTAATATTTTCTAGGTCACCCTGAATCTTTGTCCTCACTGTAGCTGAAGGCAGAGAAAGTGACCCTCAGAATTCCATCTCAACCCCAGGATCAACCCTGCTAAAGGCAAAGCCTGAGCTGTGGGTTGCTGCAGCCCCTCCAGCCTACCTGTAGACTGCTGGGCAGGGGCTGTGTGAGCCGCTCGAAGTCCTGCATCCCTGCAGGCTAGGGCTCAGAAAATGAGGAATCCACAGCATTGTTCCACTTTGCCTGCTGCAGGTTGAAGAAGTGCCTGTGCAGCAAGGAAATGAAGATACCACCATCACCACACCAATCCCTGTCTTAGTGGTGAGCAGTAGTATGGGCAATGTTTGTCTTGGTCTCTGCTCTGTTGTGTGCTGCAGACTGTGATACAGTATCGATGTGTGTGAGACACCTTCAAATCATAAGACACCTTCAAATCACAAGACACCTTCAAATCACAAGACACAATTTAGCTGCAGGAGGATGGAGAACCATGCAGGCTGATTTGCCCTGCCTCACTGTGGACCTTATTCGTTCACAGACCAAAACCCCCAACAATGCAATTAGCTGAATGGCAACCTCAGAACTGAGACACATGCATGCCATTGACTGGAGATCTTTCTTGAATCACCATGCAGTGTTTTCATTTTAGTTGGAGAATATCCTCCCTCTGCTCCAACAGACAAACAAATGTATGTGAAAAGGTAGTAAAGAAAAACATGGAAGCTTTTATGCAAGCAATTATTTTCTTGGAAAGTATAGTGCAATTGCCTGTATTTTCAGAAGACTTTTTTTTCAAAAAAGATTTAAAGTCAGAATAAAGAATGGCTCCGGTTGGAACTCTAATTTGCTCTTAAGAAACTGTTGGCCTTCAGATACGTCAGCATGCACCAAGAAAAGTCCCTGCCTGGATACACTTAGGTGACTCCTGGCCACCATAGAAAAGCTCAAGAAAACTTCTGAAGCAGTAGATTCACACTTGCACCCAAAAATCAGGGACTTGTGTGCACATGATTCAGCCACCACCAAACCTACCCAGTTCTCTTACCTCTCAACAGTCATGCATTGCAGAAACAAAGAAATTAAAATTTGTTGCCACAGCATTCTGGTATCAGTCTTTCAGCAGTCACATTGATTTTTTTCTTTTTTTATCTTGCACATTCTCAGCCATCTAATTCTCCATCTACCGCACCCTCCTGCAAGATTCTTAGCCCTTCTCTCTCACAGACAGGCCCTTTGCTCTGCAGAGCAACACTCTGGGTTCACTGGCTTACTGATGCTGAACATCAGGATGTTGTGTTTAAGGATAGTGAAGTCTGGTTCTGCTTGCTTTTTGCTTCCTTTCACAGCCCATGTTTTCCTATCCCATAACTTCAACTTTTTTTTTGAACAGTTTTTACATCTCCCAGCATCATTCCTTTTCTCCATCCTTTCATAGATCTTAATTTTCCTATTTTCTTTCTCCCCCTAAGAAAAATGAGCACCTGATAAAATACTGTTTTTCTCATTGCTTCTTCTTCCCTTCTCTTCTAGTCCTTTTCTCTAATTTTATCCTATATTCTACTTACTTTTCTTACTACACTTGGGGACATGTTTCCTCAATCATTTATCGACTTACTTACTTATATGTTTACTGCTTTTGGCTATTGTCCCTTACAGAAGCCCTCACATTTTTTACATTTCCCATCAGTTCCCAGTATTGGCTCATGTTCCCTCAAGATGGGGTAAGTTTCTGCACTCCACCCTTCCAGCTACAGGTACACCACAAGCCAGAGTACAATCGCAGCTGATAGAACACCTAGTTTTACATTAGCTCAGGATGAAAAACAGTAGGAGTATAGCTATGCAGGGTTTAGTATGGACTCCAAAGTCTGTCCAGTATCTTAATAAATACATGGAAGCTTATCTGTGGCTCCACTCTGTGTCGTGACAAATATACGAGGCTCAAGTGAGTTGTAAGCACGTGTTTGCATAGTAATTTAGCTGTAGCAGGTACAGCAGGGAGCTCACAATCTCCCTGAGCAGGGCCTGATAGCCTTTAGCCACCTGTACTTTACTGTGTTGCTCCAGAAAGCTCTGAGTAATGCTGAAATTCCACTGGAGTTCAAAGGGGACTGTTCCCAAGGCTTTTGCAGGAGACATGGTTCTGCCTAGAAATGGTCACGGAGAGAATTGTCCCTATTCCTTATGTACCCTTTCCTCACACTTCTTGATACCCCAGCACATCTCTGCACAGAGTTTGTCATACGCCCAGGAATATAGCCTTTCATCTGTTCCCTGCAGAACTCACAAGGAAATAACCTTCACAAGGAAATTTCCTTCCTCCAGACAAATGGGACTTTTTGTAGACCAAATCTAGAAGTCCAAACAGGGAGGAAGGTAACGGAGGTCAACTTTTTGGCTGTGCAACACCTCACATCACCAACAGCCATGATTGTGTGTTATTCGCATCCAGGAGAATTTTCTTTTATATTCAAGGGAATAAGTGAAGCCTTGTGGCGTTTTCCTCTCATAAGATGCAGTACTTTTTCAGCATGCAAGAAGGGGTATGAAAGAAATAAGAGAAACACAACGAAAGGAAAAGCAGACTGCTGTGGTTTAGGAATGAGGCAGTGGAATTCCCAGTGCAGCTGATTTAAGTCCCGGTTTCTCAGCAAGGACAGTTCCCCAACGGTGTTTGAATGTACAGTTAGCAAATGTAACAAGCTCAGTACCTAATGCACCTGTGTGAGACCCTTTGATGGCAAGCCCTGAGGATAAGGGAGTGAGAGCCAGACTCACCAGAGCACCACATGCCAGTTTAACTTGGCTGAGAGTCAGGCTCTGCAGGCTTTTCTTACTCAGCGTACAAAACTGAGCTCATTGGCAATGCTCAATAAATAAATAACAATAACAAAATCTGCAGCATAACAAAAAGGATACACGGAAATTACATGTGTGGGGAACTCCCATGGATATGGCACATTGCCTTCAGCACAGGAAAAATACACTTCCCTCCCATTGCAAGCTCGTAGTACGGTGATTGTTACTTTTCACCAGTTATTCTAAGGTGATAAAAACAATAATCTGTGGCTGTGGTAGGTCAAATAGTACATAAATTACCAGTCAGACTATATTTAGGCCCATAAACCAGAAGGATGGTGTTCTGGGAACAATGACTGAAGTGTTAACTATATTTGAATTTTTTTCTTAACGTACAGTCCAACCTTTGCATCTTGATGACCTGCCAGACTTGTCTGTGGTGCATCACTTGTTTCTTGTGAGAGAGGTCTGGGGGAAAATAAAAAGGCTGGATGAGTGCAGAAGGCATGAAAATGTGTGTTGATGGAACAACATCTATCTCAGAAATTGTCCTTTCTTCTCATGTTGTTCAAAAGTGAACAACTACAGTGAAACGAGAGATTTCCAGTTGCAGGATACCGACATGCAAAATTTTTCTGTGGGTCTATACTATTCTTTCGAGAATGGCTACAGGCCCCAAAAGAGTAAACTGCAGCAATAAAATGCTGTGCAATGGATAACAGGTAAATAATTCAGGGCTCTGGACAAGCAGATGATCACCAGCTGGTTCAAGCTGGTATTCAATGCATACCAAATTGCAATTCAGTGTTTTGGACTGGAAGCTACTTGCTGTCAATAGGCTGTTCCCATTCGGGCACTTCAGACAAACATTTAAGAGCCACTGCCTGGCCTAGTGCAAACAGAAACATTGCGGCACTGGAGAAAGCAACCAGCCGTCCCTCCAGATCAGCTTTGGGTCTCCAGCTGTGACCAGAGCAGCACAAATCACAGGGCATCCCCACGAATCCATCCAGGCGGCTGACCTCTGCCCTGAACTAGCAGGACCTCTGAGCCCCTTGGTATACACCTTGAAGGGTAATAGTGATGACTTGCAATTATAATGGACTCAAGCTTGTCCCTGCCATAGGGGTGGTTTCCTACAGAATTCAGCTGAAAGGATAAAACCATAGGATCATGTTATCCCTGCTCTGATGATAAGAAAATATTATGTGATTGTTATTAATACTAAAGCTAGACAAGAATCATGCTGTCATACAAGCGTATAGGGGAAAATTCATTTAAATCATATTTTAGATGTTACCATTAAGTGCCAGAAGAATACCCATAAGGTAAAAATGGAGAAATGAATAGAAGGATTACAAATGATAAGACACTTGTGTTCTTGGCACAAGTAGCATTGTTATATTCTTCAGAAGATTCAATTAGGAAATATTGAACCATGTTATCAGTATCTAATAAATATTTATTCAAAACAGTTATACAGTACTTCACAAATTACAGGAGATTTGCAGAGACAATGTGGTATTTTATGAATGAGTTGCAGAAGTTTGCTCTGTATAGCAAAGACCTAAAGAAAGTGCAAAATCCATCTGCTGTCACTCGTTGTCAGGTCTTGCCTTCCATCAACCTATAGAGAGCAATGTTTACCCCCTGCTGATCTCCTTTAGGTGATTTCTGACCTGTTCATCCTGCTCCTGTGCGGGAGTAAAACAGAGCTGAAAGAAAGCTTGATCTAGAGCTTGTGATACTTGGATTTTCAGTGTGGTGTGCAATTTGGGGAGGGAGAAAATGAAAAATAGCTCCAGACTTAGATAAAAGTGGACCAGAATAGATCAGAGGTTTTGTGAAACAAATAACAGCCCACCCAAAATTAATTTTCCTGAAATATTTGTTTTTATTTGAAATAGTTTGTTTCCATTTCAAATTATGTTTCATTAATAATAATAATATCATACCAGGATTTCCCTGAACAAAACAAAATCATGAATATTGCTCCTTGAAGAACTGCACTTTTTCATATATGCAACCACTCTTATATCACTTGTACAGGTTTGCAACACATTCTTGCTGCGAAGATGGTTGTCAAATGCTTCCCTGTTCTGTCCTGTGATGAGCAGTTACTGACTTTTCAGGGGATGGCATTCAAACAGCACTCTCAAACATTTAATTTAAAAATACTTGAAATATTAGACAGCTTCCCTGCTGTGACATTCTAGATGTACAGTTTCCAACAGCAAAACTGTCATTGTTTTTACCACCCTTCTAACAGGCTTCAGTGAAGATTCTTCTGTCTGAATTGGCTGGGTTTGAACCTCATTAACAAAAGCACAGCTGTAAGAAACACTGTATTCTCAGTGTCATTCTATCAAAAAAAAAAAACAAAAACAAAACCCACAATACAAGATTGTTAGTTTTACAATAGTACTGATATACATTTACATTTTAGGTAAATTTGCACAGTACTTTCAGAATTGAGTTTCATGTCTCTTCATGCTTCCAGGTCATTATGTCTCTGCTGGGATTCATCCAAGAACTACACTATGCTGAAGGTCTGCCTTGTTGTAGTGGTGAAACACTCTAATACAGAGGGTTAAGCACTGTTTACAAATGGAAACCTGCAAAACAAAGCAAAAAAAAGTAAACTTGTCTTATTAAACCATATCTGATTTTTGCTTAAAATTTACTACAGCTGGAAACAACGCGGGCAGAAGGATGTGGGTTTGTTCATGGTGCTGCCTTCAGCTGGAGGAATGTGCTCCAGGCGTGTGAAGTGATGGAGCTGAGCGCAAGCCAACACCAGCACCCGCAGGCTTCTGGCTCTCACTCCCCTGCTGAAGCCACCAAATGCCTCAGCTGACATGGATATAGGGGTTTTCAGAGGAAAGTCTTCACAGGGTTTTCGAGAAGTAGGTTACTTCCATGCCTTGTGTGTCTGCCTCCAGTCATCAGGTGCTCCAGACGACTTTAAACTTGGTTATCTCTCCAGCCACCTTGGGCATGGAAGATAGGTTTCATCTTAGCTGTGTTCAGGGCTTGTTGATACGGGGACATCCAGAAGAATTAAATTGATTTATCTTTGGAAGTGGATTAGGTGCTGACACATAATCAGCAGTGGATTAAACACTCTCATTCAGAAATAGAGAGCCCCTGATTCAGTTTATCTTAAATCACTCTGGAAGTGAGTTAGGGCTGTGACTGAAGCGTGGGGAAGACAGCAGTTGCTGTACTCCCACAGCTCTCCCCCAGCCATGCAGCAGGGACTGCCATCCCACTGAAAGTGTTGGAGAAGGACGGCTGGGATAAAGCAAGCTTGACTCTTTCCTCACCACCATAGGTCACTGCCTGCACTTCAGGGCAGGTTCTAAGCAGGGTGGTTTGAGGTCTCAGCCCTCCCCACACCACTGCATGCTGTGTCCTGGCCCGGTTGATGAGTTCCCAGGTGTGTCTTTGGAAATCCCTCTTTCTCCATCCTTTTTTGATATTTCAAGAACTGAGGTTCTGGCAAGGCCCTTCCCCTCACATTTATCTGTGCCTATCTCCCAGATGATGAACATTTCTTACTAAAATTCAGGCTGCTACATGTTATGTACTTCACACCACACATAAAAAACCAAGAAAAGCGTGAGGGAGTCAGTCCTCTTCATCAGGTCTGGCTATAGCATACACATGGCTTTCTCCTAAGTGGAGGCAGCCAAGGATGCAGGAGGGGAAGATGTCTCTTGGTGCCTACCCTGCCAGTCATGAGAGCATGCCCTACAGTCTGAGACACCTCAACACCCTTTCCTAAAGAGGTTCCCTTTCCTGAAATGGGATTTCCTTGAAATCCCATGATCTGCCAGAAGTAAACTCTTTTTCTCAGCTGATGCCGATGAAGTGTTCTGTAGAAAGTAGCTTGCAGTCTGGCACACACTCTCCCATGAACTCCAGTTTGCTTTCATTTAAGGTCACCAGTTTGGGCTCACTTTGTCGCAAACAAAAATCAGCTGCTTCACTTTCAGGTGCCTGCTTGTGCTCCCAGCACATGAGCAGCTCCCTCCCCTGCCTTGCCTTTTCCAGATGCTCACAGCAGTGCATTACGCTGAATAATGGCAACTTAAAAAGAAATTGGAGTCTTTTCAGACTTCAATTGACCTTAAATATAGGTTCAGTTTCTAAAATCCCTTCCTCAGCAGAAGTGGATGTCTGGGAGAATGGATAATGGAATATGGAGCATTGCTGCCTCTTGCTGTGCTTGGCAATTACCAAAAATTACTGTTTGACAGCAACTTCTGTGTGACTGTACACCCATAGCAGTGCTGATGTTGAGTCCATAACTTCTACTATCATGCCATTAGTTAGCTAGTAATGCTCCACTCTCTGACATGGCAACTCACCCAAACAAGACAGCAGCTGAGTGCAGATCAAATTATAAGTATTCTACAGTCTGGGAACTCACAGTTTGCTACAAGCAAGTTTTTATTCGTACAAATGCCAGATACAGTCACACACAGAAGCAGCACCCATAACCATTCGCAGATTATTCCTGTGACATTAATTCTCGCGTTTGCTAACAGTAAAATTCCTTGCAGAAAGTTGGAGCATGAACAGGTGACTTAGGACCATCTGCTAGTATACAGATGCTCAGGCTGTAGTGGCAGTAGGTGCTTATTTGGGGTCCCCTTACAGCTTTTGCAATATGTAGGTGTCACTCACCTAAGTGAGTGCAAACTTTGTGTGGTTGCACATCACCTGTTGTACGTGAACACTCACATATAAGAACACACACCCTCACACCCTTTTCTGTAGCTGAATTCAGAAGCCCTAATATGCAACGTGCTTGTTTGATTTGGCAAATCTGAAAAGAATAAGTTTATATCTGAAGGGCAGTAAGACAAATAATCATATATCAGCCTATTTGGCAATGCTGTATACTTTTTCTAAACATACGTAGAATACTTAGACAGAAAAATACACACATATATATGTGTAGAGACAGGAAGATATAGTTTATGTATGTGTGTATATACACATAAGTACATATATAGAGAGTATTTCAAAACTAAAAGGGAGATTTAGTCACACAGCTCCTTGATGCTAACTCATACTGTATGTCTATCTGCATACACACATGTGCACACACTGCTGGTACTGTAAAAACCATCTGCGCTTGCACTGAACAGCAATTTTAGTCACATTTCCCAAAGAAAAACATGATTTAAGAGATCATTCTCCTTCTGCCCACTTCCTCTCCTTGCAATCTCAAACCTTTTTAGCAGCTCCAAGCTTACCTGAAAATAGCTACTTTCTCACAGAATCAACAAAAATATGCATCCAGACACAGGAGAAAGCCTCCATCTGTATCATGACTGAGGTAAAGGCTGTAGTGTGAACTTAACCTCACTTTAACTCACAGAATCTGCAAGACACAGCAAAATTGAAAGTCTAGCAACCCCAGGAAAATTAAATGGGAGCTTTCATTCAAGCACCAAACCCCAGCCAATGGGAAGTCTGGTTTCATTAGTTCCAGTGCTCATGGCACTACCAAGTTTCTGTTGATCTGCAGGAGGGTGTACCTCTGTCCATTTCAAGTTTGGATCTTTGGCAAATACACTCATAAATTTTGCTTCCACCCAGCATATTCCTGTTTGTTAATGGGCTGAATGACTCACTTGCAGATATATGATTTCCAGATTTTGGGTGAGTGACATATACTTATGTCAGAAGGAATTAGACCAGGACTTAGCTGATGGGGTAAAAAAAGGGTCCAAGTATAATGATGAACTCTGGCTCCAGCAAATGGAGAGGAATTAAACCTTAAAAGAATTTCTAATATCTGTTTTTCTTGTTCTAGGTCCTCAACCTTATTCCCTTCCCAAAACATAGGGAAGGGTGAAAATGGTGCACACCTTAGCGAAATTTGCCCACCAAGAATGGAAAGGGAGGTTTAGAGCCCACGTAAAATAGTAAGAGTGTCTCAACTGAATCACAGATTTATGCATCCTGGAGGTTGTTCCAGATGACAATGGGAAGAAGGTGGTATCACATTTCCCAGACCTTTCCAGACTCGAGACCAAAACCCAGGCCAAGCTGGGGCAGCACAGTGTGAACTGGCTCCTGGACAGCACTTTTGACCTCCCACACTCCTGGAGAAGCAGGGGAAGGAGTCCAGAGACTTGAATACAGCAAGTGGCTCTAACTGTGGATATCTAAATTTGTTAAGAGTTAGAAACCCAGATCTCCTAAGACTCCTCCTGGTGAAGGAAATCATACACTTCCACACTGTAAACATACCCTTATCGAGGTGTTTGTGCGTGATGGCAAGATAGACCTCATTGGGATTCAAGTCAACTCATTCCCACTAATAATGTTAATAATTGAAAACATATGTTCAGCTTGAAAGCACAGCAAGAAAGTCAGGCAACCCTACATGGAAGTGTGTTGTTACCCAATTCTAATGATACTCATTAACATACCTTTGCCAACCTCGAACAGAAATCTTCCCAACCAAAATCAGTATTTGCTGTAAAGTTCTTGTGTTCCAACATGACAAAACCCTTCCACAGCCAATTGTTTCACCTCTGAAAGTTTTCAGCTAGGTCTGTCCCTTCTCCCACAGTGTGAATAGAGTGGTGAGATCTTCTATACTGGCTCCTGAACTGCTTGCAGAGAAAAGCATTGGGGCAAGGCTACTGACTGCAGAGCTCATTTGGCCATGGTCTGTCTCCCTCTCCAGCAGCTCTACCCCAGGGACAGGTGCTACCCACAGCTCTGCCATCACATTTTCAGCCTGGTGCTTTGCTGGGTTGTGGCCCTTTAGAAAGACCTTTGGATTTCCAAAATAACCAAAACAATCCAAACAAGCTTAAATAATCACTGGCATTGATACTGCTCTCTCGTTGCTCCCACTAAAGTGAAGACAATGTTCCCATTATAAACTGGTTTTGCCAGAGTTTGCATGATGGAATCACTAAAATGAATTCCAAGGGAAAACCTGCAATGCAAATTGTAGCTGGAGCAGTATGGTGAATTTCAGAGCAAAACTCACTGCCTGTAGGCAGGTAATATTCTTAATTCAACATCTCAGTCTCTCCCAGCTCTCAAAGGGGGACCTTTTGCTTTGAACAATGCAAAGCTGGGCTCTTCTTGGGCCTGGACACACTATCAAGTTACCATGGTAGCTCCAGAAACCACAGTAAGTCCATCATGTGTCTGAGCCCTGAGGGAAGAAGGAAGAAAAGAGAGTAAGTTTTGATACAGGTGGAGGAAAGGACGATGTTTTTTCTTTTCAGATACACTTCTTCTCCCAGTGTGCATATAAATCGCTTCTGCTGCTATTAGTAACAGGAAAGAAATAAGCCTGTTTGGAAATGAGTTTTGCAATCCTGGAACAGGAAGGCAGGAGGGAGGAAAAAAAGGAAAGGGAAAAAAAAAAGCAAGCCTTGTTTAAATATTAATAATATGGTTTATACAGACTTTGAAATCCTGACAAACATTCTGATTTAGATTGCATACTTTGTTCTCATCATCCCTTCTCTCCTCCTACACCCTTTCTCCATTGATCCATAAACTCAGCACAAGTAAATTCCTCCTACCTGTATAGCAATCCTCAGATGCTACCTACATTTGTGCTGTTCCTTACTCAAAGGAACACATGACTCGCAGGGAATTCTGGAGGGTGATGAGGGTCACATGTGGGACATCCAATGAGAGCCATTGCTGTAAACAGGAGCCAGGACAAGTTGGATCCCATGGCTGACCTGTTAGGGCTGTTCATATGTAGAGATGGGTCTGAGGCTCCAGCAGTGCAAAAAAAACATCTCCTGACCCCTCTGATCATGCCTGTTTTGCCTGTTCTCCTTTTTCTTATCTCCTGCCAAATGGATCCCACAGCAGGTACTGGCAAAAGCAGTACCTGTTTCTGAGCTGTGCAGTGGGAGGAACATGCAGAATAAGTCTGGAACCAGCTGTCTAGGACCATGCAGAATAAGTTTAGAACCATCTGACTTGGTGCATGGGGTCCTACAGGCTCTGATGCACTGTCAGCTCATTTCTGCCACTCTCAGAGATGAGTTTAGGCAATGGAGGAGGATACCTCTGTCGTGCTCTTGGGGGCGGAAAGAGTTAATCAGGGTTGAGACTTTTAGACTTTATGCCTGTTGAGGGGTGCCCCACAGCTTTTGAAAGCGGGAGCTGAGTGCATTACAGACAGTCTTCCAGAGGGTGTGGGAGCTCGCAGATAAACTCCCAATGCCTACAGCCTTCATCCAGCACCCCTCAGCAGGCTGGAAGAGATGGGATTCAGGGCTTCCTTGGGGGAGAACGGGGAGAGAGGCTCCTTGCATTCCCCAGCCTGCTCACTGATGTAACCTAACGCTGCACTGATCAGACCACTCTGGTATTTTTCATTAGCAAATTTTGGAAAATTCTTTGGAAAATATAGGCCAAGGCCTCAGGCAGTGTAAATCAGCGTAACTCCCCCGAAATGTATCACCAGGGATCTGTCACGTGAAGTGCTGGGGATTACTATTGTATAAACAAAGTGTAAAGCCTTGGGCCAGGCCCAAGAAGCTAGAATCCCAGACAACTTCATCATCCTTTCCCCAGCATTCCTACATCCCTGTGTGCTCAGATATTTCTCCGTGTGGTTTGATCAGCTCCCACCAAAGCTTTAGTGGCATTCCTGGCACAGAGGCTTCGTTCTGCTTTGAAAGTAGCACAGAGGTTGTGCATTGACAGTCAGACAGAATATATTCCAGCCATCAAAATGAGTTGAAAAAACACATCCTGTGTATGTATCCACCTTACCCCCTCACTGGGTTAACACTTGTTACACCAGCAACTACTGCTTGCAGTGGGTCTCCCTCCCCTCAGTGGGCACACTAGCTGGATTTTAGAGGGCACGCAGTGGGAAGGGACCATCTTTGGACTGCTAATGCCAAACTCCAGCATCAAAGGCAATGTGGGGTCGGACCTGTAGCAGAGGGATGGTCCACTCCACCCTAAAATACTTCTCAATGGCCTGTTACAAGTTCAAGTCTTGTAGTATAAGACCAAAAGCTATTCCCACTTAAGGCCATGGGAGGAGGTCTGACATACCATCCCAAGTGGTCTAGGTGAGCAAATTGTGACGCTCCCTGCAGAGGAGTGGGAAACCAAGTCAGCACAGCTGACCTGAGGGAGAAATCCCTTCTAGCCCCAAAGCTGGCAATGGGTTTATCTGAGCATGTGAGCAAGACGTACAAGCCAGGCACTTCTGTTATCAGCTTGGAGAAAAGCCACGCTAATGATCTCATGCGGGGGGGTGGGGAGGTGGTATTTTGCCAGAAGAAGCATAATTAGACCCAAATTGTTGTTTCCTCTCTGCTTTCCGAAACTCCTCTCCCTGATTAAAACCAAACTTTTATAGTATCCTTTTCTTCCATACTCTAAACTTTTTGGCTACATCTTTTCTTTTCCATGTCTGGCAAAGGACAGAACTGCAGAGGCCAAAATGTTGAGTGGAAGTTTGTTTTTTTCCTGAGAAACTCTCTCACCACTGCAGCTTAGCCCAAACCTATAAGCAGTTGAACAGAGTAAAACAGTTGAGAGAGGTGGTGACCGAGCCAGAGACACAGATCTGGGATATTTTTTCCTCTAACCCTGACCATTCCACAAAACCGTCCACCTCCTGAAGACTCAGCCCTGAGCCAGCCAAGCACGTGAGTTTCCTCATGAAAGTCACAGGACTACACAAGCCAAAAGTGAAGCGAGAGTGTAGCTGCTTTGCTGAGGCAGAGACCAAAGACCCCTCTTCAGCAGAATTCTTGAGTATAAATCAATGGGACCACTCACACGCTTACAGTAAAGGCATATGTTTAAACACCTTGCTGGATCAAGAACGTAACCCCTCTTTCTCACAGTGAAGCAAGTTTTTAAAAGGCTTTGCATACGGTTATTATAATTTTTTCCCCTGGCATTATATGGAATATCAAGGCTCACTTCAACCAGCATATATAAAGGACGACTGTAATGTGAATGCCACAAGCCTAGGGGGATAAGTGGGATGAATGGATAATAACTGCCTTTACTAACCCCATGGCCTTCTCCATTCCTTTTCTCTTGACAGGGAGAGCTTATAATCTTCTTTTTCAATCTGATTTCTCCAACATCCTTGCACGGCTAACACAGGCAAACAGCGAGGTGGAGAACGCCTTGACAGAGCCAGGCCTGGATACTCACTGCAGTCTTGCTTGTGAAGGTACAGGTGGTAGAGAAAGTTGTTTTCTAGTGTCTTTCTCTGTCCTGTCTCCATGTTATTCCATCCAGTAAGTCACTCTACAGCATGTCTTGAGATAAGACCAGTTCTGCGTTCCCCTAATACATGGCACAAGTCAGATTTCCTATTGAGAGCTGAGGAGCCTTTTGGATTAAATTATTTCTCTTTGCAGATACCCTTGGGATTTGCTACATTTCCTTTTGTCCCTTTTTCATTTGCTTAATTTCTTTTCTTTTTGCTGTGTCTGACATTTTGTTCAGGGTTGCAGTGAGGAGCAACAATTTAGGATGATGAATTATGGATTAAAAGAAAAGGCTGGCTACTTTGGAATCACTTTTCAAAGCCTTCTGCAGGGCCAAAGGAATTCCAGAATGACAGTTTTTCAATTATCTGTGTTGACGAAGAGGAAGAAAGAAGAGAAGGAAGAGAAGGCAAGACAGGGAGGGTGGGAAGGCAGAAGGGAAGGAAGGAAATAGAGGAATGACAGAACAAAAGAAAGACGATTTCTTCTGTTTGGGGTGCTGAGAAACTATCCCACTCTGAGATGAGTTTTCTCTATCAGACTTTCCAGGGTAAATTCTGAAACCATGTCAAATTTTAGTAGTGCTTACAAAAGCAGTCTCTTGAATCTACTGAGAGCTTCTCACAGGAGCATAAGCTACCCAGCAATTGGCAGGCTTCAAAAGGCTGTCCCCCTCTACTGTGGCTGAGTTCCCTGAGCACTGAACTGTGAAATAACCCATGGGGGGCTCTGCTGGAAATTTACTTAAAGCCGTAAACAAACATTTTTTCAAGTATTCTGAGCAATATCTACATAAATACTCCCTCCCTTGGCTGGAAGATTAGGAGAAGAACAATTGCAATTTTGCTTACTTAACTTCACCATTTAAAAACTATTAATAACAAGGCATGGGGTAGTTTCTGTCATGGAATAGAAATTGCCATCTATTTATGCTGAAATTTATTGATCTACAGGCATTTTTGAGGGATGCTGTACAGAAATGCCAAATTTTGTCCAAAACAAAAGAGCATAATGGAATAGGGGGTGCTTCGAAGTAGATGATTTGTTGCCCATTTGGCAACTGAGGTAGCATGGCCGCTGTCCTAGCACTCAAAAATCCTGTTGAAGGCCCATCTTTGCTCTCAGCTGTGGACACAGACAGTGGACAATTGAACTTTGCCATCCTTGAGCTCCTGACTTCTGTCTGCAAACTGAGAACGCTTAGACAAACACATGCTTCAATATCTTGGGGGAAAAGTGCTTCATAGGAACATGAAGGTGACATTGCAACAGGCGGCTTTTGGAGGAAAATTGTACTCTACCTGTTAGATGGCTTAATATCAATTTCGTTTGTTAATAAACTCTCAGCAATGTACACATTTCATGCTCCACTCCACCTGTTTCTGTGACCCTGGCAATACAAGTGTCAGGAAGACACAGCTGTGACTAACCAATCCCTCACTGCCTGCCCCTACAGGTTTCTTCTAATCTCAGCTGAATAGTTTCATTATGTGACATATCAATGCACCAACAGAGCTGGAAAGGCTGAGTGCTTCTCTAGGCGTGCACGGTGTAAGATCATTAGGCTGCTTAAGAAGCTTCCCAAAAGCTTTCTGTTAGCAGTTAGATGGCAGCTACAGAATTAACTGGAACAGACCACATTTCCTTTCTGACCTGCAGCCTGCCAACGAGGGGATACCATTTCAATGGAAAAAAGCTATCACCTGTCAGAAGAACAACACAAACATCAATAGAGCATGGAAGCCATTTACCAGCTACCACAGTATGCACTCAGTTAGCACTCTGAAAATTCGAGTACTGCTTGGACCAAGCTGGGGTCAGCAGACCTACTGATGACACTTGTATTGCTCTTCTTCTGCCAACCATGTGGCTGAATAAAACTGTGGAGGGACCAAGACTTTCAGTTCCTTATGCTGATGGGGCAAGGGCTTCAATGATCAAGACAGGTAGGATGGCAAAGGGTGGTGTGGGGTACCCCACCTGCCTACAGTCCCTGTTGCGTGAGGCTGTGTTGCTGGCAAAACATGATGATGCTGGAGGGAGGAGGCGTGTCTCCCTAGTCTGCTCCTGTGGTCTGTGCAGAGCAGAGAGGTCCTCCAAAAAAACTGCTTGGAGGTTTTGAGGGAGGACCCCACTTCAGGTTACTTATTTCAGTCTCTATTCCTGACTCTCCCTGCATTCCATCCTCTGCCAGCCCACTGGCTTGCCTGCCTTGATGGCACAGCTAATGGAGGGGCTCTGGTCATGAACATACTAATCCTAGCCAGATGTTTCTCAGAGTGATTACAAGCTAGACACAGCTTACACTTTCATATCGGGCAACACAGTTGCTGGGCTATTACTGTCACTTCACCCACATTCCACACGGTCACCATAATCCTTCCCCGAGCCATCAAACATATAAACCGGTATAATGGATAACCTCCTTTCCTGGCTTTTCAATCTTTTCTTGTCCTCTTTGGGCCTGGTCCCTTTGCACCACCTTTCTTTCTTTCCTATATTACATCCCAAAGCTCCCTGTGGCCCCTATTGGCTCTGCCTTTCCCTGTACCTCTGCCCCATTCCTCTGTTGCTGCTTTTCCAGAAGCACACTGGGATGCTGCTTCCCGCTCCAAATTGGTGACATTTGTCTAGTCTCCTCCAGCCTCTAGAGCAGCTTCCTCACTGCCTATTGAGCTCCTCAAAGTAATAGCATGAAAACCTTAAGGTCCACCAGCAAAGGCTGTCTTCTTCCAAATGTCTCACTGTTGTGGGTCTTTTCCACTCATACTATTCTGCATTACTTTTACTTGCACCTTAGTGTGTCACCTGGAGAGGTGACATCCTTGAGGCATCCGCATCTGGAATACCAAACTCACAGCTCATATATAGACCGAATACAGACCACCAGGACTATCTACCTGGTGCACAGCCTGCTCCTGGTACCTTTTCTCTTGGGAATGACCAAGGAGGAGTTGTCCCAGCAGCCATCAGGGCAGCTACAGCAGACAGTGCACTTCTTTCTGCCTGCTCTGAAGGCATTTCTCAGAGAGAGGGTGGTAGAGATCAGGCAGCAGCAATTGTCCTGGTGATAGCCACCTCCTGGGAGCTCCCCAGCAAGGCAAGAATGTTGTGAATAGGGTGCACAACCATACGGTTGAAGGGACCCTGTGAGCCACCAAGCCTCATCTTATGCTAAATCTACGCCTTCCTGACAGATGCTTGCATAATCTGCTCTTACAGACTACTGGGGTTTGGGACTGATCACTATCCCCAAGCAGCAGGAGTAGCAAATGATCTGTGCTGTCCAGTACATTGATAAGGGGTTGGGATTTACAGCAAGAGACTGTATGGTGCATGGGCAGGAAATCCAGTCAGATAGAAGAAAAATGGGTTTGGCATCCAGCCCACTCTGACACCAGAATGACATCACGACTCACCACACTGGAAAGTTTCATCTCACTGCTCCGTATTTTTCTAGGCAAGACCTTGTTAAGTGTTTTTACACTCTCTGCTGATTGCAAAGAGCCATGTGAGTTAGGGGAATTGGTTAAAATATTCAGCTCTGGTTTGTTTGATGAGGGAAAAATACATAATTTTGTGCTTTTTTTTCATCTTTCCTTTCACATTTTCTTCCTCCAAAGGGAGCAGGAAAAAGAAAACACTATCAGTGGAGGGGCATTCAAATAAAGCAGAATGATTTTTTTTAAATCAAAAGCCAAAACTAAAAAACAAACAAACAAACAAAAAACCCAACCAAACAACAATACCAAAAACTACTAAAGCATCTCTTTTTGGGTTTTGTTTCCCAAAGTGCACTTAGTAATCTATGCGTGACATTTCCAATAACTACTGATGCTGCTTTGTGCTATCCACAGACTCATTCATCAGCCAGATCATCTGGATAGACACACCAAACCTCACAAGAGACACTTTTTTAACAGGTGAAAGATGTGACAGAGCAGAGACCACGAGCTGGGCCTGGAAAGAAGGGTAGAAAGAGCTTGAGGGGGACTGGCTAATACGTGTAGCTACTACTTCTGCCAGCATGCATCAGTGTTGTAAATATGAAAACAAACTCTTCTGTACTCCAATTTTTATTCTTGCATAGGGTAAGAAGTAAAGGAAAATCAATTATCAATCCATAGAGCTGCTGAAAGTGCAGCTGTGAAGGAGGACAGGGTTTGAACAATTCAGGGCACCTAAAATAATGAGCATCTTAGAAAAATATAACCAGCAAGAATGCAGACAGAACAGCTGTCTGGACTGCAGCTGAGTCCTGTCTGAAGGATAACAATGAGCATTAAGTTCACTTTTCAGTCCTCTCCATCACTGTTCCCTGTGTTAACAAAGCATTCTCGGAGGGAAAGTACTGACAGTGAAAGTCTGACCCTATTGTCTGGCCCAGTGTCCTCTGGCTGCCCCAGCTGTCACCTGGCCCAGGCACCTCAAACACACATGGATATCTCAAACCTCTGACCTCACCAGGAGCTCAATGCCACCCAGTCAGTCTCTGAAAGCCAGCCTTCTGGTGCTGCCCAAGGTGCCCTCTGTTTCCCAAGACATGGCTAGGTGGAACAGTGCCTTTGGGCCCTGCTCCGCTCCAGCTGCAGACTGGGCATGTTATCCAAGGACATCTCAATTGTCTCTAAATGACTATGTGGGGCTTACTGAATCAAGCCCACTGGTTTCCCAGTCCCCTTCAGCAGCCTGGGCAGGTTAAGTTGGGTACCTGTGTAAATCAGTGCAAAGCTGGAAATTCAGATATTTAGTTTTCACTGTGAGCTAAACTTTATTATTTCATATGTGAAGTGCCCTACACACTTTTGCTGATACACAGACAATCATTTTAAGGCCAATTGATCTCCTCATCCCATGTCAGGTAACACCTTCTTGTCACCACACAAAATTTCATCCTCTGTGTATAAAAAATGTACAGCAACAGACTTGCCTGCCACATGCCTGCAGAGATAATTAAATGTTGATGCCAGAAAATACGAAGCTGGAGGTTGGCAAAATTTCTATATGCCTTTTCATCCCTGACTTTCGAGTTCATGGAGAAGGAAAATGGGAGTTTGGCAATGACAAGAGATTTAAGGGAGTCTGCGAGAACTGGTTTTTCTATGAGCATAAAGGGAAGATTTCATTAATCTTTTTATCTGCCAAGGCACTGAACTAACTTATGCATAGCCATGAATTTTGCTCAGTGTGTGATATTATACTACACGACTGCTGATGCTTTTTTTTTTTGTAAAATATGTTTTAGCTTATTGCGTTGCTGTACCAAATCATTCACTTCTCTGTTTTCTTCCTTTTTTTAATAAATATCCCCCGCCATATATTACATAAAGGCTCTCCCTATATCACACATCACGAAGCAGTGGTGTAAATCCAAATGTGAAGAAACAGAGAAGAGAACCAAACTGGATATAAACATCACCAGGCCTGTGTCGCTAGCCATCAGTAGAAAATGCAGGATGAGGTTAAAAAAGCACAACGGTTAGAAAATTTCTCGCTTCAGGTATGTACTTTGGGGCAGAGGTGAGTGATGTGGAGAGGGAAAAGGGCATAGCAGACCCAAGCCTTTCACTGAACACCAGCCCTATGGCTTCTGGCCCCGGGCAACATCTTTGTTCACCATCTGCTCTGTCCAGCCTCTTTTGAAAAGACAGTGAAGCAATACTGCTGGACACAACACAGGAACCAAGGCCTGCTGTCCACACACGCTACACCCAGGGATGTGTCAGCGTGATCCTGCTCTTTATCTTTTGTTTTGCCATTTCCTCTCCCTCTTTGTCCGGATGCTCTCGATCTCTTGGTGGATTTCATCAGCTCCCTTGCCAATGATATTGTTGGCATCTCAGTCGTTTTCTTCGTGTTTCTTTTTCCATGTGCTTTTGGTGACCTCAGCATCATGCCTGGACCCCCCACACTTCCTCTTCTAATTACTGCCACCGCTCTTGGCTTCTACAAGGCTCTCCCAGCTCCCTTCTTCCTGCACTGGGCAGCTAGGAAGGTGCTGAGCTTCTTCCAACCCCTCCTTTTCCTCTTTCCTGAACACTCACAGCTCTCAGTCAGGGATACTGCTTTCTCTGCAGATTTCTGCTTATTCTACCTGTCTGTGAATAGCCTTTTCTGCTTTACACATGGGAACTGAGGACAAGGAAATGATATATTTTTGCTGTTCAGATATCACTAGGGACACAAGTTGGCAAGGGACTTACAGGCAAATCGTTAATGATCTGTTCTAAATCAGGCTGTAAGACTCCACCTTCCTCCTTATCCCTTATCTTGGCCTGTCCATCACTCTCAAAGCAGGCAACTGCTGCATTTCTTTCCTATCCCTTCAACTAAGAGTTCTTCTCAGTCCTTCCTTCATTTTTGGGGTTTCAAGCTCTGCCCTTAGTTGCACAAGCTTTTCTTTCTGAATCATTTATTTTACAGAACATGATGCAATTTCCCAGAGAGAATCTTACCATGTTCTTCATCATCTCTCATCTGTTGGTGCAATATCCATTTCCCTGGCTTTGTCTTGACTAAAGCGATCCTACCATTATCCTTCCATAGGGCTAATGATGTAGAGACCCACATGTCTCGCCTATAACCCTGAAGCATCGCTATTGCTCTGATGACTATTGTTCCTTTATCTCATTCTGCTGTCTGGATGGGTTTTTATCTTGAAAAAGTAAAGCTTTCAGGACAAGGACTATCTTTCTGGTTTGTCCTTGCACAGCACGTAGCACAGTGGGGCTCCAGTCCACAGTGAGAATTTCAAAGTGCTATTGCTAGTCAAAGTGAGAAAACAATAAATACACCAAAACTGGCAGTAGGTGTAACTAGCCTGGTCTAGTTTGTTTCTCCCGCTCTCACAGGCAGTCAAAACTGACTGACAGTGCTGTTGCCAGTGAGACTTACAAGTCATAGCAACCGGCAGGAAGGACATCACAATACTGGACACTAATGCACCCAGACACCGAGTCTGGTATTTCTACACTTACCTGCATAATAAATTTGCACAGATTTTAAAAAACCCAGGCGCCTCCCTGATAGTTATATCCAACAGACTGCAAGCAGTTGGGTTCACAGAATCTCAAAAGTCTTCCTAAGGTTGTACTCAGTGAGAAGGCCTACCCTGACATTGACCCTATACCATACTTTGCCACGATACACCTCCTCTCCTGTCAACACTCTTACTGCGTATTTGCTAGAAATGATGAAAAACTAGAGGGATTGTTTTACAAAATAGAGCAAGGCCACGTTCATTTGGCTGAGTTCGAAGTGGAGCTCTTCTCTGTTTTCCTCAAATATTTTGTATTTTCCTGGATTTTACCTCAACCACTTTTCTTAACCAACCCCCTTTCCCCATTAAATTGCACATTTGTAAGATTTTCATTGAGATGCCAAATGATGCAGAAAAAAAAAAAGTTTTAGCCTAAACATATTCCAGAAGCAGGAAATGTGTTGCATTGCTTTTGCAGAGCCAAACACCTCTTTGCTCTGTCCTTTCTCTTTTTCCTTCTCCTGCCCAATGGCTCAAGGAGAAGACAGCACTTCTTCATGCTCATCTAGCAACCTCCAACACGAGAGCCAGTTGTGTTTGGTGTTAGGAGCAAGAGGGTGACTGGAATCAGATGTCAGCCATGCTGCCGCATGTCCAGGGTGCAACATGTGGCGACATACAGTAGAAAAAAATGTATGGGCAAAGGAGCAAGAAAAGGCAGGAGGAATAGGTAAGGTGTCTTTTGACATTAGTAAATATTTGAAGTAAATATAAGTTTGATTTTGCATATGAATCCACAGCCGGATGTGGCTTGTTTGATTTTTTTCTGCCAAATCCAACAAATGCTATCAGGGTGGAATTCGGCCATACCTCCAGTATTCCAGTAAAGAAATGATGGTTTAACTGTGGGTAGAGAAAAAAATAACACCACAGCAATCTTATGAGTTTATAGGAAGAAACATGAGTAACATTAGGACATGACAAGCAAAAGGGGAAAAATAAAACCAAGAAAAAAAGTGTGTAAATATTTATAGAAAGGAAATGTCATCATGAAAGAAAGGAAATGTCATCAACATAGCGGAGGAATGGAAACTACAGAAAAATAATGGGGCAATAAATAGAGCTCTTGGGGAAAAAGAAACAAAGAAACTAAATGTTTTCCTTGCCTCTCAATTAATTTAGAAAATACATTAACAATAAACCTGTGGAGGACATGTGTGGGTACTGAGTCTGAACCAGAGATTACTGATATTAATGAGAGAATGCAAAAGAGCCTCACAAGTAGGATACAGATACAAAATGCCAGGCAAGTATGAGTTAATCCACAGTTAATATTGGAGATTAGGGATCAAACAGTTGGACCATAAACTGTACATTCTGAGAGAATTATTTATTAATCATGAGTCAGGAGAGGTTTTTGAAAGGCAAATCATGTCAGACAGATGTAGGTTTTCTTCACAAAATAACTTTCTTTTAGAAAGATGTGGTAAAAAATTGAAGCGCATTTTCAATAAACTTCAGATCACATGGATGTAAGAGCCAGGGGTGACCTTGAAAAGTCTGACCGGAAAGTGAGCTTTGGCTCATGCAGAAGTCAGAGTTCAATGCTATCAGTCCTGATTTTCTCATGGAAAATGCAGAATAAATGAGGAAACACCAGAAGTTTAAAATGGTTGAATTAAAAAACGCAAGCATGATAAAATTTTTGGTGGGCCACAGAGTCAAATTTCAGAGCAAGTTCCAGACTGTTTGTCAGAAAAAAAAATAAATCTTTGTAGGTAGATGGATGCTGGGATGAAACAGAGTTTTCTTTGCAAGAATTGATACGGCTGAAGTCCTCTCTCTGTCAGAAAATAACTACTTTTGGAGCCACATGATTGCTGATTTTGACATAAGAATAATGTGCAAAACATATTTGAAAATGATACTAAAACAGTGCGGTTCAGAGACATTCAGTGCTGTACATCTTAATTAGTACAATAACATGAGCAACAATAAAAGGCTCTGAGTTACAAATTAACAGCTATAATACCATCTTAGTTTTGCTGCCATAAATTGGACATATTTCTAATGAAATACTTAAAAAAACCCCGTTGATATAAAACATCCACATATGTGTGTATGGGGCCTGGTTTTGTATGATTATATAATTAGGGAACATAGAATCCCCTCAAGGATATAAAAAAGAAAACTGTAACCTTAATTACGGCATTTTTTAATTCCTTTTTGCAAACTGAATAATTATCTTCTAGTTAGTTTTGTTTTAAGGAAAAGTAATGGCAGGAGCTAATGAGTTGCAGACAAGAAAAAACATACAAAATGGGGCTTGAAGAAAAGAAAGAAGGGACAAGACAAAATGCAGCCCTCTCAGTGATATTGTATGTTTAAGCAAGAATTTCTAATTGAGGTCATTTCACTCACCAGAATTAGAACAGCAGCCAAGGGAAAGGTGGAATATGTATCTAAATAATTTAAGGAGGATTATTTTACAGAGAGAGCAATCAGGAGGTGACACAGATATACAGCAGAAATGGAGAGGTCAGACAATGCCGATGTGAACAAAATCCTGCCATCCACATAGAGCTTTAACTGATGCGTGTTTGAGGTTAGCCGAGAACCCAGAGTACTGCGGGGAGCAAAGAATTTGTCAACCATCACATTTTTCTTGCAGGCTGGATGTGCAAGGCTGTTTGCATTATATTGATTTCTGGGAGTGCTTTTGCCCTTTGGCACACGTTTTCCACGTTTACAGGCCATAAAAACCAGACAGAGTCATAAGCCATGTAAATGTTATTATATAGATCATACTGTTTATAAAAGAGAAAAAGAGAATTCAAGTTCACATTTTCCAACCAGTTTTGTGCTAGAGAAATGCCAGTTCTGTCATCAAGCTCCCCTCATCAGGAAGAGAACATGGCAGAAAACATTTCAAATGGCAGAAAACGGTAATTATGAAGACTTCACCGTCCACATCTAGTCCAAACACTCTGCCCAGGAGTGTTGGTGAAGCTGTATTTCTTCTTACCTGTGTGAAGTCACTGTTGAGCAGTTATTGCAGAATCTTGTAAGGTTAACCTGAAAAAAATAAAAATCAAATCAATTCGGATTAAGTTGCCTCATGGTTGGTGAAAGAAGGTCTCAGTTTGCGATTTACACAGTCACAAAGTGATATGAAAAGCTAATATTCACCAAAATTCAGGAAAAGGATTTCTGAAATTTCACAATGAAGCTTGCTACTTTTTTACTTTTCAGCTTTCATTTAGACCCCTCCAACCACACTCAACATGTCATACATCCTTTTACCCACGTTTCACAGCACTTAAATCTAGGCTAGGGAAGAGTTCACATGGACTGCCTTCCAACCCAGCAAGAGAGTTTGGAACCGTGAACTAGCAGGGTGTGTCTTTCCCTTGGTTCCCCTGCTGTGGTCTCTGGACAATGCTGCCTCCTGTTAGCTCCGTATGCACACCCGCACAACACGCACAGGTGCAAAAGCTGAAAAGAAGGGTCCCCTCTCTCAAAGAATGGCCCATTGAGCCTGACTGACTTTGCATTTAGACTTCAGCCTTCTTGGCTTCCACCCAGTGCCTGCTTCCAAAGAGCTGGGAGCCCAAATCAATATTGTCTATAACTTCTCATCTTGGCAATTGCACACACAACAAACGGGCACTTTGTGTGCTTCTGCAGAAAGAAACAATCCTGCACCACTGAAGAACATTTCTTCTGCCTTTCATTCTTCAACTTAATTGAATCCTGGCCTTGTCCCTTATTGCTGTTACAGAAATAACTGAGACAGAAGTGTTGTTTAGCAGTCCAAGAAGATAAAACAAGATAAATGCAAAATTGCAATCCTAATCCTAATATAAATTCCCTGGTCAAATCTTAATCCAGCTCCCATCAAAGTCAAAAAGTCTTTGTAAGTGGTCAGGAATTAGGCTGGGCAATAAAGATCTCTGCTTATTATCAGTTTGCAAGCTAGCTGCATTTAATACTGTTATCTGAATTAAATTATTAAAATCCTCAATGACAACGTTTCAGCTGAGCCTAAAAATAAGGGAGTACGACGTGGTGAGGGAGGCGATTCATTTGTACATACCAGTCTGGGTGGCTGATAATGTAGGAGCCAGAGCATGTTCATAGGAACAAAGAAATGGTGACGTATAAAAGCTAGACCGCAGGATACTGAAAAAGGATGAGGCTTATCAGCTGATCATGCAGCTGAGCATTCCGTGCAACAGTATAGCTATGGAGGGGACATGAGGAAATACCAAGGAGATGGAGGAACCATTTGTATAAATCCAGTGAATCTATTACAGCAATACTATGCCCATTTCGGAGACTGACTTGGAAATGTGTTGGTTAGATACGCAGAAGGGATCAGTGGGCCAATTTGGTCTCCTGAGGTGTCCGTGGCTACTTCTAGGAGGTCTTTGGAAGTGCACAAAAAGAACAGTAGGCATATGGAAATTTTTAGAAGTCCATTTACTGAAAAAGGTGAAAACTGCTTTTCTGGTATGACCTCCTATATAAAAGAGCTTTATATGCTTTTATGGTGACAAAGAATCTGCTAGAAAGCTTAGGAAGCAGTTAGATGGCTAGGAACTCCCAACATTAAAAAGAGGGAATCTTAACTCAAAATGGAGTTTTGTAGCTTCAGCTCCAAACTGTTGGATATTGTTAAGCCTGTAGGGTGAGGAGCCCTCCAGGATCAGATTTCTGTTCTTGGCCAAGTCCTTTCTAGGGTTGCTGTTACCCGAGGCAGCATCCCCCTTTTTGTAATTGCAATCTATTGATCTTCTCCCTGCAAGAGTCACTTCACTTTTGGCTGTACTGAAGCATACAGTATTTGCAGGCTTCCATTTTAAGAAGTAAATCAGCTCAGTGATGTGCCTTCTTCATTATTCTCACTCCCCAGCCTTTGACAATACTTACAGATTTGCTTTTGGGTCATTCATACTGCCAGGGTTCAAACAGCACAGGTTAAGAAAGCCAAGTTTCCTACTGAAGACGGGCCTCTACTTAACAGCAGATTTTGGACCCAGTATGTTACCATATTTTTAATCTCATCTAATATGCCCTGTTTTTTTAAGAATTCTTAATAAAAAATTAAATACCATAATTATTATGAATAATTATGAATACATTACCCCCAACACCTCTGTCACCAAACAACTAGATCTAGTACCATACTGGTTATTGATTTGTTTCCCTTAAGCCTAAACTGATTACTGTTAGATGTAGTTTCTTTTTGCCTCGTTGTTAATGAAATCACATTATTTTGTTCATGCTCACTGTCTATGTCAAGCTGATATGCCTATAATTATCAATATCTGTATCAGCTTTTTCTCCAGACAAGTCTTTCTATCATTCCTATGATTTACCAACTTTAACAGCCCACACATCTCCTCATCCAGCTCTTTAAAGCTCTTGCTGCAGACCTACCGGTTAAAAACAGGCGGCTTATTAGCTCTTACTCCGCATATTGCCAAGTTACTGTTGGAAGGGAACAGATTTCATCTTCACCCTCTGTGAATTCTTCATGCAGACTTTTCAAAAACCCGCTTGGAACAAGAAGATATATTGAAACTATTTGACATTTCTACATTAAAAACATGTTTTTACAGACTAGTATCATTGTTAGGATTTTTTTGTATGACAAGACATACCAAAACCTTTTTTTTTCCATCATTCACCCCCTTGCCTTAGGTTTTTTCCCTTGTATCCTGTCACTTCATTAAGACTTTTTCTAGTTTTCCACCCTTCTAATTTATATTCTTTACTATCTCTTTTTCCTCTGAGTGTATGTGCATTTGTATTCAGCTACATTTGCCTATTTCAAGCCAGCCTGGTTCTTTTTACCAGTGCAACTTTTTTTCTCTTACTTGAGCAGCTGTGTGGCTTTGGGGCATGCAATAAGCAACTGTTTAAAATTCCCAATTACACTTCCCATTTTAAGACCATGAGAACAGCAGGAAAGAGTGCGATCAAAGGCCTTCCAAAGTGACCCTCCAGCAGTGGCCAGCTTGCTTGGAGTACAAACAACCAAGCAGCTCAAACACAGCCAGTACCTCTCTTTCAACTACTCCAGGCCCTATGTGTCCCCCAGAGCGGTCTGAGCTGGCACTGGGGACCTTTACTGGATCTTTCATCCCTTCCTTTACCCAGTTGCTTCTGGAATATACATAGACTTTTAGCAGCCACACAGCCCACGTGACAGGAAACATTCGAGTTTATTAGAGGATGGATACAGAAGCACCTCTTTTTGTTCACTCTGTCTTTTCATTCAATGCCTCCTCATCACTGCACTCAGTCATTGCCATTCACCTTTTCTGCATCATTTTCAGTTGCATTCTGTCACCTTCTCTCCTCAGTCAACTCTTTTCCAAGCTGACAAAGTCTAGTCTGTTTAATCACTCCTTGAATGAAAGTATTTTCACTATATCAGTAATCACACCTCTTATCCAGCTCTGAACTTTTCTACCTTTTCTTTACCCATTTTGAGCTGCAGGGAAACAAAACTACTGTGATGTCTTGCATTTTAAACTCTTTTTCCAGGATGATTTGGCTTTTTAAAGTTTTCAACATCATGAAACTGAGTTTTTAAATGACAAAGTTTTTCTGTGTTACTGACTTGGATTTTAGCTTCTTTGAATGCAATAGAGACACTCAAGCCACCATCGTTGCACTCCAGAACGAGGCAAGTTTCAGTTCTGTGCCCAATGCACCCTTCTTTCTGAGTTAATGCCTAATTCACAGCCTGTGAGGCTGGATGTAGTCCCCAGGCAGGGAACTGCCAGCTATGGGGTTTGGCAGTTCTAAGGAAATTTTGTGTCTGCCTCATAACAGCTAAACCAAGAAAAGGTTCAGGTGAAAGCTGGAAGAATAATCAAAGAAGGGACAACCTGGCTGCATAGTAAAAGACTAACAAAGCTTAGTGTTTCTAGCTCATTCAAGAGGGAAAAAAAAAGGTGACTTGATTCTGCCTTACAAACAATTATGAAAGGGATTTCTGATGGCAGATGGGTCTGTAATCTGGTGGTATAAAGGCGTAATAAGATTCCATGGCTGAAAGCTGAAAGATTAGAAACAAGACAGAAATGTTAGCAACCAGGTTAATTATACAAACAGCTTAAAGGGATGCATTGAATTCTGCAACACATGATATTTTCAAATCATAATTAGCTGTCTTTTCAAAAGATGTGCTGTTGCCCAAGCAAAAATTGTAGTCTCCCTGCAGAAATAATCAGAAGAGAGTTTTTAGCCTGTATTAAGCTGTAGGTCAACCGAGCTGATCTTAATTACCCCCTTGGCCTTAAGATCTATGAATCTAGGAAAGTGGGGATAATGGCACGTATTTAACTATCTTGTGTTTTGAATGAGAAAAAAATGGGAGAATAGTTCACAGTAAATAATTGATTCATATATTTAGGCTATATTTTTGCTCATAACATGTCTGGGGACAGACCATTAACTCCTAAATCTAGTTTTCAAACGTGATAGACAGCTATCTTGCCCAATATTTGACTTAGACCTTGTGAGCAGTGCTGCCTAATTGGTTAGCTAATGGGTGATGTGCCAGTTCCCCTCTGTGATTGATTAGCATGAAGGCAAAGCAGACAGGCATATTTGAACATTTCAAATTCAGTCTGGTGACCATGTATAGGAACGTGATTTTGAAATCCCTTTTCTTTAATCAAGCCCCATCATGTCGTGTTAACCGAGGAGTAGGCAGAAAAACTGTGTTAGCATCACTTAAAGCAGATTCATTTATTTTAAATGTTAATGTCTAGTCAAGCCATAGTTACAGCATTATGTTGCTCATCAGTCATCCAGGTCTAGGTCTAAGGATGCATTTTGTGTTGAAAATGCACAAATTTCCTAGCCTCTTGCTTATACGGTAGACAGTACAGTGAGCCAGGGAATAATGTAATTGAAATAGCAAAAACTGAAGATATCAGGTATTTAAAAGAAAGATTGCATTCACTTAATGCCGGTCAATATTCCTAGGAGGAAGTATAGCATACTGGGAAAGAAAACAAGAGTGGGGAAACTCAATTGGGTTTCAGTTAAATACTACAAAATCAAGACTGGAGTAATAAGGTATGATAACCACAAAGAGGAACATCTGTTAAAGAAAAAAATCTCTTTCAAAGCAGATCCTCTTTTGCTAATGAAACCCGTTCAAATGATTTTAGGACTGTGGAAAGGCATCCCTGGTAGTGATGAGACACATCTGAGCATGGTCCATTGTAGAAAGAGGAGGGCTTCTCTAGGACTGGAGAGCCATCAAGTGATGCTGGACCACAAAGGGAAGGCACAGTAAAAGCAAAAAAATGGCTGTTCTTTAGGAACGTGTAACACAATGCGCTTATTAAACAAGGCTTTTACTACCAAGTTCTGTCAATCTGTGCTTGTTACCCATCTGCCTCCCCATCCAGCATACACACATCCCATCTCCATGCTGCCCACACCTCCACCCACAGGGCTCATGCTGCAGCCAGGACCCTCTTCAGCCACGGTGAGGCCAGGCTGTGGCAGGGGTGGGCATGCTCCCTCCTCACCAAACTCCAAGTGGTCTATTAGCAACCTGGACCATCACCATGAATCAAAAAGATGATCCCCCTCCAAGCACTTGCTCTCTCAGGAACATGCACCTCACTGCCAGGAGGTGAAACCGTGATAGGTACAGACACAACCAAGCTGGTCATGGTCAGTTGTGAAAGCACAGGGAGGTACCTAAATTTCCAGCAAGCTTGAACAGCCCACAATGAAACCTGTGCTTCTGCAGCATCAGATTTTGCATCCCACCCTGGACTACAAGCAGCCTGGGTATCGCAGCATGTACTTCAATGCTGTCTTCCAGCAGCAGCGTGGAGATACCCTGTGTAGGAGCTGAATGCCTGCAGATGGTTACGGAAGCACAGTCAAGTTGCTGTTAACAGCTGTTTGGCCTGCAGTGAGCTTGCAGAATGAGCACAGTTTATATTACACAGAGACTTCAGGGAGCAGTGGGTAAGGCTGTGACAGGCAGAAGGGAGTAACTGCCCGTGTCAGGGGCCACTTCATTTTTCACCTGTTAGATGGCTTTCCTATTACATCTCCAATCTAGCGTGGAAATTATGCTTGTTCTGTGACTCCGGTTCAATGCCAAATTGGGGGAAATATATGGCTGCCCTAATTCCATGCACTTTCTGATCAGAGATGTGAACATCAGTTACCAAACCACTTGTTTCTTGCAGCCCCTGAGGGGAGGGGTACCCCTGATGCTTGGTAAAAATGTGATGGTTTGGACCAAAGTAATCTCTGCTTTGTCAGTGTCAAGAGCTGTAACAACATCTGTGCTTCTGGAGGCATGCTGTGGTACATAAACAAGAAACAATGCAATAGTTTCCTTTTTCCCCACCCATGAAAATAAACTTCTGAGTCATAAAACCTTTGAGATAACTGAGAAATACACGTGTAGTGCAATGTTCAGCCAGTCAAGCACACCTCCTGCTGTCCTGCCTTCTCCGCTCTGCAGTCACAGTGGCACGCAGGCCACACATCTCAGATGCTTCCTGGTGTTCAGGAGGTGCAACATTCAGGTGTCTGACCCATCGCTGCAGGAGCCTGTTTCTGCCCTCGCAGAAGGAGGCTGCTTTTACACCTCCTGAAAGCCACTGATGGCAGCAAAATCCCTCCTGCCGTCTCTAGTGACAGTGTGAGGGTAGGCACAGACTCTGACAAAAAGCTCTGGCCTTCAGTTCTTCCCCAGCAAGGAGAGCTCTTACTGGCGTGTTTGCAGACTGTTTACAGCCCATGTGAGCTTGCAGCGCTGGCAAGTAAACGCCCAGGCTGTCAGGTCATAGTTACCCTACTGCGGTCTGAGCAGTCAGGACAAAAGCCACTGCCTCCACAATGTATTTCCAGCCAGCAGAGCTGCTCGTCTGTTTCCTTCTGGGTTTGGTGTTTGATTAAGAGGAAACTGGGTTAACCCCATCTCTGGATGCTGAGCCACTAAGAAACTATTTCATTGCCAAGAATAACGGTCAGGGCATACTGTGCCTTCACCAGTTGTGGAATAGTGCTGGATTTCTTAAAACTGATCCAATACTAGTCATGACTGGGACAATCCTATGCAATGCTGCCTCTATGGAAACAGTCTTACTTTTTCCTGGGTGTGAGCTAACCTCACGGCAGGCTGCAGATGGGGAGAGAGGGCTGGGTGCCTTCATCTTAAGAATTAGTCAGGGGTGGTTACAGCAAGCAGAAATTCAGATTCATGTCTCCAGGTCCATTGCAGCAACTCCTTCCCACCAGTTCTCCCCTTGCGTTCCTGAGGTTAACACGGACAGTCTAACAGCCCAGAAATGAGCACTGGAAAAAGGCCTTCCCTCCCTCTCTCCCTTCCTCCCTCCCTCCATCTCTCCCTTCTTTCCCGCCTTTCTCCCTCCCTCCATCTCTCCCTTCTTTCCCACCTTCCTCCCTCCCTTCCCCTGCGCTGACTCAGATCTTCAAGGTCATCCCTGAGCCTTTTCTATACCACAAGGCTAGGGAGAGCTGGCAGTGTGAAAATGCATGGATGTTCATGGCTTCATTTTAGGGATTTTGAAGGGTTGTTGCACATCGGTGGGCTGACAGAGATGCTCAGATGCAGCTTACTTGGGATCTGTTTATCTGCAAAAACAACCAGTGCTATTCCCACCAGCTGCTGTGTGAAGGCCAAGGAAATGGGGGATAAGAATGCCAGACCTGCTTGTTCTTTGATTAGTGAGGTTTGTACATCAAGGTTTTATTAGCTTTTACTGCCCTACTGACTGCTCTCTGCAACTGCTTCACACTCGCCTCTTTTCTAACAGCCCCTCTGCTCTCTCTGCTTTCCTTCCTTCTGGCTTCGTGTGAACCTCTTTATTGCCAACTCCAGTGAGACTATAAAATTTGGCATCTGTTGCCAGACATTTCAGGTTTATTAGATCTGTTAAAAAAATCTTTAGCTCCGTAAAGTGCACAGGGCTGTGGCACGACACGGAAGCAGGAAGGGCGGCCCCAGGTCCCTGTGCCTGCACCATTTTACACTGGGTCAGTACTGGAGGGGGCAACTGCCATGGGGTGAGCACGAGGAGGGGCAGGGAGGTTATTTACAGGTTGGTTGTACACACACATCTATCCACCCACCTGTCCATGTGTTCTTGCCACGTCCATGGATACACGTTCCAGGTATGCATATTCACCTATTACATCTAACTCAATGCCCGTGCCTCCTTTTAGGTGCTATTATTTGATGTATTACTCTTATCTTTGTTATTGTTCCGAAACCTTTGAAAGGCCAAGGTCAGGACTGGATCATGTCTGTGGTATTTTCTTTTCTCTTTCTTCTAACCACAAGCAGCTCTTAGTTTGTGAGTTCTGGATACTCCAGGAGGTTTCTTACCTTCTCCTGCTAGTTGAGCTTTTTTCCTACCTGCCTGCATATAGATTTCTGCCTTCTGCTGAGCTGTGGAGAGCTCTCGGCTATCCTCTACAGGAGTCTGCCTTACCTCACTGGGTGCGCAGGACCTCACCCCCAAAATGACTTAAATACTAAAATAAATACCTCCAACTTCCACCCATTGGAGACCTTTGCTCTTTCTTTCCACAGTCCCATACGAAAAGGTGGGCATAGAGCACGTTCCTAATGTGGAAAATAAACATTTTTTAATTCTTCCTTTCAGCTCCAGCAATTAAAACCTGGAAGAACTGGCATGTTTCACTCCAGAGTTCCCAGAAATTTGCTACTGAACTGAAAAGCTGCATAAAACTATCCGCACCAGGAAAAGCGTGTGCTCCAAAACATCCTGAGAATGTGGAAATGAGAGATAATCACAGAAAGTGCTTTAAACTTCACACAGAGTGGTCAATGTTGGTAATTTGCATAATAACCCTGGGAAATGAGCTATTATGCTCCATGACAGCAGCAATAATTAAATGCCAGAGCTGGTCATTACAAGAGTTAACCACTGATTAATTAGTCTGTTTGTATTAAAAAACAGGGTTGGCTTCACTAACTAATAAATTGCTCGTGTACAGCTGTTACCAAAAAGATCACTTGTTAGAAAATTGATTAAGTAATTTTTAAATTGTTTTAATTAAGTTTCAGTAATTAGACTCACCCCAATTTATTTTCCCCTTTTTATGGAATAGGGAAGAAATAAACAGGCACTGAGTGTGTAGAGGTTATATGAGGCAAGAGAAGTATGATTGGAAATCTATGGGAAAACAAATACCTGTTGCAATCCTCTTGTCCTCCTAAAGGCTTGTAGGAATCTAAAGAAAATTAGATTTTCATTTTATTTTATTTACTTTGCCTTGTGGAGACTCGGTGCCTAGCTCACTCCATTTGGTGAATTCATAATAGGGACAGAGATGTTCAAATCGGTAAATCTTGTGCGTTCACTCCATTTATTATGCAAGATATTAGCCAGCCAAGTGCTGCTATGGGGGGCAGTTTACAGCTTGATGATAAAATCTTGCCTACAGCTTTGTAGTGCCAGGTCCTCTCTGGAAACTTGCCATTTGTCTTTTTCTGCCTGTTCTCTGAGGAAGCCTCAGCCTGTGAGAGGCAAGGGCAGGGGACAGCCATGCCCAGGGTGAGAGGCGAAAGGGGACCTGCACTGACGGTGACAGCAACAGGTCTGCCTTCGCTGAATCAGGCTCCTAACACTGCCAATGTGAGAGATCCCACAAGACTTGGCACGAAAGAGAGAGAAAAGTTTCTTTTTTTCCTGGAAATTCAATTACAGGGGGGTTGTTGTAAAGGGCCTCCTTAATTTGTTGCTGCTCTCTGCATTACCAGTCATTACAGTATAGCCTGCTCTTAAAGAAAACTCTTGGGCATCCATTGCACGGGGCTTCTGCATTGTCTCCCCTATCCATAAGGTCACTTTGCTGATGACTTCATTGATTCATACCTTTGCGTGGTTCAATATGCTATTTTCTGCCATGCTATTTCTACAGTGTGGAGTTTAGCTCTGGGACAGAGTCATCCAGGCATGACACTAAGTTTTGCTGAACTACAGTTGTTTGACAGCTTACTGGCTAAGATTCAGTCTTTAGCGTATTTCCAGGCTTCAGGTCCAGAATGGAAATAGAGTAACAAGGACAGAAAACCAAAAAAGTAGGAATAATCACATTCTGTTATCACTTAAACGATTAACTACCTGTACCACACTTAAAATACAGTCATATGTGTATATCTATCTATCTATATATTTATATACTGCCCTTGCCCACTATGCAAACAAAACCACACATCAAAAGTTTCCTCCCATACAGAACATTCAATTACATTCAATTTATACCCGTAATCCACCTGTGTGGCTCTGCTAATATTAGTTCTTATAGCTGTTTTTCCCACCTCTTAAGAAAATGCAATTGCTTTTTAATTGAGAAACAGTCTCACTGGGGAATGACAAGCTCAGAGTTATATCCCCTGGAGATTTCGAAGCATGCCATACAGTCACAAGCAGTGTGAACAGTGTAAATAGGGAGAAATCTCACTGCTAATCCCTGCTTTTTTGAGCATGTTGGTGTACCCACATTTGCACCTCCCAGCTGAGGTGCCTTTGATCAGGTCAACTACAAATACATCAGAAAAGATATGGGTTTGTTTAGAGGGAGAAAGGATGCCTGTGCACAGGGGCCAGACACTCACTCTCTCTTGCAAGGGGAAAATTCTCACTTGCCCCTTCTCAGTCACTTGTCAGAAATCACCAGCAAATGACTCCTGTTCTTTATCTTCATCCCAGTGGGAGGCCCCTCATTTTGGTGACCCCATGTCTGAGATGACTTTTTTCTGCTGAACTCAGCCCTTGCCTCCTGGACTAGACTGCAACTACCATCAAGCTGGAGTGTGATGGTGTCGTGGGTTTGCCTAGGGACAATTTTTACCACACCCCCCACAGGTTGTTCTAAGGTGAGAGAAGGTTTATGCAGACAAAGAGATCTGATTGGGGAGAAAATAATATTAGAATTGATTACTATCAAAAATAAAAACTAAACAACTACATCTACAACAATTCTAATTAAGCAAAAAGCACTATGTATTTACAGAAACATCCCTCCCCACTTTGTATCAGTCCAGGAGGAGAAGGAGATGTTCTCCACTTTTAAAGCTTCAGGTCTTCTAAGCAGCTCTGCAGCACCTTGCAAGTTCTTCTCTGTTATCTCTGGGATGACAACTCTGACTTGTTGCAGCTGGAACTGTTTCTCTCTCTGTCTCTTTCTCTTCTGTGTCGACCTCAGGGCTGGGC
>JAWMRA010000113.1:42800532-42839854 GCA_035584735.1 Pseudotriccus pelzelni
AGAGAGGCCTGGCCCCCCTTGGGGCCTGACACGTCCCTCTACATGGCTGCTAATTTTCTTCTGCACCACCACCTTCTCTTCCGTTTTCCTTGAAGATGTAATTAACAAAGGCGTCACCTAAACTCCTGATTGGCCTTTGTCTGGAAATTTCACCTAGACAAACTATTTTCAATCCCCAAGGAGGGGAGATTTTTGCAAACCCATGACAGACGGACCAGGATTGAATTTGATGCAGTGTCTCATCAGTAACTTTGCTGCAGTTGTTTTCACCATGTGTTAGTTGTCATCTGCCTCTGGGGCTTTCAGCACAACTGCCCCATCATGTCCAGTTCATCCTTGTGTCCAGTGCATCCTCATGTCCAACACATCCTCCCCTAGCAGTAGTCTGACTCCCAAGCCCCTGACAGTCAAAGGAAGAATTTGCTGGTAATATTCTCTTCCTCATCCCACGAGGGGAGGGGAGGGGAGGGAAGCGGAGGGGAGGGGAGGGGATGGGATTGCCTGGTGCTGCTGTGATCTGTGATGGCATTTACAGACTTTCACAGAGCTGCTGATGTGGCTGGCCAAGCCTCTTGTAGGACATCCAGGGCCAGTGTCCCTGCTTACCCACAGACACTTTTGCCCTCCCTCAGGCTCCTAGTTGTCCTTCTGAACACAGCATCATGACTAATCTGTGTCTCATTTCTTTTTCATTTCCAGGCTGCCTTGGAAATGTTTGTTCTTACCGTTCCCACTTTCCAGGTCTTTTTCCAACACCCTTGCCTCCAGGCAGCCCTGTAAACCTCACACAGAAGCTGTCTAGACAAATTCAGAAAAACTTGGAAAGCACTTGGATGGTACCACAAGAGGTTAGGCAGGAAAGTTAATCAGGAAATTGCTGTCCGTTTCCTCCACAGCACAGTTTGAATTGTGCATTGTAAATAAGGCATGAGATGCACTCTGAATAATGAAGAGAAATGATGAAAAGTATGAAATGGCTGATCATGAGATCACAATTTATTTTGGACAGTGAATGTAGGAGAGGTTCCCAGGGAAAAATTAGTATGCAAGTACGTAGGTACAAGATGAAAGATGGTATCATAATACATATGAAAATGGGAATCAAATGAATGTTGCCCAGACAATCCTAAGTCTAACCATTCTTATATTCCAAGAGCTTAATTTTGCTGTTTTAAAATCCTCTTACATTTAGAGGATCAAGACCTTATTTTGTTAATCGCTTGTATGGAAATGCTCCCAATATGGAAAAGGAACTCAGTGACCAATAAAATAGCATGTCGTGTTTTTGTCATTTCACTGAGGTTTGACTTGTCTGTATATTGAATTATGGGGTTTCAGTAATTTCTTTACTTTAGAGAAAAAGAGCTTTGCTGAGCAAGAAAAAAAACATCCCAGAAAAAACCTAGTCACATAAAGACCATTCTTTACTTTTGGTATATTCAGCATTTTTTCCTGAGTAAAGTTCACAGAACACTCACATGAATAAAGTAATTTTTTTGTTTAATTGGATTGAGTCTGGGGAGGGAGGAAACCAAATAAATCTTTAAGTGGGGGCAGGGAGGGATGGAGGAAAATTCTTCAAGGCAAAATGAGAAATGGGTAATACTCTCACAGAAGTTTCCTACAGTAGAGTATTTATTTAATGCTGGGTTATTTAAAGGCAGAAAGTTCCAATCCCATTCATAACACTGTTCATAAGATTTCATCCAGCTGGTCCTGCTTTAGGACCAGACCTGAAAGTGCTGTGATCATCACAGGCACACTTTGCTGCAGCTGTTTTGAGTGGTGGGATGAAGAGGGTCCTGGGACAGATGACAAGATTTTTATCCTGTCCCACCGGCTTGCATCCATCCTATGTCACCCCTGGAGCTTTCTTATTTGATTTGTTCATCACCAGTGAATTCAGCACAGACAGAATCCCTTTTGGGTTTGGAGGTTCTGGGAGCTCACAGAAGACTCAGAATGCCCCATTATGGGTACCTGCTAACTTCAGCACTGTGCTCAGTGCTAGGACACAGCTGGACAGACCTCAATCCCTTGCTGCTTCCTTAGAATTAGAGGTCCCATCCCAACTGAAGGCAGGGACTACCTGTGTCTTTACATGCTCTCAGAATAGCCTTGACAAAGATGCCTTGGGTATAGTTTGGGATGAGACAGTGGTCGTTCAGGCTGCAGTAAGTACTACAGGTCCAGGCACATTTTTACATGGCATCCTGGGCTCTAACCTGCCATGATTTTATTGCTAGTGGTGTACAAATTAGCTGTATTAAGACTAGCCCCACTCTGCTTATGATGGCTGCAATCACAGCCCACTAGCTTGAGTAGCTTTGCAATGATTGTTTTTGCTCCTTTGGGTTAGCAACAAAAAGCAATAGCTATCTGCTCTGAGTAGCCTTTCTCCATGATGCCCCACAGCTCAAACTCATCCACATATACTAAAGAGAGTTGGAGAAAGGCAACCCAGCGTGTAGATGTTAAGGATCCCCACACTCCCACATTTCTATATGGCAATTAATTTCAGGGTTAGTGATTCCTGCAGGGATTTAACTTCAGGGTCAACATGAGAGTTGAATGAAGGAAACATTCACACTGATGTGCTCCTTTGTAGGGCTGGGAAAGGAGACAAGACTCTTTAATGATAGCAAGTATTGGCAGTGTTGGCAAACCCTGTCAGTCAGCAGGCAGCTTTTGGCTTCGAACAGAGCAGGGGAGCGAATGTGACAGTGAGTCTTGTTTGAGTGCTCTGCACCTTTTACTTACTACCCAAGAACGAGATGGTAGGTCTTGCAGACTGGTGTCCTCATTACAGCGATCAGAAACTGCCAGTGTGCATGTCATATTGGTAATCCTGGGAGAGAAATCAGAAACTCAGCTGGAATGAAAATCTCTCACCTTCACAAGGATGGATCCTCCAGAGCAGGATAGAAAGGCACCAACAGCATGTTGTGGTTTGACACGGCAAGCACAGCTACTGACCAGGCTGGGTGTGAACTGTAGTTGAAGAGGGAGTCAGGATGTGGACTTGTTAATCCACCATATCTTTAAAACACTATAAAAATAGGAGATAGCTTATTTACAAATTAGATGTTATTTTTAACACCAGGAAGAAAGGAAGTGCAGAAGGCTGTGACACTGTTGTTCACACTTGTTCATTTACCCATTCTTCCCTCAGAGAGACCAGCAGCCAGCACAGGCTTGTAGAGGAGGCTTGCAGTAGGAGAGTCAGTTTACACAATTTGCTTATGGAAAGAAGACCTTTTGTGGCACTCAGAGCAGCAAAAAACATGTTGTTCTTCAGTATGGGGTGAGCTATCTCAGGCAAATGCTACCTATTGAACAAGGAGATGAAGAGGACCAGATGGAAAGATGAATTTCCTTTTCTAGGATCCAAGAGAGTGGGCTGATGCTGTTGCAAGCGGAGATGAAGGCTGAGTTGGAGAGTGAGTTTCTGGCTGCAGATCTAAAATTTGTTAGGTGGAGGGGGAGAGAAGCACTGGCCCAAATGTTCACAGAGAAACTGTAGGATGAAGAAAGCTAAAGGTACTTTCAACTGTAACTCTGACCTTCATCACAGTAACACCTGCCTTCCATCTGTATATTTCTTAAGTTAAGATGTTTGTGCCTCAAAAAAAACATGGACGGAAACATTCCACCTCACATTACAATGAAAGGATGTTATTCACTTAACTGATCATGGCAGTCCAGCTGTCAGAACACCTCCCTACCTGCACTCAGGTCTATCCACTCTAACCAGGTCTCTCCCTCAGAGGAGGACAGTCACAGCTTAAAGCCACAGAAGTCTTTTATTTGCCTGTGATGCCCTGTTTCCCCGTCTTTTTCTCCTGGCATATACCAGATCTTCCAACTCTGTCCAAAATCCTTGTCCCTCCCCACCACTGACTGCTCCTTGCCTCTGTACCTTCCTGATATGAATGCACCCTCAAATTCTTTCCTCACCAGCTCTTGTGTTCCCACAGGGTCATTCCTACCATTCCTCCCTTGCTGAGAAGCATTTCACTCCAAACCCTCCATGATGAGTAGTGTGTCCGTGCTACCCACAGGTCAGCACTGACACAGGTTGGTCTGCTCCCCTCCCCCTCTCCCAAGATAGCTGCAATTCTGAGGCAGCTGTACAGCTTTTTATAGATGGGACTTAATGTCACTTGACGGACCACAGCGCTATTTTTGTGCCAAGTTAGCACAGGCTTAGTATTCTGCGCGTGCGAGCGCTTCACCCAAGACTAGTTGCTGAAATATAAATACCACTCAACCAAAGTTATTTAGAACTTGAGTCGGATCGACCTGATCTGAGCCAATTATTTTCCCCGACAGAATTAATTAGACTGCATATAAAGTGAGTGAGATGTGAAAGACAGGTCTGCAGAATTACTTATTCCATTAAGACTTGGTTTGGAAAAAAAGAGGCTCTGCCCTTGACTTGGCTTTGCCATGTCCTCATCAAGAGAAAGGGAATCAGGGTTTTCACATGGGAAGCTTCTCTGCTGGCAACCACAGTTCACTTGGTGTTACTTTGCATCAACAAGCTCCCTGCTCTCTTATATTGATAATGATAAGGGCTGGCTGCGTAAATGCTGCTGCAGAATCCAAACTCCCTCCCTGCTCAGAACAACTGTTGCTCAGACCTCCTCTGTGGAGCTAATTTATTGCCAAAGAGAGTGAAATGTAAATAGTTTGCAGCAGGTACGCGAGCAGGCGTTTCTTCACCGAGTATTACTTGGAGAAGAGCCAACCAGTGCCTGTACACAGAGCTGGGGGGAGCAGCTTTTCAAGCATGAGAGAAAAGTAGGCCTGGCTTCAAAAGCAATGATTATTTTATGGGAATGACTCCAGCAAGGTGGGGAGGGACTGGGAAATTCTTTTTTTCAAGCTCAGATCTCAAGTTTTCTTGGGACTCTTTTCTCCCCCAGAGCTCAAAAAACAGTGAAAGCAGCTCTGCCGCTCCAGTCCTGTGTGAATAGTGGGTTCTGGGGTGACATTTGTCCCGGTATCTTAGTACAGACAAAGCCTGTTTTTCTTTTAAACACAGACCATGAGCAAAAGGCGCAACTGAGACATAGAGCTGGGGCCAGCTTCCCATCCTTTGCACGGGGAGAAGAGTTCATGCCATCCCACTGAGCCTCTCTGTGCCTGTGCCACGGCTTCCCCAGTGCAGCAGCTTTCACACATTAACAGAGGTCTTGTTGCAGTCGAGTCCGCAGGGACTGGGGAACCATTCCAAGCCCCAGGAACTAATAGTTTGCATTTCACAGCCAGTAAACTCCAGCCCTCTGCATTCACCATCCTCTCTGACAAAATCCACCAGGGCTCTTCCTGTGTAAATCTCTATCCCTGATGTTACAGTGGGACAGGGGGACTGTCCTCAATGGCAGACAAGTTGCTTGCATCCTCTTCCTCTCCAAGATCAGCTTCTTTGCAACCTCAAAGCCTAGGTGTCCAGCCTTGTCGGAAGGAAAGCTGGTAAGCTGGGGAAGACACCACCTTGTCCCTGCGAACAGCTTCACCTCAGATGCAGTTTCATCCCACTGTGATTCTTACTCCTCTCTTCAGATCTAACTCCTTGTGGACAGGTCAGTATGAACAAAGAAATGACCTACAGAGCACCTGATAGCTGTAAAACATATTGCACGTAACCCTGCAACACCAGGCTGCAAGGCAGACCATTCCACAGCACAGGACTGCCACTGCCACCTCTGCCAGGGATAGACAGATTTTAGGACTCTGCTGTGGTACAACATATATGAAACACATTAGTTCCTATTTTGTGAGATTATTTTAAGCACCGTTATCCACTTTCCTGAAACACGGTAATGCTTTGCAGTTAGCTGTGCTTTGGAGAGGAGGAATGGACTATATAGTCTCCCAAAATCTCTCCCTCATTCCATAGCCTGGCTTGAGAAGGAGATCAAAGCGATCTTGTGAGGTGTTTGACTCCATGCCCTACACTCTCTCACCTACTCTAAAAACCTTTCATTAAATACAATTCTGTAATATCCTTCCTCTCCCCATGCCCAGGGCTTACAGCTCTCCTACAGGCTGTAGGATATTACAGGAGATTACGCCTAATCTAAGGGTATGTTGCCATATATTAAGCCAATTATTTCTCACTGTACCTGCAGGAGACAAGGAGGAAAGTAAAAACCAGCTCCCTATGTATTGAAAGCTTTGTTATTCCCCTCAGTCATCTACTTTCTAGACAAAACCAAACCCACTTATCTTGCGCCTTCTGAAACTTTCCTTTTTTTTTTGCTGCTTTGCCCAGATTGTCTCTGACATCGTATCCAAATCTGGACACATTGCACCAGGTGGAATCTCAGCAACACTGGGTGAAGTGTCACAAGTAGCTCTCATAATGTCTGCCTGCTAACACCTCCTACCTAAAGATTCACCTTTCTCAAAACACCAACATATTATTGGCTTGCTCAGTTTGCAGTATGCCAAAACCCCAGTTCCAGTTCTTCTGTACTGCTCTCTCAGCACTTATTGTGCAATCTGTTTTCATGCATTTGATTTCAATGTGTAATACTTCCAACTTATCTCAAAATAATTCCATCTCACTGGGTCCAGATCATTTCTCCAGCTCATCGAGATCACTTTTTCTTATTATGCCCTCCAATCTCATTATAGCTCCTTCCCAGCTGGGTGTCTGCTGCACATGAAGCCTTTTCCATCATCCACCCTGATAATGAAGACAGTGAACAGAAATAGTCCCAAGGAAAAAATTCCCCTGCAGAACCCAACTTGAAATGCCTTCTCATTTTGGCAAGAGACGATTGCAAACCAGTCAATACATTTTTTCAGCTACTTCAGTGAGACTTCATGGCAATTTCTTTTCTAATGAAGATTCACCCAAAACCAGCATTGAATACTTCAAACATCTCTTCATCGTGCTTTATTTTTTCACTGTGTCCATTAAGTAATGGAGTTACAACTCCCTTTGCCTCACTATTTCTGCTTATACATTCACAAAAATTGTTAATGTTGCCTTCCTGCCTTAATTTTACTATTTGGAAGATTTTTTTTTTTTTTTTTATTTCAAGTAATGGCATGCTCCTGATGCAGCTATATAGGGTTTACAGTAGATTCTACTGCTCATCTACACTGCTTTGCTTGTAATATAGCCACCAGCTTGCTGTACTTCATTTAGAGTTTCTTCCCAAGAGACTGCCTAACTGCTCTCTGAATTTGCTGAAATCTGCTTCTTTTTTAAGACCAGGTTTTCATCCTGTCACACTTAGACCTTGAAATAGCCAGCAATTTGTTCTTCACCATCAGTTTCCGTGGAAGATGAAACAAGACACAGAGAATGTCCAATTGTCATTTCATAGATTGACGCCCTCCAGGGTGGGGCAGGATGATCTGAATACTGCTGCTCACTTTTCTGTGCTTGATCTGTAGGTAAAGGACTTTGACTTTCCGAGTTGTAAATCTAGAGGACTTTGTGAGTACAACAAAGAAAGGTGGGAAAAATCCTGTCAATTACGGCAGGGAGCCTTAATTGACGTATAAGAGTTTGTCTTAATTTGTTCTTTGAGAGATGGACATGACTAGCAGCAATTCAGGATTACCAGATAACTTGGGCAGCTGTCAGAATGGACAGAACATAATTTAGTATATCCAAACCAGCTATCAAGGGAAAAGAAGCTGGAATTAATCTAATGGGATCAGAAATCATCCACAGACTTCAACAATATATGAGAAACATTTATTCTAACATGGCATTAAAATTAGGAATCAAACTCACAAAGGAAGTCGGGAAATTCACTTGCCAGGTTCCTTTGTCTCAGTTTTCATAGGAGTGCCCTTAGAGGAGGAGGCACATAGTTTTTAGTGTCTGATAACCCATCACTGTGATGATAGGTTATCCATTCCAATGGATGAGAGAAGCTCCTGGTTTGGGATTTCAGGGGAATAAGGGAATGTTGACTTTTTCATTTTCTTAGTAAATAAGGGTAAAATACTGCAAAAATAGGCTTAGAAATATTTCAAAACCTAATTATACTATTTTATCAACTTATAGAGGAAGAATTACATATGTGACTTTCTCAGGAACACTGGCAATGAGCCACATCATAAAAATACTTCTTTGCATATACCTCAAGAAGATACCAAGTGCATTTATGATACATATATTTATTCTTCCTAGACACTACAGCCACTGCTAAGTGAGGATTACAAGTCTAACCCTGAAAGCAGTTGTGCAACTACTAATAACTTCAACAAACTTCAGGAAGAAATACAGATGGTCAGTGACTTAGCTATGTCACCTGAGAATTTTGACAACCATTAGGCACCTGGATACCTTTATAAACCTAGACCTCTTTCTCCCTATCTCTAGCACCAAGTTTTTTTCAGTTGATGGTCTCAAACATCTGATCAGAGAACGGTTGTTCCACTTTGGAGAGGATTTCAGTAAGTGGAAATTTAGTCTCCTGCTGCTGCAGTGGTAACAGAGCACCTTGAGCAAACCCATCAGCTGAGCTATGAAAAGGTTTATCAGGGTTTTTCAAAGCAGCTGTACTAATTTCAGGTAAGGAATAACCTTACTGCTGCTCAGGTTTCTGAAGTAATTGCTTTTCTGTTCTCTCTCCCTATCTCTTTTTCAGAGGCCAGGTTTGCAAGCAGCTTGGCCTGTTTCTCATTTTCATGCCAAATTGCTCCTTCAGGTTCATCCCCTCTTCCAGGCTGAGAGAAGAGTGTGTGGAGGAAACTGTCAGGCTGATGTTTCCTGACAGCCTTACAAAGCATTACTGCTTTCTAAGGAAAATAAAACCCAGCCAGACTGCCTTTCAACCCTGCCTCAGGATGCTGCCTGCCCAAAGGACAGGGTAGAGCAGAACTGGATCCAGCAGCAGCCCGCTGCTCCCCTGAAATGCACAGGCTCACCCAGAACAACAGGGGAGGGAAGGGAGCTGCAAAAGCTTTTGGCCAGCCCCAAACCATTTGTTCTTGCTGTGGTTAGGAGGCAGCAAGCCATTCCTTCAGCCCAGTTTCTCAGGACTGCCCGGAGACAGACAGCAAGTGGAAGGGAAAATGCGCTGCTCAGGGTTGGTCTGAGCCTGCCCTTGGCTCCACATGCAGCCGGAGCGTGCTGGCTCAGTCGCCAGCCCTGCTAAACCAACTGCCAGCCACGCTCAGCCACCACTCAATTTGTAATATAGACAAGGCCACATACACCGTGAACGCACGCCGTGAGCTACAGATCTATATTTAGACGACATTTGCAGTGGGTTAGGACCCCTAGAGAAGTTGTCAACCCATAAGATCAGAAGTGAAGTTACAGTAGTGCGTGCACTTTCGGGCTGGAGTGAGTGCGAGGAATTTACCTCACCTTCCTTCTGCCACAGAGTAAGGGCGTGAATGTGAATTACCACACTAAAGTAGCTGAAAGGCTTTAGGTTGACTCTCCAGCTTGTTCCTGGATGCTGTTTTGCCCTTATCCTCTGGGTCCTTGGGTTTGATGCTTACTCATCTAGAGTAATTTGCATTTTCATATATTATTCCAATAAATAATGATAAAATTTTACGTGTGTAAATGACTATAAAGTGCATGAGGGAAAGGAGAAGTAAACCCTTATCTTTTGAAAGAATATCAAAAAACCAGAGGATAATTTGGACTGGAGCCAAAGGACACTTCTTCATTTTGAATCTAAAATGCTAAGAGAATTGTATTAAAAAGCATAATTATGGAAGAAAAAAGCTTTAGCTAAGGTTGTGTTGCTAAATATTCAAAATCACCTTCTGCACAAAATCTTACCCCTTCAAAAATCCTCTGAAATTAAGATAATGTATTCATTACGGTACTCAAAAGATTTCCATTTCAATTTATTGTCAAGGTTGAGAGGTTCTGAATAGGACTCCTGGGGAAAAGGGCAACTTTACTATTAAAAAGATAGGACTTTACTGCCTGAAAGTAATTTTCAAAAACTGATTAATTCAGCCACAGGATAAGGGAGTGGCACAGTGTTATTTAGGATAGCTGTGATTCCCTTGCATTTCCCATTTCATAGTGGGAAGCTGAGGCACAAGTATTGAACATTTTCTTCAATGGTGAGGCAGGTCTTGCATGGGATTCTTATACTTCAAGTACGAGCCATGCTGTGAATACCCCACATAGGTTATTAGGAACTTTCCTAAATATTTCCTGTGCAGTCAGAACTACCTTAATTCTACCTTCTGATAATGAAAGGGTGAATAATTGTCTCAGGGGAAGGAAGAAGGGTTTCTTCATGACTCATATGGACCATTTGGACTTGAGTGGTTTTATTTTTTTTTTCACATTACGGAAAAGAAATAGTCGGCCACACAAAAGCTGTGGTTGACCAAAGAATCCATTTGTCTGGCTGCTTTTCTTCCATTCGTGGAGAAGACTCATCCCAGCTCCTGAGCAGAGGTTTCTGCACAATACACTATGACTCCTCATGGCTCTTTGAGTCTAGAATTGGAAACAGGAGAGAAACTATGGCCCCAAATGCAGTTCTGGGCTGAGAAAATTTTGTGAACTGCAGCCCTGGGAGCTGCTGGCTCGGTCCTCTATGGACAATGTGAAGGATGCAATCAAAGCCAGTCTGTGTCCAAGAGTTAAACTACAGCTGAGTTTTGAGAACAAGATCAACCTACAGACAAGGAAAATTCATTTCCTTCAAAACAAGACCTGCCATTTTAGGTCAAGACGAAGTTGTGGGGTAAGTATGAGTGCGGCTTCACCACATAAACCTCTAGTCAAGGCAAGCCATCTGTTTAAGTTCAACTATTAAGTTCAACTATTACTACATCAAGCTGAAGAGACAAAACGTTCAAGAGACCCTGAACAAATCTTTAAGAATAAAGGACTTGTACAAGCAACTGCCACTAGGCAACAGCCTCTGTGGTAATTGGCTTACTCCTGGAATAGGGAGGAGTTTTGAACAGAAAGGTCCAGATAAAATCTCGTTCTTGATGGATATGAACTGAAAAGGATGGAGGATCTTGATCTGAGCCAAGGGGATGCCTTACATATCTTACTTATAGAAAGAAAGAAGGGGGTTTTCTATCAACTCCTGGAGCTTAAGGTTGGAATTAACTCTTCCATCTGAACCTCCTGCACATCCTGGTCTATGGATTTAGCTCAGTTCCTTTCTGCTGGTCCTGACCATGTATATCTGACAGTGTGGACTGTGTCCAGGTAAGGCTTCAGTTCACTTTTGACATTAAGGAACTATCCGGACAGGTCAGATAAAAGGTTAATTCCTTTGATTTTTTTCCAGTTTTCTAGAGGTAAAGAGGTGTGGATAAACACTCATGACGTAAATCAGCAGAGACTCACTAGCGTCTGAGATAAAATTCTACTAAGAAAATTACTATTAAAAAACAGGTCTAGAAGACACTGAATTGTGTTTCCACGGACATTATTATTTAGTCAGATACAATCTGACTTTATGAGTCACTGCCACTTCCATTGTGCAGACAAATGCCCAAATAGAGCTTTTGTAGAAGTAGATGCAATTCCGATGGCTTCGTTAAGGTGAAACCAACCTATGCCAGACTTGGATTTGACTCAGTGCACATAGCATTGATGAATGTACAAAGAAAACACTCATAAGCATTAAATTGGTGGATGCCCCATCCCTGGGAAGTGTTCAAGGCCAGGCTGGATGGGGCTTTGAGCAACCTGATCTAGTGGAAGGTTTTCAGCCCATGGCAGGGGTGTATGGAACTAGATTATCCTTATCCTTAAGGTCCCTTCCAACCCAAACCATTATATGATTCTATGAAATTGTTCTGTCAGATCTATGATAAGCACTCAACCAAAGTTGTACATGCTAAAAAAAAATCCATTGAAAGAATGTTTCCTACAGGTAGACAGTGCATTAATGAAATAAAGTATTTTCCTCAGATTGTGCACAAAGAGAAATTAATTACTGGGGAACAAGAGAAGAAAAGATCTCTACCTTCTGCAGTCTTAGAGCACTGTGCTATTTTTGCCTCTTGAAATCTAATTTCCATGAAACATTTCTGCAGAGTGCATATTTTCTAAACATGAATTCCTGAGCAGCCCTGCTAATATAAATGCTGTAATTCCAGAATAAAGAGAAAGTGCCCTGATCCAAAGGCCTTTGACTGGGAAAGGCTGTATTTCAAAGGAATCCTACTGCTCATGCTATAGCATTGTAAGTAACCACTGCCCAAGTGGGAGTCAGACTGACAGAGGGAGGCTTAAACTCCCTGAAGGTAGGTGGTGGGGAGGGTGTATGTTAACTCCAGTGGTATAGGCTTAGTTCATGCCCAGAATATAAATACAACTCCATTTTGATGTTTGGGGGTTTTTTTATCCCCTGCTGGCTCATACTGATGTCAGATTCTGGTGTAACATCGTGAACAGCATTTGCTTGCAGTTGGTTTCAGTCAGGGGAGTTTACAGTAATAATGATGTAGCTTGCAAGGCGCTCCTAGAATTATGTATATGCTTTGAGCAGTGCCACTTGAATGCTCCCTCCTTTTTCAACTCCCCTTCAATATCCTTTTTATCCCATCTGCACCACTCTCCCTCCCTTCCTGCTACCCAGCAGATATAAGAAAAACACTTGGGCTTTTCCCAATCAACCTCAAGTTCTTCAGATTGGCACATATGTCTGAATACACTGAGAACACTACCTGTGGCAATGGGCTGCAGGTGAAATTCTGCCCCTGAGAAGTGGGACCCAGGCTCAGTGTCTGCCCCTGAAACCACCATGACAGAGTCACCCCTAGCAGGAGCTCCCTTGCTGCTGCTATGGGAGACGCTGCCTCTCACCCCAGCATATCTGTGGAGTGGGCTAGCTCACAGACACCCTGTTTTTTTCCCAGAAGGATTGGAGCTAGTTACCTGCAGTGAAGAACAAAACCCCCAGGGATTTTATCACTGGAGAGAGATGCATGAAAACCCCTGTTTCTAGCACTTCTTTCTATGGGACTTGAAATCCCGGTCCTGTCCCACGCCGCCGGCCTGCGGTGCCATCTCGTGCCTTCTGCTTTGGCAACGGAGGGGAAGGCAGCACTGGGGGACTGGTGTGTGCTTGAGAAATCATCTGCTCTTCACCCCACCATCTGTCATCATTTTAATGCAGCACTCCTGCACCCACACAAGGCTTGTCAGCATCAGCCAGTCTTCTCCCCTCAGGTGGAAGCCCTTCTTCTGGCATGCATAATATGGGAAGGAGTATGGCAGAGGTGCGAATTTCTACAGCAGGCAGGTGAGACAGCCCTCACTCATGCCTCAGTCTCTGAGAAGTTAAAGGAGAGAGGAAAGAAAGCCTTCTCCATTGCTACTGCAAGAGTGAGAAGAAAACAGAATTTGGTGGTGTGTTTCCATGAAGCTGATATTACTCCTGGCATGAGCAACCAGATAATGCTCAGGACCCTGCAAGTTGCTTCCATTCTTAGGGGAAGTGGAGTCAGTCTTCTGTGTCTTTGATGGATCACTGACCATTGACTAAGGCCACAAAAGTCCCTGGTTTTCATGGACACCATAGGCCTCAAACAACATGAGAATGTCCTCTACCCACAGCCTTGGCTTGAATTGATAAGTCCTCCACCCCTGGAATTTGTTTCAGTGCCAGACTCTCAACACCTTTTCAAGCAACGCTGAAGACTTCCTCTGCTGCCTCCATTCCCAGTTTCTGTGGGCATTCTGCTTTTCTCTCCCAAGCATGCAAACTCCCCTTACTCCCACTGTGCCCTTAGCACGCCCCCCATTTTGGGCAATGAATGACCACTGTTAGTCCAGCTCTCTGGCTGTGAAGAGGCCTTACCCTCTCCATAAAGCTCTTGGAAGAAACATCTCATGCTCCTTATGCCAGAAGAAAGTGTGAAATATTACATACATTGACTTAGTGCCTCGGAAGCTCATTTACAGACCTACTGCAAGAGCACAGTGCTAATCTAGACATACACAGCATCACGACTGTCATCATGGGCTATAATGTGCCGAACTCTGCAAACACAGCAGTTTTCTCTCTCTCCTTGAGCCATAAACCAGCGGCCCCTGCACAGAACGAACTCAGTGCGCGTGGCTGTACCCCAGAGAAATGCCTCTTTTCTCCTTTGGGTCAGGGGAGAGAAGACATGCAATAAAGGGATTTACCCATTCAGATCCATCTGGCTAGTGTGCTGTTTCCTCAGAAACATCCTCCCACCAGGCTGTGCCAGCGATGTCCTACCTGGTTCCATATCACTCGTGTCCGGGATGAGTCGCCAGGCCCTTTTTCAGGCACATTTCCACCCTGTCAGCCAGCTGTGGCTCAGGCTCTCATTAGCACAGGACGTTCCTGGACTCACAAACAACCCTCAGAATGCGACATCACTTCCTCTCTTCAGGAACAAATAATGTGTGGGTTCAAAGTGGGACACTTGAAGGCTCTTCGGTGGCTGTGCACAAGGCAGGACTGAGCCTGGAGGCTGTTGACACAGAAGTGGGACGGTGTATCGGAATTTGTGCTCAGACAGTTGCCTTGCTCCTCTCTGAAAGGTCCCTGTCCCCACTGCGGATATCTCAGGGGGTAAATTGGATGGGAGTCTCCTTGGAGAGGACTACGGAGGAAGATGGAAAAGGAAAATAGATGTCCAGATGACAGTGTCCTCACATATCAGAGATCTCACTGAGAGCAGAACCAAAGTGATAGCAAGGTTCAAGTCAGACACTCATGACAACATTTCTGAAGTCTTCACATGCTATGCTTTCATGGTTCAGTTTCTTTCAAACTCCATTTAGAGAAAGGAATTGTAAAGTGGCAGGGGTTGGCTGTTGGAAAACGGGATTTTTTAATTTGAATTTCAATTAACTTTCAAAGCAGTTACTGCTCAGTACAAACTCACACCTTTCCTCCACCTAAAGTTGTATTAGAATGAAATCCAGTTGTCAGATGGGCAAATTGGTCTGAAAATGCCCTCAAACCCAGAAGCCCAGCCCTTCCCCCCACCAAAACTACCCACAAAAATACTTTTATTTTTAAGTTCATTATTGTTTATCTCACCTATTAACATTCCGCTGGTACCTTCAGTAGCATATGAACTGGCCAAGTCCCTTCTTTTAAATCTCTCTGCAGAAACAAAAAAAATACTCTTGCTCTTGGTAAATACAGTAGTGCAGGTGCTCCTTGCAGATAAGGTAAAAAGGCAACTTCAAACATTAGTAAAATTTATGAGGGCCATGGCTGAATTTTTAGTAGCTGAGTACCAGAAACAAGTCCTGGGATATGAGTACATGTTTAATATTTGTCTTTATTTGAGCACAAAAATCCAGGTTCAGAGACAGGTTAAATGACGGGATTTCTCTACTGTAAGAAAAGATGGCACTGAGATTATTTTCAAGTCTGTCAGATGTGAGCATCTGGTTTATTTTGCATTACAGGATCAAACATTATCAAAGAAGATGCCCATTTTGGGGCTAGCAGCTGATTTCCAGCAGTAGCAAAAGGCCATAAACTAATTTCTTAAAAGATAAAAAAATGATTGCTCCAAATCATCGAACACCTCAAACAAGGCAATGAGCTGTGGCAGGGTACAGGCACGCCACAGCCATCAGTCAAACCATGTTCACCCAGCATGGAGGAGTAGAACCAAAACCACACTGCTTCTCCATCCCACCTCCTCCCCATCAGATAAGACAAACCACAGTATTTCAACCTCCTTGTCAGCACTTTGTCACGTACCACGAACACTGACAAGATTTATTCCCGTTCTGATGGCAAGTACTGCAAGGGGACAAGCCAGACTCCAGCCCCTCACGCCCAGCCTCTTCCCATAACGCCACTGTGGGTCTCCACATACAAAACTGTTCCATGTCCACGGATGGAAGAGCACACAGAGAGCTGTCACGTTTTATGCCCCCAGGTCGGGACACAGACAGAGGCCACGTTTGCAGAAATTCTGCTGTTGTGAAAACCTAGCTTTCAAACCCCACGGCTCTGTTTCCCAGGTCTGGCAGAGGGTGGGGGGCAAAGAAGCTCCCTGGGTGGTTTGGGGGATATGAAAGTTTTGTGCAAAGATGTCTGCAACAAAATGTCTACCTCAGGGCAACCAGGAAGGTTGTCCCGTGAATGACTACAATAGTGGTTCCTGGTCTGGTCCCTAAAGGCATGTGACTAGGAGTTTTTAAAACTAATTAGCTACAATTAAGTGTTTTACACTTGTGTCAGTCCCACACGATGAGTTATTTCAGTTTCCCAGATTTTTTATGTGTTGCAGTTGAATTTCTTTTTCAATATCAAAGACCGCATTCTTTTTCTCAGTAATATATTTTTAAGAGTGACAAGAGATCGATAAAAACATGTAATTTAAGGATCCATAAACCCCACATAATTTAGCTTCATATACTGTGCTCTAATAAAACAAGACATACCAGTCAGGTGGTTTGCACGCAGGTACATACATCTATGTCTCTGGGTTGGCTTATGTTAGGCTTTGTGCTTATTAGCTCTGACAGCTATTTAACACTTTATTAGGAAAACCAAAATGCAATTAAATATTGTAATGTGAGTCTCCGTTCCTTGGGTTCAATTAAAAACAATGGCCTGCTCCCAAAAATTTTTGTGTGGGAAAGAAAGAAAAGACAGTGTTAATCACTCTCTATCCCTTGCATTTTTTATGGGCATTTGTTGCAGTTAAACAAACAAGCAGTGTTTTTCTCTAGACTTTCCTCTATAGACCTGGATGACTGTGACAGATAGTCAGCAACCAGCCTCAATAATAAATAACTTTTGGATATTTAAGATGATACTACCTGCAAAAGGGAAAGCTGTGAAGCAGAGAGCCCTCATGCTGTCATTGGGGACCTCCTTCCTCATATAAAGGACAGATCCACCAGCTAGACAGACAGCTCCGAGCTGCCCAGCTGCTGAGAAGCCAGTCAGTGTGAAAAGTCAACCAGCCACACTAATATGTCCCTCGATTGCAGCCAATGTCACACCAGGCCAGTAGAAGAAGCCAGGAGAAAACTTTCCTTCTGTAAAAGTGAGTGGCAAGCTGCTGAATCACTCTGGCAGGCAGGAGTCAGCATGTCTAGGGGAAGTGAAAGTCAATGTCTCCTGGAGGGAATATTAATAATAAAAACCAAAGCAAGGACATTCAGGACTCGAAAAGATCTTTACATTAAGCGGGAAAAAAAAACATTCCAAATGTGATTCCATGCACAAATTAATATTTCAGGAACCATAAACCAATATTCATTTTATATTTATGATACAACATTATTCATCTACTAGTTTCAAAGTATTTTACAGCCGTGTGCTAACAAAGCATCTCATTTGCTGTGAAATGCAGCCATCTTGTTACGAGAGCACAGCAGTCGACAGGACTGTCTAGGGCACAGAGGAAAAAAAGCTGCCATCAAGGGAATTTGAGAGAGCTCAGCACTGCTGCTCTTCCTTTTACAGTCCTGGATGGGCCCAAGAATTTGCGGGAGCTGGGGTTAGGGAGACAAGACAAGTGGAAAAAATAGGTGTAGCAACCACGGTTGAATAGAGACGTTTTAGACACGTCAGATTGAAATCCGACTGGTCCATTGCAGGTATATAAAGATGTTATAAATTATGCAAAACAGATTTTGTTGTCCTTCCTCTCAATCATGTCATAGCAGAAACTAGCAAGGTCTGTCAGAAATAAACCACCTGGGATCCCCTCCTTGCTGAGGCTCATCCCCTCCTCAAAAGTGGAGAGGGAGCCTCCATTTCTTCTTCTTTCCATCCCTGACAGCCCTCCCCCATCAGAGGAAAAAAGATGCAAAGTTAACCTCTTGTTTACTGGGGACATTCATTACTCACCAACCCATATCTATATCCACTCATTCCATAGATTGAATTTATGTGAACAGTCAATGCAAACAGCAACAACCAGTAATACTCTTCCAAAAAAAAAAAAAAAAGCAGAATACAACACCTCTGCCACCAAATAATCCTGTGTGCATAAATATTCTTGAAATACTGAATTTGTATCAGAAGCAGCAGAAGCTGTGATATGGCACGTGCTTTGTTACAGTCTAAGGCAGATTAAAAGTCAAATAATGCACTCTCAGAGACAGATACAGCCCCCAATCCAATTTTCCTCTAAAATAGAAGTACAATAAATAAAATAGGTATCTAAAACCATCTACATAACTCCAAGCAATGCCACGTGCTTGGTTTTTTATGTGTTTTGTAATACATATGTACATAAGCATGTACATACACACGAATATGAATTTGTTTACTCAGGGATGGAGTTTGCTTTTGGTCTCTCCAGGAAGATTGAATATTTCTAAAATAAACATTAGAAATCAAGAGTGAAGGAAAAGGGGAAAAAACCCTCTTCAATTTTCATTTGGAAAAACTCCTCCTTACTGATAGGGTTTCTGCTTGTTAAAAAATTTGCTATGAAGAAGATGAAAGAAAATGTTAGCTGCAGCTTACCTACTGCAAATGCAAGCATATTTTGGTGGAAATGTCTAAGTTAACAGGCACCAAGGACTGTTGATTCAGAGTATGACACCAACATGGGCCTCTGGAGGGTTTCACTGGAGACTTTTACACAAGTCTTTCCAGCTGGATATGGTATCTCAGACAGCACTTGTAGCTTCTTGAGAAAGACCTCAGAGGTCCATAGGACAGCAACTCAGGTGCTAGGTGTTAACACTGTTTCACAAGGCAGGGGAAGCAGCCACGACTGAAGGACTTGCATTGACAAAACCTCTCAGTTGGACCCTGCCGGTGCTGGGGTCAGCAACCTGCCCTCCCAAATCCCTCCTCCTCCAGTCTAAGCACTGCCATGGGCTTGCTGCCCCCCTCACTCCTGAAACTGCTCCTAATTTTATGGCATTTCTTCTATCTTTGAACATATACACTTTCTGAACATACGTCCCCCAACGCCTCTGTGTACCTTGAAGTATCAGTCATGAGAGTGCTATGTAAATTCCTTCTGAATACAGTGGACCATTTGGTGTAAAAATATTTGAGTCCAAAGGTGAGTTAGAAATACATCAGATGAGCAATCCAGGGGAAGAGGCTAATTCAACAAAGCTTATCTGGGACTGTGCAAGCAGCAGAGAGGGATCCCAGTTGTATCTGAGCTTCCAGAAAGGTTATCTATATGGTGGTACAGTATTGCCTTAGCAAATTTCCATTGGCTACTCGTGCCTCAGAACTTTCCAATGCTTCCAGGAAAAATAGTAACTTTGGTCACAATTAACATGCACATAAAAAATTGTATGGATGAGTTCCAGAACCTCTGGTAAATAACAGGAACAAGCATTTGCCAGCCCAATGCTTTGAGGCTTGTAACCTGGGTGCTTGCATTTGTCATGACACACACATAGCCAGATACTTTCAGTACGGTGGGTCTTTCGGTTCAAACATGAAAATCTTTTCAAAGCAGCCCGCTGCCACTCTATTGTAATAAAGGTCTCTGCTAGAGAATCTAAGCCAAGGACTCTGGGGACAGTGAACACCTTAATGTTCTAGGAAAGTCATTTAATATCTGCCTCTTTCTATTTAAACCCTGCTGATCACTCCATGGAGTTAATTTTCCCAGACATAAAATAAGCCAACAATATCAACTTACCTAGTTCGTGGATAGAGATGTCTGCAGTAAAGGACTCAGAAGAGTAAAGTAATTAATGAGGAAGACCTTTCTGTGTGCAACAGACTTTGCCATCTGTGTGAGGACTTAGTGTGAAGATCAAGTTGAGCAGTTGAAACCTGATTTATATAGAAAACTGAGTCAACCACAGACATAAGACTGCTGTTGAAAGGCACTGTGGGTCAGTGGGATGTCCACTGTGCTGTGTGGGACAGTGAGGTGGATGAGATGTGGTGGTGGAAACAGCCCCTCTCTGGGGCTGGGGTTTAGCAGTAGCACTGGTATTTGGCAGAAGACCTGATGCAGGGCAGGGCGAGCAGTGGGGAAGCAGACCAGACATCTGAGTTGGAGGATGAGTCCCTGTCCTCTTTCAACACTCTTAAAGCTTACACCAACATGAGAACGTCTCCATCACGGACTCTCTGGCAAAGTTGCAATGCAAGCGCCATAATCCAACCTCTGAGCATCTTTCTGCATGTGGCTGCTCTCAGTTGATGCCTCTTGCAGGACAGGGAAGTCTCTCTCCTGTGTCTTGCAGGGTAAGGGCAGGCAGCAGATCAGTGCTGTTCCCTTGATGATCACAGAGCCAATTAAGGACTGTCTTTCAGTGCCACAACTCAGGCAAAATCAAGAGGCCACACTTCACTCCAAGTATCTAGTTGTCTTTTTCTTCTATGGTGCTTCACCACCAGTAAATACAGAAAGAAAACATTAGAAAGGACAGCTCTGGCATATCCAAATAGCACCCCAGTTCCTCTGCTCTTCCCCTACCTTGTTCAAGGTGTCACCCCCTCTTTTTGAGCACAAGACCTCATGCATTCTCATCCTCCACCGGCTAGAGCTGCTCCTGAGTCTGGTCCACACATGCACCAACACAGGCAACAATCCACAGCTCTGCTGGGCTCACTGCAATCTCCTCCTCAAGCACATGATGAGTGCAGCTCAATTAACTCATGCTCCTTCAGAGGCACCCAGTGCTATCTGCTGAGCACTTCAGAAGAAGGAGAAGGCTCTGTAGGATGGGTTGGGATCACAGGTAGGTTTAGCATGGGACTGGTCACAGGCAGGGCCAGATGGCCCTGCAGGACTCATCGCAAACACAGATCCCTGTACAGACTCTCTGGTTATCAAACAAATAATTGCCATGTCCCTTCAGAATGTGCATAGCATGGGCCAGCCCAATTACAACACATGGAGCTGGAAGGCATGGTGCCATAAAACAGCAGCCAATAATGAAAATTAGCCCTGTGGGAGGCAGGGATGGAGAGACCTTAACTCTTCCTTTGCTTTTTTTCCTTTCCGTATGTTTATCTCCTTTCACTTTTTCTCTCTCAGCTTCTTTTCCTGTTTTTGCCATCACTGCACAATTTTTTCAGTGGTTTTGGTTCTTGATGGATGCAGGCTTCTCCTTCTGCCAGGCAGGGGCAGAGATGCTCGAGGGCAGAAGGACTGCCCCTTTCAAGCCGGTCACCCATGAAGGCAGCTTCAGATGGCCCAAAAGTACTGACCCAGCCCCACCCATCTTGAAGCATAATGCTCTTGTAAGGCTGCTTATGGTAACAGAAACTCAACATTCACTATGAATAATCACAGATTTTATTTATAGTGACAAAGCGAGAGGGCCTTTTATGCAATATTGACTCAGGTTATGCAGGTCAATAGCAGCCAAGTCATAGTGACTCATACTGTGGAATTAAATATTTTAAACATAGCCCACATTATAATCTGAGACTGACTTGCCTTCAGTAGCTGCCTTGATCTCATTTTCCTCCTTCCCTCCCCAAAATAGACTAGAGAGCTCAAAGTATCCCATGCAATAACAGCACCTGATGATCAAAGACACAGAAAGGGGTGCTCATGCTGTCTTTTGGAAGAGTTTTGCCTAGTGATCTATAGAAAACAAGGGACAGTGTAGGATGCAGCTGTGGTGCCAGGGCACCATTCTTGCAGGGTCATATGGTTGCTGCTCTTACAGTAAGGTTACTTGAGGACCAAGGTAGCTGAATGATTCATGCAAGGTCATTGAGAAAAACAAATAGAAGAGCTGGGGCTGGAGTTTTAAAGCTCTGAGTGCAAGGACCCACCAGGGAATTGGCAGCAAGTTTTACAGCTTAGATGACTGAAGGGAAAGTAATGCTTACTGAAGGCTTCTGACCTCTCCTTACATGCAATGAAGGACCTGTACATTTGGTCCAGGCAGAGATCCTGCTGTCCCAGTGTATCTTTAAAGAAGATGTGCTAAAGCATCCCTCACTGGAGGTGTAAGCTGGTAAAAGGCTTACCTTAAAGTGAAGCCTGAAATAAAAGCATCAGAGAAACAGCACCATTTGGACTGAAGGACCTGAGAGTTATGCTGTGAAAAGTTCTGACCAGTCGTCAGAGAGGATTTGAGTTCTGCATGGTCAAAACCTGTGCACCAATGTGTTCCAAGTTCAAGGAGAATCAACCTGGCCTTGCCCACTATCTAGGAACACAGAAGAACCACTGCACAAATCTACCAGAAATGACAGGAAAGAAGGAATGTAATGGGGACACAGGTTTCTTTGTGATTATAAATTACCTTCTATATAAATTTCCATGAAATGAAAAACTCACGTATTTTTTACCTTATGGGGTTAAATTTGGTTCTCCCTGGCTACATGGACCCAAACTACAGGCCTGAAACAACTTATGAGTCAGGGCAAATTGGGAGCAACCCTGCTGGTGGCCACAGTGCCTCGACTGCTGGAAGGCAATTCAGACTCTGTCTGCCACGCATCGCTTTGGGGTATTGATCGACCCCTGCGCTGCCAGCACACCAACCACACTCTGGCATAGCGGGCACTGAGGCAGAAAGTTCAGTGGCTCTGTCAGCCCCAGGAGGTGATGTGTGCTCTTCAACTGGTTCTTAAATATGCCACTCAGAATGGCTTCATGAGACCGTGCAGTACGCAAGCTGCAACCATTTTTCACGCTAACATATTTTCAGTGTGTCTTTTATTTTTCTCCCCAGTAAAACTGACCAGAAGAGAAAATACACTGAGACAAGGACTAAATTGCTCTGATTCAAGTCTTTCCCATTTGGAAGGGGCATTATTGGAACAATGGATGTAATAAAGTGATACTTGTTTACATGACTTTTCCATTAGCAGAGGAGAATTTGTGGGAGATGTAAGCTTTTCCAGACATTCAATTAGAGCTGTTTAATGAAACATTATAACTAAAGCATCAGGGTATAAAAGGGTGATTTACCACAGCTTATTGCTCAGTTAGAGAACATTTTAAGTAAGTGCGAATAAGAGATCGAGCCTATAGTCTCTTTCTACACATCCCAGTACTTAACAGCAGACGTGATCTTTGATGTGTTATTACCCAGACCGTAGTCACTATTTCCATGAGGTCCACGACAGCCCCGCTAAATTTGCTCAAGGAAGAAAAGGCTTCACTCAGCAGTCTCTAGTTACAGGGCTAGATCCTTCAAGGGCAGCAGTGTCTGTGTTGGTGAAGGCATCATTGCTATACGTCATGTAGAACCTTTGGCCTGAGCAATGGAACGTCTTTTACTAAAAAAACAACAAATGTTCAGCTAAAAACTGAGGTAATTTCTTCCCCCTCCAGCAGAGCCGCTTCTGCAGCAGGGAGGTGCAAGAGGACTATCCATTTACTCTGCAACCAACACATGTTTACCTCTGAAGGAGCAATAACTCCCTACAGCTGTCCTAATGTGGCCAAAGTGGTGTGAAAACAAAACTCTGATGTAAGACTTGAATGTCACCCATCACCTGGGAACTCAGCAAAGGGATTTATTGTGCTCTTTTCTGTCCAGCCAAGCTTGTTTGGCTGCTGAGTAAAGACAGATCTTAGCATTTTTTGGGTCAATGTGATACCAGGAAAAAACTGTCTCCTATGGCACTGGCAGTCATCTTATCAGGTGTGACTGAACCCTTTGTGGGGAAGGATGCATAAAGCAGGAGGAATTTGTAGTTCACTATATTGATAAATCTGTCGACAGGCTAGCATGCTCTAGAGGAGCCCACTGCAAATGGAAATGGAGGTCAGAGTTGGTCAGGATGCTCTCGAATGGTCTGAGTATCAGAACGCTCTGATAGCCACCGTGCTGCCTAGTGTAAGTCAGTTATTGATCCTTCATATAACTGCTTCTTATGTAATTAAGTCTCTAGAGAGGATAAGGGAGAAAAATAACTTCAGAAAGGAGAAGTATCAATAGCTGCGCCTGAGGTTCTGAAGAGTTTTATGGATTCAGGTTGATGGAACAAGCACCATGAGCTTCCCTAGTAGAGAAATTAAGTTTTTACATAAAAAGCCATGTGAAAGTCAGATTATGGTCACTGCCACTTCAAACGAAGTTATAAAAGGGAGGAATTTGTACCCCAGAGTTTAGCTTTTTGACATATTTTTATAAATAGCAAGTTCTGCTGGGGATATAGCGGATATAGCAGCCCATGACTGGCCCAGCCCTCTCTGGTAGGGCAAAGGCATTCTGCCTTAGCACTAATACATGTTTCAGACTCCAAGCAAAAGTTCTGTGGCCTCTCTTTTTAGTAGTTTCCCACTACTGGAACTCAATTCTAGTAATGAACTTGAACTGCATCATCACCAGGCAGAAAAAGTGTGCATTTCTATTCTAAAAGCCCCAGCTCTTCCACACCAATAGGCCAGGAACACTAATAGCTGCCATTAGCTAATAGCACTTGGAGCATCTTTATGGATCAGCTGAGAGTTTGTGCATGACATCCATACATGACACAAGGAAAGAAGTGCCCTGCACAGAAAATTAAGAAAAGAAAAAAAAGTGAAGAAGTAAACAACATTGGAGGGAAGCCAAATATGAGAAATACAAATGATTACATGACACCAGCATGGCCAATGTAGTTTTCAGTATTTTGAAGGACTTTGTGACCCCACAGTTCTTACATTTAGCATTATGAAACTGGGAAACTCTGCCACAGGAAAAAAATGTTAAATGCACTAAGATGTTCTCAGAGTAAATGTATGAACAGCTTGATTTGTCCTGATGGATGGATAGACATTGTCACAGTTCACTTCATCTGACAGAACTAAGATTCATATATGGTACAAATTGAGTCAGAAAAGAGAAGACTGTCACATGCTATTACTGCTACATTTGATCTTAATAACTATGTACTATAAACAGATTTTGGTGCATGGCTGCTTCCAAAGGAAAAAATGAGGAGAAGCCCAGCAAGAATCAACTTTCCTGAGTATGTTCCCCTTTGAACACCCTGAGCATTTTGAAGGGTGAGAAGAATCAAGTTAAATCTTGTCCTGCTTTCCTCCTTTTGCCCGCCCTATCATCACTGCATTTGGTGCTGCTAAAGGCTTTGCTAAAGGCCAGGGAAGGATCTGTGCTGCATGTGGCTTCCTGATGTTGAAATCAAACACTCTTACAGCTGTGAGTTCTTCTTCTCATGCCCTGTCTAGAGAAGAAATTCTGGGTTTTATCTTCTCATGCAAGACAAAAGAGCTTTAGGGCTTTTCCTATATGTTTCTCCCACTTGCCACAGTTTCATTGCCTGGACATACAGAGTGGCTTCATCTCTGAGAAAGAGGAATTTTTAAATTCCTTTAAAGGGGTATCACTAAAGAGTAAAGCAAGGCAGTTAAACCGTCTCTCAAATACAAGATTTAAACAACAAAAATAAATAAATAAAACAGTAGTAACACAGAGGCCTGGGTGACCACCTGCTTTCCCTCACCTTCTGCATGTCACAGCAAAGGCTGGACAAAGGATTTCCCAGGTTCTGCAGGTGACATGGCTCGCTGCTGGGAGATGTTCCAGCATTTCAGGACAAACGTCCAGCCTGGCTCACAAAAGCCCTGCCCTGTGTCCAAGGAGGTGAGACTCTGTCCTTGGCCGTACTCAGCACTTGCAAGGTGATCCTGGATGCATCACTGCCTGTCTCTTTGCCAGCAGTAGAGCAGCCTCCCATGAGGAATGGCGGGGAAAAAAAAGACGTATTTGTTTATGTGTACTCAGTCACTGAATATATTTGCTTTTTTTTTTTTTTCTCATGAATAGCCTTATTTCTTCTTGAGCACTTCCTGCCAATGAGAACAGAGGAGAAGGGAAACAAGGTGTAATCTGGGTCTTAGCAAAACTCACCCCTTGCAGCCAGAAAAGCCCTAAACATCTTCCTTTTCCTTTCTCTTCCTTTTCTCTTCTGAAGCAAAAAATCAAATGTAATCCACTAGGGAGTGTGATTCATCGTAAAATCTCTCTGTCTAATCAGCATGCCCAAAAAGATTTTTGTCTCTATAATTACATGGAGCACAGAAGTTTTAGCAGTGCTACTTTCCAGAGTAAATGACCCAAGTGAGAAATCCCTTGGAGTCCCACAGCCCCTTATCTGATGGGCAACCTCATTCCTGGTCACAAAGCAGAAGTTAAAATTGGTTTCATTACTGTCAAGGGCAACCGGTTTGATATCAGAATATCACACTTCTTCCCACTTCCTTCTCCTCTCCTCATCCCAGCACTTGTGGGCATACGCGCACTTGCACGCATTTAGCCCAGCTTCCTTATCCGTGTGGTTTATCAAGAGCGGATTTTGACAGTTATGCAGGTGAAGGATTTGAGCTGGGTATCTTTACCAAGAAAAATACTTAGCTGTAGTGTGGCAAGCTAGAAGATGAGAGAACTGGAAGGACGTAATGAAGACAGCATTGGCAAGTGAAAAGATGAAGTGGATAAGTAAAGAAGAAAGAGCCTTTAACAAAAATGCACAACAAATAGAGGAATGCGAAAGATTGTTTCTATGGCAATGTAAGTAAGACCGAGAAACTGCCGCCTGCAAGCAAATGTATTTAAAATGAAACATGATGTAACTGAGGTAACGGAGTCTGTGTCACTAATGGCAAAGCAATTTAGCAGCACCAAGTCTTCTGCATCCCCCACCCCTTCGCCACCAGCTGCAATGTGACAGCACTGTCCAGATTTCAGCACTGGAAACCCTGTCCTGGCAGTCATGGCCAGGGACCACCATTTGGGTCACAGGGCTGTCCCTCCCCACCAGCACACAGCCTCCCAGTAGAGGAGGTCCTGGCTAACACAGCAGCCAACCCTTGCTGAGAAAAGCCACCCTGTTCTGCTCCCACTTCCCCCCAGCACGGCCCTGGAGGCCCCCATCATCCCCAGCCACGCAGGGGTATCAGGGGTGTCATCACAGCAGCTTCAGCCAGGCCCATCTACTCTCCCTCCCTGCCAACGTCATCCGCTGCACAGTACAGGACCAGCTTCTGAGTGGGACCTGGGTTTCTCTCAGGGCCCACCAGTGGCCTCCCAGCTGATGACAGATTTTTGGCAGAGAGGTGTTAATCTGGGGAGGGGAGTTGAAAAGGGTCAGCTGGACCAAGGAGAGGGGAAGAGCTGCTGAATTCCCTTTCAGAAGCCTTTTGAAGCACGAACCTTAAGAGACGACAGGACAGGATTTGCCTGTGCTGAAACAGGGATGTCATGGAAAGGCAATGATGCTTGTGGAGTTTCTCAGGCAGATGAGGCACTGAGGTGACTTTATAAAAGGACAAGAGTGAGGTCTGGGCTCAGCTCACAACAGGTCCTGTGCATGCCATGTAATGGCACCTGCTCCATCGATGTCTTCATGGCAGCACTGGTCTGCAAGGGAAAACAAGTCTCCTCACACATAGATCGGGCTTGTGGCTTGATTCAGCCATGCTGACTTGAATAATCTTTTCCTGTACAGCTTTTGGAAATCTCCAAAATTTAGCATTTTAGGCTCATGATGAATCCCTAGTTGCACTCTGTAATGGAATTTGCTCTTTTCTCTCTTGCTGCTGCTTTCTTGGCCACACAGCTGCCTGTACCCTTCCTCTGAGGCCAGGGAGCCTTTCTGGAAAGGGGTGGCAGGCCAGGCAGGCGGGGACAAGGACTCAAGGTAGCCCTGTTACAAATATCTCACACCCCCATGCCATCACCTCACCAACACCCCGTTAAGCCTTCCCCTTAGCTTGCCTTGGATCAGTGACAAGAGATTGTTAAGACCTTGAAACTGTGCACACGTAATATACAGTAAAATAAAACATTACTTTGTATGGGGTAAATTAGAATTAATTTTTAGGTCAAATTGACTGAAATAAAAGCTTGAAACAGGGGGAAAATAAACTCAAATACAGCTACCAGGCTGCATGAGCCTGTTCCTATTCTGCTGCAAGGAAGGTGAGATTATTAAAAAATTAAATCACCATTTCCTCCAGATGACCTTTCTCAGAGACCCTTGCTGCTCTTTTCTGGAGACATGCAAGACCTTCCTTTCCAAAACCAGGGCTCAAGCAAGAAACGACCCAGGCGCTTACCTCCATGCACCAGGAGGCAGGTGGCCAGCTGCCAGAGCCCTGGCTCTCTTAGCCTGGGAGACCAGCCCCAGCAAGCTGTCTGTGTTATACATCAGCATCAGAAGCAACAGGCAAAAGATGACAGGTACACTTGTCTAAATTAAATGTTGCCTAGTGGTTCTTAAGTAAAGGGCTCACAGCAAAAGTGTAAGATGTAAATTGAAGTGCAGAGAGGGTGCTTCAACAGACATTCTTATCAGTTGTGCTGCTAGATGCCCCTCTCAGCTGTGTGACACTTCAGTTCCCTAAACTCAATTATGCCCTATTTATTTCCATTTTCTGAATAGTAAGAGCTGTAACCTAGCACCTCAGGCACTGGGCTGAGGCTTTGGAGAGTTGGATCTGGCTTGTGGCTGTGCATGCAGCATGGCAGTGCCTTTATTGAAAGCACAGGGATAATACACCCATGCTGCAACTAAATCCAGGTTATAAGAGCCTCATATGAGGACCTGTTGAGTGCTGAGGGCTTATGGTGCTACATGTATTGCCTTTGAAATAAACTCAACCTTTTTTATTTTTTTACCTGAAGTCAGCTTATTTACTCTTATTGCTCTTATTTGCATTATGCCACTGTCATTTATCAAAATACAGTCAGTGTCAATTATATATCTCTGCTGTCAACCTGAGCAAAATGGCAGTGAATGAGGCCCTTTTCTTTTAATTAGTTGCCTTCATTTCCCCCAAAAGCTGTATCTGGATATAATTTCCACTACACTGATCAAGGGATATAGAGCCTTCCCACTGCAGCTCCTCTCTCCAAGATGTTGCACAGACACTACTTAGTTCCTTAGTTCTGCCTGTCCCTTTCCTGCTAGTTACAGGAGAGTGCCCCTGACTATAAACACCTCACATATTCAAGGAAGGGAAGCCATGGTGGGGCCTGAAACATTCTCAGTTCGTGATACCTGCTTTTATTTCTCAGTGATCCAGATTTCACATCACCTGTACTCCTCCCTCCCACCTTAAAAGACAAAGCTACCCTCAGCCTGCTGCTAGGATGGGCTGAAAGACACCTTTCTTATTAGCATCAAACACCCCCAATTCTCTCTTTTCTTCTTCCCTTTAAATTCAGGGGTTTTTTTGGTTGTTCAGGTTTTGTGTTTAAAAACAGTCCTTGTGGAAGCAGCCTGCCTGACAGCCCTGCTGGCTAAAATCTGCTGATTATCCACAGAACAGGAATGTTTTGTGCCACCGAAGCTTTCTTATTCTCATCACCTACATGCAGCTAGTTTGCTCTGCTGAAGCACCTCTAGGGGTGAATGCATACTTCTGTCTCTAAGCTAAATTCAATCCCTGATCTCTTTGCAGAGACTAACAACAAGGGAGAGATTTGGCGTGATTGATGGGAACCAAATGAATAATTCATGGAAGATCATTTATTTTGATGAATTTTATCCTCTTTTTCTGTTTGCAAATTGTCTGCAAGTAGCTTATGAACATCTCAAATGTATATGGGATTTGAAATTAACTGCTGGATACTTTCCGCAAATAACTCCTAGCCTGTAGATTGCTCATGAACCATTCAGCAGAAGCATTTGAAATTTCAAATTCTAGCCACGTCGATTAGCTCTGATTGCTTTCATGAGCCATAAGCTCATCCACAATGCCGGTGTAAAAGCAAAGGAGCTCCATGGACCGTGCTGGGGCATGACTGCAGGTTGACTTTGTGTTACCAGCCCCGGAGTCTGCCCAGGAAACATTTCTATTTTCTAAGACAGAAGGTAACATTTAAAATCAAGTGTCCTTGGTGACCAGGAGAGGAGAAAGTAAAAAAAAAAATATTTTACGTTTACATTTACTTTCCACGAATCATAAAATGCTTTGTTCCAATAACTTTGCCAGCCAGTAAACATCCATATCTTTAACATGCTTGGCTATCACTCACAAACCTATCATTTCTTACCTGACTCGTTTCCCATCACTTACTATGACATTCCCACTTCTCAAAATCCATTCAGTGAGTTTGCTGAAGCAAATGCAGGACCGGATTCACCATCAAATTTTCTCAGCTTCACATCAGTGGTGCTTCACTGATGTCAGGAGTGTAAAACTGGCAGGTTACAACAGAAGACTCAGTTGAGAGAAATAACTTTTGTTTTAATATTTATCAACAGTCTTGTAGTAAGGCAGACCAAGAGAGGGCTTTGGTTGATGGTGTGCTATTTTTGGGAATCCTCAAACCTCTCATTGAACTGGACAAACCTGGATACATGCCCATTTACTGAATATTCATCTGAACCTAGTGTTTCTTGTGCCAAATTCCTGCTGGCTTTCTAGGGACCACCATGTCTATTTTACACAATGTCATAAATGACCAAGCAGCTGGTAGAGCCTGTCAGAGCCTGTCATGCTATTCATGTGGAGTACATCTAAACAAATACGCCAGCAGGGAAAGGCCAAGCCACCGTCTCCCAGCTAAGTGAACAGATAAGAGTTTGTCTTAACTCACAGCTGAAAATCTGGTTGAAAATCTGACTGAGAATCCTCTCCAATCAGGTTCTCTTGCTTCAGCAAGACCCCAGCTGCTCAAAAGTCAAGACACGCTATTGCAAACATCAAGACACAACCCATGCGAGCTCTGAGTGACAGCTGGATATTGGTTTTCTACAAAATACTCTGGCTGCAAACAACCTGCAGTGCAGTGAAGGGAACACGGAACTCCTCATCGATGGGAATTAGCAGCTGACGCTGCTCCGTCTCTACCTTTCCACATCTCTGCACCCCTGAAATCACCGATATCAGACCTGCTGCCAGCCTCCAGGCACTTTCTCCTTTTGCCACATCTGTGCTTCACCAGGCCTGCATCATACTTGTTTTCTCGGTCTGATCCTATTGCATCAGAAACCCTGGGATGGAGGAGGAGGCAGGATGACAAACTCGAGTACCCTTTGCTGCAACACCAACAGAGGCGGAGGAAGGTGCTGTGCCAGGTTGGGGGGTGGCATTTCCTCAGGGCAGAGCGTAAATTGTGTGGCACTCCCAACCCACCCCACATTTTGTGTCAGCCTTTTGCTGAAATACTTGTAAGCTTGTCATTGCCGAAGTCTTTTTGGCAGCCAAGTCTTAAATATAGACTCTGATCACAAATGCACATGTTGTACAATCAGCCTAAAAACCTATTAACTTTTGTACAAGCTTATGTTCAGGGGGCAATTCAAGATGCGGGAGCCGGTACCAGCTTAGGGTCTGAGACTGTGTCTCTTTGCCATGCATACCATAAAAACTGTGTTTGGCGTACTTAAAAGAGAACCAAATTATATAGAATAGGAAATTGCAAAGGAGAACCATGGAACAGCCCTCATAAATTAGGTGGACTATTAGGCTATATTACATATACATGTACATATAATCTGATGGAAAGAACTGCTGTAAAAATGCTTATTTTGCTGAAGAGCCTTCATGTGTTTTATTATTCAATAGTTTTATTTCATCAACAGGAAGGTTTTCTTTTCATTTTGAGAAAAGGACAGGAGGGAAAAATAAACCACTCCAGCTCATATCATTTCTGTAGAAGGAAAAGGATGGTGTGGGAGAAGGAGGCATACGTCAGTGTACGCATCCAAGTCCATCACTGAAGTAGCCTCCGAGTTCAGTTCAGACACATTAAGGTAGATGTCAGTAAGACAGCTAGATCGGGACAGCAGTCATACCTCATGACACGGAGGCTGATCTACAGCAAGGTCTACAGCTGAGATCTGGCAAAATAATTCCACTCTGGAACTGAACTCCAGAGAAGTCTTCACCTTTGCTTGAAAGATTTAGTACTCACCATGCTGGGAGGCAGAGTTTGACTTGATGGCCCTTTGATCTCTTCTGGTTCCTTAATTGCACACTGTGAATTTCTGAGCAACTGGACATTATTTTCCACGCAATCCTCCCTACAAAAATAACCCCTTTATTGGTCCGTAGTCCTCAGTGGTCATATTTCATATCCCAAGTCCCCAGTGCTTCTCACTGACTCCTGGTGCACTGAAAGTGAACTGTAAAGCAGCTAGTGTTTGAACAGCTGCCAGGAAGCGCTCGAACTCGAAGGGCTTGCTTTCCCAGGCAGTGGGTGCTTCATCTTTAAAATCAATCTGATGCATTGGCACAAGCCCAGACAGTGTTAGTCCATCTGCTGCCTAACTCTCCCAGTTTGTTTGCAGAGGCTTGTTGTCAGCTGTTCAAATCCCTCTTTTTCCTCTCCAAGGAATTTCCTTTTTTTTTTTCCCCAAAGCCTCCAACCAGGATCCCATTAATCCCCACTTTACTTTCTCTCTCTTAATCAGCTTCCCAAAAGCCATGGAAAGAAGCTTAGGAGCACACAGTGCAATTAACACTACGTCTTATTTAGCTGGCATGGTGAGCCCTGTACAATGGGGTAGGTGAGGCAGAAGAAGCTCAGGTTTCTAAGTCAGTGTTTGGCACAGTCAATTCCCAAGCCAAACACCATTTCCCTGTGGAGCTAGAGAATAGGATCCTACATCCCACACTATCCTCCCACCTATTGCAGAAAACAGCAGACTTCCAATCACTCCTGGTAAAAGACCAGTAGAAGACCCTCACCTCTTGCCTGGTGGTGGTTTCAGACAAACTACCACCAGGCAACCGGGTACTTGTATCAGAAAGATGGTTACTGCAAAGACTTCTGGGGCTGTGTGAAAGGCAACACTGCTGGTGGATGCTGCAACGTGTTCTGTGGCTGTTAGCCACCAGTCTGAAGGGATACGATTTTCATACTCCACTGAATGCCTGCAGTCTCTGGGAGGGGCTTTCCAAGCTGCATGACAGGTTAACAGCCTGTGAATACAGTGCCAAACCTGCCCCAACAGAATTTGGAGAGGCATCTACAACATAAAACCTGGCTGACCTCAGGTTCTGCATCACACTTTACACCAACTCCACGCCTACCCCCTTCACCACCTTCTGAAGACCTCATCTAGGGAGGAGACCATGTCTCAGCCAGGTAAGGTTTAGGGCTGTTCAATCTCTTGTGTGGAGCCCAGTTAGCTGCAGGAGCAGGATGCACCTTGTGCATGCCCTGGCTTACTACTGAATGGCCCTACACAACAGTCCTCTGGGAAGAGTCGCAAACAACCCCTTCTCCCTTCTCAGCGCAGAGCAGAGGTCTGAGGTCTTCTCAGTGCACAGTAGCATGGACAGGCACTGATCACAACCCTACAGGAAAGCCACTGGAGGATGGCGCTATTTTCCCTTCAGGGCTTCCCAAGATCGCTGGACACCTCCCCTGGGTCAGGGGGAGAGATGGGGTAGGCTTTATCAGCACCCAGTTTTTCTCTTTCCCTGCCTCCTGCTTGTGGGCACGCTGTACAACACAGTGCTTTGGCCTTGATGTGCAGTGCTCCTGCTGCTGCAGCCCTGAACAAAGACGGCCATTCAGCCCAGACTGTGCAATGGCTTAGTGCTACAGATGAACATCTACCATTGTTGCCAGCACTGCAGCCCAGAGAAATTAAATGCAAATTGTCTTTGTTCCCAAGCACAGACACCCATTTCTTCAGCCCTAGGAGCCAAACAAATACCCTCTGTGCTCCTCATTTTTTCCCTGCGTATCACCTGCTTGTCAGCTAATACCCAGCTAGGCTGCAGGATTTAGCCTTGGGCACAGCCTGCTCATGTGCAACAGCATACAGATAATCTTCTAGGGCTGTAGCTGCACATATACCTTGTACGGTGGGATGTGTCTCAAAATAAAAACATCAAAGATCAGTCAGGGGTCAGCAAGCAACACATCTAAAAGGCAGCAGGTTTCCTGTTCATAAGAGAAAAGCATCACTGTTTCGAAGACTGGCCATCCACAAGTCCACAGCTGGGGGAACAGTGGTATCATGCCTTCAAACCTTTATGCAAGAAATCCTACTTCTCCTGCCATTGTCCCTTGTATCCAGGAATAAGAGGATAAAATTGAGCCAATGAAAGTCAGGCTTGAGATCAAAGAAAAATTCCCATGACATTAATCTTTAAAGGTAGGAAATAACTTCCTGAGGACACTGAGAAAGCCCCAGTTTTGGAGTGCTTAATCCTATGACAGAAGAAAACAAACAGCATGCAAAAACCCCTAATTTCTGACAGAACAGGTGACACACCATATAATTTAAAGAGCTTGGTTTGCCAAGACACTTCTAATGTAACAGAGGCACTCATCCTGTGAGACCCCTGAATACACAAACCCCTGGATCCCCACTATAAACAACTGGATTTCTGGCAAACACAGTCTAAACTCCTGCCTACTGCAGATCTGCCTCCTTGTGACCAGATCCCAAATACTATTGAGACAGTTCAGTCTCATGATAACAACGAATGTGCCCTTCCTCTCACAGTTCAGATACTTGATTAGTTGCTACAGCTCAAGAACATGCTGCTTATCTGCCAAGCTGCAGCAGCAGACTGCACACACACTTAGCCTACCACAAAAGTGAGATAAAAATGTATTTGCTTAAATCTTTTTCATTGTGGCTTATGCAAACATGCTTTACCTCATGTTTGGTCACAGTGCACTTGCCTGCCTGAGCTTCCAGCTTATAGCAGGTTGTGCTTTTAGATCCACAAATCACAGGTTCAGGCCTAGATGATGATGATGATGATGATGATGCCTAAGGCCATGATGTTATAACAGTGAACACAAGATCTGCACAGAGCTTACAGCAAGACTAAGGTTTGGATTTTATATCAGGCTTATCACCATGGTATCTGAACAGCTCTATCCACTACCAGCTATCACCTCTGTATAGCAACAACATTCAGGTCACCAGCTTTGCAATTTGTGAGCAATGAGGCAGACAAATCTCTAGTTTAGAATGGATGAATGTCCAAATGGCTGATGCATAAAACGGGAAGCTTTATTTAAAATAGCCAAATATGAGTTTTTCCCCCACATTCAGAAATCTTCATCACCTGCACTGGCTTCTTCAAACACACATAGATATTTTCTCTCACCATGCATTGAGGGAAAACTCCATTTCCATGAGTCAGCTCCTGGTAGAGAGCACAGAAAGCTGGATAGTCCTGTGCCAGGAGGAAATGATTAAAGCACAAATCAGCCAAAACCATACAGTGACAAAAAGTTGGGGCTTCCCTCCTTCCTCAAAAGGGCAGGGCAGAGTTCTTGCAGACACTGAGAATCTTTTCTTGGCTCCCAAAATGCAGACTAGCACATTTGATTAATTCTAAGTTGTGGAAATACCCAACCCAAGACAGGAGAAGCAAAAGGACGAACACAGTAGCATGGCTTAATGCAGATGGCGTACCATTAGACCGGCAAAAGGCAGGGCTTATAATTTTCATGCTGTTGCAGAAGGCCCCCAGAAGCTGTTGTCAGCAGAATAAGAGAAAGAGAAGGCATTTTGGAAGGTGCACGTTGAAAACGAGAGTTGAAAAAAGTTGAAATATTTAGAGAAGGTAAAGCTGCTCAGTGGTCTGCTATAGAGCCTGGCTTCCCCTCAAGTGGTCTTACATTCATTTCTCAGAGCAGTTTAAGCTCTCAGAAGCCTGAGAGTCACAGACATAGTTACCACATCTGGCTGGGGGAATATTACGTGCTCAGTACTGAGCTGCAGCTTTGCTTTTATAACAGCCTGCCTTTTTGGAACCCAAGGAATGCTGTAATGCAGGCAAAAATTATTTCTGTAATCACTATGCAAACAGAGGAAGTGCATGAAGGGGCGAAATATTGCACATGCTGGGACAGAGCACTTAGCAAGGAGGATAAGATGCCTGACAGAGATGATCCGGTCCAGCACAAAAGATTAGTACATGAGCAAGATGAAGGCTCATGAGCTGAGGTATCCGAAAAAGCTGAGCACAAATCCACCTCAGCCTTTGATTGGTCAAAGAGCAGTGGAAGATGTTACCTTTAACAAAATTTACAACACAAGGAGCACACACTTTACACGTTCCAGCTTATGCGGCCACACTTGCATGGGGCTCACATTCAGTGCTAAACACCTCGACAGGGAAAAGTAGCACATCCTGTAGGAATCCAAGGCAAGAAGAATGGAACCACCCACACTGTAACTAACACATGCCACACAATCTTCAAGACCTGCTTTTCAAAGCTCTGGAAATCCACCACTACAGCTAACATCAGCTGCAAGAAGTTAGTCTCATTGTGGCCTTGCTCACCTGCAGCCTACATTGGCTACAAAAGTGAAGGAAGACAGGGCTACTACAGCTTTTTTGTCTTAACCCATCCTGTTCCATACTGCAATTTCCATCCCAGATGTCTCTTGGAGAAACAAAATAAATACATTCTTGAAGTAATACAAATAGAAGCAGCAGGGCAGACCTTGCTTTGAACAGAGTTGCACTGAAGATTTTTTTTGCAGTGGCCTTTTGACTTGAACATTTCCTATAGGCTTTGAAACAAAATACTGAAACAGACTTGCATCTGAACTTGTGAATGTTTCTTTTTAAGATTGTCCAAAAAGGATGGACTCCCAGGCTGCTTTGTTCAAGACAACAGGGGTGTTACCACTGTACCTTAAAGTAATGAGGCCTTAGTGGCTCATCTTATTCAATGAACTAGGCTTAAAGCTCAGTTCTAGCTATGGAGGGGAAACTGCATCACAAGCCCTGCAACCATAAACTTAATTTTGCTCCAGCCCAGTTTCACTCCCTCCTTTCTCTCTTGCAGCAGAGTCTGAACAACTCCTGTGCTCCTCTAAGAAGAGAATCCACTCCTGTGCTGAAGTCCAAGGCAAAGCTTTGAAGCCAAGGAAGGTGTGTCTGTCTGCTTTACTACCAGAGGTGTAACTGCAGTGCTTCTGGGTATGCTTTGGCCAGCTTTAAAGAAGGTATTTGTGATGGCAGCACCTGTGGTGCCAGGGGCTAAAGGGAAGACAACACCCCCTACACCTTCAAGGCAATTAGTGACCAGGATTGAAACCTCACTTTTGAGCTTTGGCAGCTGTGGGAAACCAGTTGAGAGACAGTTTGACTGCTAGTGCTGTGAGTGCCTCCATCTGCAGCATAGACATGTCACAGGGCAGGGGCTGAGCTCCACTCTGAGTGTGCAGGACCTGAAGTGCCCTGGGATTTCCGAGGCAGCTCCTCTTAGTTGCACTGCCCTAGCTGCATCCCTTTCAGGTACCCCCTTAAGTTTTATCAGCCATGGTTGTCCTGCCTGTGTGCCACAGGCCACTGCCCCACAGCAGGGACCAGAGAGAGCAGAAGTGTGTTTCTCTGCAATTCAGCATTTTATTTTTAACCACTGTCCCCAGGGGTTTGGGGTAATGGATCGGGCTCGGAGCTGCAGGGTCTGAGGCAAGATTACAGCTCTGCTGCACTGATGCTGCTGTGAGGAAAGTAACCTCCAACAGGGCGCAGTGAGATTGATACAGCCCCGCACCGCTTGGGTTAAACCAGCTGAAGCTCCTCCAAGTGCCGGTGGGGGCGGGGGGCACCGTTCCCGTCAAAGCAAATAAACTCCGGTCACTTCTCAGTGCACGCGTTCATCTCACACGGTCCCTTCGCAGCCTGCAGGCAGTCCATGGCAAATTCTAGACAGCCAAAGGCAGCAAGGGGAAGAGATGAGCTCCTCTGACAACCAGGCAGGTGGTTAGGAAGGATCCTTGCATTCCTATCACCCTGTCCTGTCACAAACACTTCTATTTTAAGTCAAGGTTTTATTCCTTCAAGACTTCAGGCTGGGTTAGCTTTTCCAGTAAAAGACGATGCTGACAAACATCTCCCTGGTCTGACAGAGTTTGAGCAAAGCTGTGGGAGTGTCAAATCCACGTTATCTGAAAGAATTCTTACAAAAAATCCCAAACATGCTCCATTTGGCTCCATTCCCATCGAAGTGGCACAGGCAGACTATTTGATCTTTAAATTAGGAATTAAGAGATATAAGAATGGGGCTGATTCTCCATGTTTAAGAAGATCTACATTTGAGACTCATACCATTTGTCCTATATGCCATCACCAGTAACATTTTACTCCCTTATTGCTGTATGGAGATCAGCTTACTGCCAATCTGCATTGCTGGAGCACAGCTCCTACCTGTGCTGGGGTTCTTCAGTTACAACCTCCTCCGCTGCATCGATGAGCTCTCCCAGTACCTGGTCTGTTGCCCTGAAAAAAGTGTTTGCATACCAGAATTGAAAAGCCACTACTTGGTCTCCTTTCTGAAGGTTACACGTCATATATAGTGGCTGGCTTCACAGTCAAAAAAAGAAAAAGGAAAACAAAAACAACTTTGCAAGCTTAACCTATAAAATACGAATAGATTTTATCATAAGGAACATTATTGGTATTTCCCTTGTTGTTGGGTTTTTTTGTGTTGAAATTGGTTTAATAACACTGCTGAGAAGCTCCACTTAAAGCATGGACTGAACACAACTTCTACCCTGAAGAACTTAACGTCAAAAATTTGGCTTTGCGGAAGATATGTTGCAACTACCCACAGGTTATTGGGTTCGCTACAGCAGTAAGTATATCACACTCAATGGACTGTGATGTGATACACTAGAGGTCTGGCAAGATGATCTAGTAGTCCCTCCTGGTCTTAAGCTTGTGAATCTAAATAAACAAGACAGGAAGAAGACAGAGGTGAAATCATTTGGCAAATGGCAGAGCACTGCAAAAATCACTAAATTCACAGTGCAGCACCGCAGCCACTAAGTCATCAAGTCTCAGAACTGTTTTGGGGGCATGTCCTTGTTCAGAGAAAATCTTTTACGTCCTTCCACAAACATTAACTGTGAGACTATGAGCAAAACTGCCTCTGTATGGTAACAGCCATACATGGTGTATTTGTGTGTACTTGGAGGGCATGACAGGTAACACTTAAAGGGTAAAGATGGAGAAGAAAAGCAAGATTTCATTTGCTTTAGATGACAGTTTTCAACACCTTAAACTCCCTAACATAGTCTTCCATGACCCTCCTCCACCCCTGCAACTTACCCATGGTGAAACAATCTGCTAGATTATATTGGTACTGATAAAAACACCAAAGACACAAGCATATGTAAAAGTCAAATGTTCATATAGGCTCTCTCCACCTTGCAACTGCAAGCTATTTTCATAATCTCCTTTCCTGCAGATCCAAGTCATCCATGACCTCCTTTTTTTGCAGTTGTATGTGTGCTAGCATAAATGTTACATAGATGTGCAATTCCATGTAGGTTAGGGGAGACAGAAGCAAGGAAGGCTACACAGCTTTCAGCTGGGAATTGCAGGGGTAGGTGGAGTTACACCTAGAATGAAATTGTTTCTCTCCTTTCACAGCACAGCTTTATTTGCCTTAGTCTCCTGTTCTCATCATCCCTGCTCCCTTTCATGTCTTTGTTATTAAAGTGTCCTAGTTAGAACAACTGGGACCAATTCATGGGTGTAACCCAATCTATGTATTCTATAGCCCTCCATGCCA
>JAWMRA010000113.1:42839954-42864591 GCA_035584735.1 Pseudotriccus pelzelni
ATTCTGACTTATAATCTCTCTTTTGAGTTGAGTTCAATTCCCCTGCTGGTTAACTTTTAAACCAGCACATAAAGTTATTAGGAAAATTATTCATTCAATTGCTTGTAGAAGCTGCCCAAAGATAAATACATTCAGCTTAATAAACCTTGTTAGCAGAATGGAAGGGGAGAATGCCTAATTAATGTCTTAATAATTATAATCCACTTTGAAGATGAAAAGTGCTGGGAGCTCTGAGAACAAGTTTCTGCCCTCCAAAGTCCCTAGGAATCATGTGCAGAAGCTAATTCTAAACATTACCACCGCTACAGTGTGGCAGGCAAAAAGATGCCCGTACCACAACTACTCCTCAATATTCCAGGTCTGGATGCAGAGGTTAACTTATCGTCCACATACTGCCTGTGTCCAGACAACACAGCTACATATTCTCCTCCATAACCAGGAACAGAGGAGTAGTACTACTGCAGTGAAAGGGCACGTGGGTCAAAAGAAGTTTCCAGATGGTGAAGTTTCCATGGCTCGGGAACAAAAGTATTTCACCTCCCCAGGTTTCTCCTCGAGACAATACAGCACAGGCTGAGATCTGAAGAACAGATTTATTTCTTGCTGCAGTAAGAAATCTTCCTTTACAGCAAGGGAAAATAAGTTGCTTAGAAAGTCTCTCAGATGTCACTGCACAAACAAAATACGAGCTGCTAATAACAGGTTTCTTAGTCCCACTTCCTTTGCATACGGTACCAGGAGGCACATACACCAGGCTCTCAGTATTATCGGCTTAGGTTATGAAAACTTTCATGAACATATTTTACATTTCAGTCTGAAGAAATCAGGTACTAGCAGCTCACATTTGCATAGCTGTCTCCTAAAAATATTGAACAATCTCAATAAATCCTAGAAAAGAAAGTAAAATGCACACTAAAACAATAGCAAGTTTCACGTACATCTGGTGAGAAGACAAAAGGGGCAGAAATTATGCTGTCAGTCAATGTATTTTCTGGTTATCACTGGGGATATTGTGAATCAACTAAACAATGTTGTATCACTCACCTCTGCAGCTGTAAAAAAAAAAAAACAAACCTCAGTTCACTCAGGTATCCACAGAGCATTAAACATTCTGCAAACTGCACAAATCCCTTACAGGGAAGACTCCTGTCTGTGTCAAAGGCCAAAAAAGGTAAGCACTTGGCAAACAAAGCACACAAGTGACCTGCAGCAGATGCAAGACCAAAGTCCTGAGCTTTACTCCCAGCCATTGGGTGCTCAAAATCAGCGGCACTCCTGAGCCTTGGGAACAGGAACAAGCAGCAGCCACTTGCACTCAGACAGACCAGCTGTGCTCCAGTGGCATTGTTTTTTTTCCAGGCTAAAATCAGCATGTTTGTTCTAGTGTTTCTCCTCAAGTGATAAGCACAGATAGCTACTTTCCCTCCAGGGCATTATGGGCTGACAATTACTGGATGAAGAGTAATAAATCAGCCTTCCCTCCATGAGCTAATACACTCTCTGATAAAGCTGAGGCTTTGTTTGCGCTGACCATGTAATTTACCGTGGCAGTATTGACCAAGTTGTCTTTTATGGATTTGTCTGCTTGTGACCCAACAAGAAAGTTTGATATTTTTTTTTTTTTCAACACGGTCCTTTACTCTTCCTTTCTTTTGCTGGGATATTAACAAACCCCAAAACCAAGAATACTTTTCTCCGAGGTTACTGGAGGGAACTCCCACATCCTGCTCTAAAACTGGCATGAAAAACTAAACACAAATCAATCACTTCTTCCTACAATGTTGTTTCTTCTCCCACCCACTGTCTCTCACACCTGGCAGTGTGTTAGGACAGCGAGTGCCTGCTCACAGTTCACTCTGCTGCACACATGGTGGCCCATCGCCCAGAGAGGTTTCTAGGTGCTTGTAGCACATCAGATAAAGCAATGTGTGGTTAAGATGCACTGAAAACCAGGGATGGCCTGGTTTTCAAAACTACTCTGCTTTCAGCTACCAGGAACTTCTGTCTAGTAAGCTGCTGATGCCCAAAATCAAATAATTAACAAAGTCATCTCATCAGCAAGGAGCCCTGGCAGTAGCCTGGCTGCATCCCAGACCTCCATTCCTGCTCTTTTTCTTCTCTCCCTTCCTACAGCAGAAGCAGTCCACGGTCATCATTCTTAGGACAGCAAAGTGTCAGTTTTGTGCACACTCCTGAGCAGCCCCAGCGCAGCTCTGTAAAAGCCTGGAGAACCAATCCCTCAAGTGGAGGCTGTAAAAATAAAAGTAGGGATTCCTGAATCTAACAGCAGACTCAGATGCATGAATTAACGGGGGATCTGTCCCCAGTTTTTCTCTCCTTTTATTCTTTACCTGCTTTCCAAATCTTCTCTGCCACCTATCAGCAGAAACACCCCTGTCCTCTTGTTGTGAGGAAGAACTGGAAAGGCATTACGATGACTTCCTAGCTGGAAAAAGAGGGCCCAGGCTCTGCAGCAGCCTCCACAAGAAGATGTCTAGCTCAGAGCAGATCATCTGTGGAACTTCTTTCAAGAAGCAATTCTGAATCCAACATCTACAAAAAGTAATCAAAATAATGACAATTGCTTTGGGGCAGACATTGGTCTACATCAATCCTAAGATAGAAGCCTCAGAACCACATGTCAAAATAAGGCTCTCCTGACATAAATAACTCCACACCTAGAAAGGACCAAGCAGCCACCAGTGGAAAGTCATTGCAGTCCTGTACCTCTTGCCACTCTATGCCTGCATTAAAAGATGGCTAAAAAGACAAAATGGATTGGGTCATTTTCGTTTGTTACCATCTTCAGAAATAGGTACAAAATGTCAGCATCCTTCTTTGGAAGGAAAGGTTAACAATACAGCTTAGGCACTTGGGGTGCATTTATTCTTCCCAAATTCTCTCAAAGAACAGCCAATGAGTTTGCTAGAGGTCTGCCCTAGGCTAAAACCTTTGAGAAGGTCACAGGGACACACTTTCTTTCAGAAACTTTCCTGACTTCAAAGTCAATTAAAGAACAAAAAGCCTCCTTTCATATTTATAAAAACAAAACAACATACGTGACTACAAATCAGTACTGCTCCACAGGAAGTCAGGTTTCATTTCCACTTGCCTGTGAACATAAATATTACATGATAGGTACAAAAAGAGAAAAAAGGAGCATCTTTCTTTTTTAACCACTTGCAGGATACGTCACTGATCATTCAGCAGCAAATGTCAGCACTGCCAGCAGTGATACAATGGCACTTTTTTATGTTTCTCATTGAAAAAACCTCAAGCAGTCATTTTGCTGAAAAAGAAAAAATTAAAAAATTGTCCAATGTTGACAAATCCATCGCTTCCCTGGGGAGATTACTCCAATGGTCAATTGTTCTCACTGTGAAAAATGTACCTCATGTCCGATCAGAATGTCCCCAGCAATAACTTCTACCATTACCCTTTGTCTTTTCTATGTGAATCCTTGTAAAAGGGGAGTTTTTCGCTTTGTAGCCACCCTTTAAATACAGGAACACAATGATAAGGTCTCCTCCCGAAGCTTCTTTTCTCAAGGTTGAACAAACCCAGTTCTCTGAGCCTTTCCTCCCATGCAAAGCTTCCCAGTCCTTTGATCGTCTTTGTGGCCCTTCCTTGGACCCTTTCCAGCCTGTCCACTCTTTTTTTGCATAGCAGGGACCAAAACTGAACACATTATTCCAGGTGCGGCCTGAGGAGCACCGAGTAGAGTGGGATAATCACTTCTGTATCTCTGCTAGTGATGCCCTTGATGGGACCGTGCATCCCATTGCCTTTCCTTGCCATAGCAGCACTTCTGCTCACTCATACTGAGCTTGTTGTTCATTGCGACCCCCAGGTCCCTTTCCACAGAGCTGCGTCCCAGATGGGCACATCCCAGCCTGTGCTGCACTCCTGGATTACGTTTTCCCAGGTGCAAGATCTTATGCTTGTTCTTGTTGAACTTCACAAGGTTTTTGTTAGCCCACTCTTCCAGCCTATCCAGGCTTGCAGGTTGGCAAGTGTTCACTTCCCCACTCAGTTTGGTATTATCAGCAAACTATTATCACTGTAAACATTTAATGGAACAGTAAATAATGGTAAAGAAATCTCTCACAGTACTCCATCATCCATATTATTATGGATATCCATATTTTAACCCATAAAGGAAGCCTTGGAAGGAGCCTTCCAGAATCCCTGGAGTTGCACCAAGAAGTAAACAAATATTGATCCATTTCAAACTCAAAGGAAAGTACTTGGTATATTGTCTCCTCCCAGCAGGTATGAACAGGAAGAATAACTTCTAAACTAGCAAAACGATTTCTACCATATTACACCATCATCTTTTTTTGACATTTCTATCCACAACAACAAGACAAATCAAGCATCAAGCCCCAGATAAGCAGAAAAATCGGCTGGTTTTCACAGCAGTTGCACAAATTAAGGAGTAAACCCAGAGCAATCTTTTTTGGTCTTGACTGTCCTTCTTGCCCTTCCTGTTTCTTACTTGATATTTGAGCTAGTTTTGGCACAGCAGACTCAGGCACTGCCCATGCACGAGTAACAGACACCACACACAGAGTCACAGGCTGAGCCAGTGGCACAGCCAGCAGGACCCTGATATCCCAGCCTGTGAGCTCTGCCTACTGGAGGCATTTCTGTTCATGCAGCAGCAAGAAAAGCCCTCACAAGAGAGGTGCTGCATCAACAGTTGGAAACCTGGCCAAGAGTAACTGCTGCAGAAGCCTGTAAGGCTTTTAGGTTCACTTATACAAAGCTAATGCTCAAATTAAACAAAGTTTGCAATCCTGTCCTTTATTCTCGAGACGGTGCTTCTTCCAAACCCTTTACCTTCCTGATGTTCAAAGCTCACAGACTAACCCAGCACATGAGGAAGGGCTCCAAAACTGATTTCAGATGGTGCTTTGTACCCTTGCAGGATGGCCCCATCGTGTGACAGCAGAGCAACACTACACTCACTGCGAGTGCACTCAAGAACACAAAGCCGGCTTTCTCAGCAGGTGGTCCTCTGCCAGTGACTTAATTTATTCTTGCTAAAAAAACCTCCGGAGCAGTGCTTGGACAAAGACTTGGGATTAGCAAGTGAAATACAGCCTTCTTTTTAACCCTTTTGTCACTCCACACAGAAACGCTGCTTTGTGCTTCAGAACTCTGCTGCTTTGCATGGAGGAGGAGGGCTGTGGGATAAATGGCAGTCACACAGCACGTTTGAAATAAAGGTTTAACTGTGACAGGGTTTCAAGTTTTCACTCATTCAAGCACTGTATCCTTTTTATAGCAGGAGTATGTTATTTCCATCACCCCTGCCCATGTAAGTCGGTTACAGGTTTTCATTTCCAAAACAAGAAGTTAAAATTGGTAACATTTTAAAAATTAGCATGAATGAAATAAAACTGATCTCAACTCAACTAGTTTACATCCTTTAAAGTGATGGCTAAAATGTTACTTGCTCTGTGGTCTGCACTCAGAAGCTTTTGAGCTATGTGTGTGGCTTGCAACCATATGGCTACATCAGGGGAGCATTGACACTTACACACCAGAGATGCTACCTCACTTCCTTCCTCCCCCGCTCCAAACCTAGCTCTCATTTTTTCACTGTTCTTACTGTTCTTTCCATATCCTCCCCCAGGGTTCATAACCTTCCTTCATTTAACTGATGTATTAATTGTCTTCAACCCGCACAACTCCCCACTTTGGTGCTCATTTGGCTGACCCCAGCTCATACACGTTTCCCTTTTGGGATCTACATCACTGCCTCACTGCCTGGTGGAGCAGCAGTAACTGTCCTTCCCATCACTGGCCCACATCAGCTTTTCAGCTCTGAAATAAAATACAGAAGTGGCACAGTGGTGCACAGGGTCCAGCTTGGATGGAGTTAACTTGCTTTGTGGCAGCCCATAAGGTGCTGTGGTTTCCATTTGTGGCTAGAACGGTGTTGATAACACACCACTATTACTACTTCTGAGCAGCGCTTGCACAGAATCAAAGCTCTCCAAGATGCTTTTTTAGGATGAGGAGCGTCATCTTCAGTCCAAAGGATGAAGTTTAGCCAGTCCTCCTCACCTCCCTCACCTGAGCCATGTTGAATTTCCTGTCCCAGACAAACTCCATCCTTTGGACCTTGCCATGAGGCAGATGGCCCGAGTAAAAGTGGTAAGACACATTCCAGTCTTCCCCTGCCCACTCCCCCCACCTATAGATTAAAGCAGATAATCATGTGAGAGTACTGAACTCTTTCTGCTAACTCCATGTATGTGTGAAGACTTTCACCACTTACACAGAAATTTAGATCTTTAGTCTCTATCATTTTCAAGCAAATAAATTTCTGTAGTTTACCTAATAAAAGGGAGCTATTTGATAAAGCTTCTTACAGGCTCAAATGTGATTAGTTTACTACATCTTATTAAATTACTGTCAGCTGAGCTGCAGTAAGTCTAGGGCTTGCTCTTAACCTAGAGTGAATGCAAAGCAACAAGGCTCAGTTTAGACCAAAAAGGTCTCAGATAGTAACAGTACTAATTAGCATTTGTCACAAACTAAAAACGTACATTCACAGGGACCACAGCTCAGATGACTAAGTGTAATTGCTTAATGACAGTAAATCGACCAGACCTCTAAGTAGTCAGTCTTTTTGATTATCATGAGATCACAGGATAATACATTTGGGAAGGAAGTTCAACAGGTCAGATCAGGTTGCCCAGGGCTGAGCTTGAAAGTAAAACCAATGATGCAAAGAGATACAAACTTTCATATTTTTTACTGTTATTTCCACAGTTTTGCACAGTAACCTACTGCACAGCTGTGTAACAGTCACAGATTTCTTCAGTAACAAAATGTAAAATAGCAGGGTACAAAAATAAGCACTTTAACTGCTTTAATTCACTTACCACATAAATGAAAGCAGGGTTATATCCCTCGGTGGCTTTTACACCAGACTACTGCTTCCACCGTGACGTGCCAAAGGCTGAAGCCTGCCATCTGCCGCCAAAGAGCAGTGAGCTCCCCAGCACTCCCAGGGAGTTCATCGGGGGCCAGCACAGGCACAGCAGTTCTGCCACTTGCGGCACACAGCAGGACCAGACAGAACAGCACATCCTCCCTCCCCGTTCCCCATTTTCCTCATTATGAAGGCTGGCTCTATAGGGATAGACCCTCTTCAGATTCGATCTTAATAGTCATCCCAAACCAAACAGCAGCTGAGAATGTTCCGAGCGCTGCAAGGCCAATTCATAACTGGTCATGCAGCACCAGATAGGATTCATCACGCAGTGTACTTTTCCTCCCCCTGCTTTTTTGCTTTGTGGTAGTGGTTGTAATCATTACACAGATCCTTAAAGACCTCCCTTACACCTGCTGGTAATGACACATTTAAGAACTTAATGTCCCGTTCAATGCAAAGGTCAAGGATGTGATATATTCCTTCTGTGAGATGTGTCTTCACAGCTGGGTGCAAAGTCACCTATAAGAAGAACAAATTGCATTAAACTTGAAGACAGAAAAGGCAAGAAAACACTGTTTCCACAGTCGGTATATACTAAATGCTGACAACAATTTATCCCATGCATCAGACCATCTGGAACACCCCCTTAGATAAAACCCAAGATTTTGACTTGTGCAATATTTTCCTGATTTTTGCAAATATGTTTTGCAGAACAAGCACAGCCCTTGCAATAAAATCTACGACAGTACTACTGTACACATTGCTGCAGAGCCAAAGACACTAATCACCCTGGAATCAAAATTAAAAAACCCTACAGTACTTGCCCTGGATTACACATTTCAGTAGATTCTGTATGTCTCATATCGGCTGTATGCTACTAAGTCTCAGTTTCAAATGAGCACTTCCTTTAGGCTGCTCTATCATTTACATTGGGTAGTTAAACATTTTTAACTTACCACTTAATAATTTGATACTTATCTAACAATTTTTATCTGAAGACTTCAATGTACAAGCCTTAATAAAAGAAGCCTTCAAAAAGCTCAGGAGATGTACATTTCCTTAATCTGTTTTAACACTGGGAATCAGGCACCTTGTCTGAAGTCATGCAGAAAGTTGAAAGGATACAAAAAATGACTCAAGACTCCGTGCCCTGCTCCTGACATTACCCCTGCTCAATCCCACAACCAGCAGAACTGCCACTACAACAAGGAACATCAGTGCTGACTCTGGAGTCCTCTGGTGCTCCAGGCTAATTGAAATTTGTCCTGTGCTCACAAATCACTTCTTAAATACTTCACTGCCTGAGACAGTGCTGGCCTCTGGCATAATCACGTTATTTTTGCCGCAGAACCATGTCTTATCTCTGCTGAATCCCAAAATTAGCTTTATGCCTCCAGATGTAAGCCTCTTCACTCCAGGCCTAATGAAAATTACATAAAAAGCTGTCATTAAAATTCAGGGTTCTTTCTTCCTTAGGCAACTAATAAACTTTCTGCTAATGAAGTGCACTCCTAATCACTGTGACAGGCTCCTGTTTTCTTTCTGCCCTAAATGTGGAACAGCTAATATATTTTACTAGATCCACTAACATAGCTGAGAAAAACATATAGCAGGCATTAAGGCATATAAGCCTTTCTTTGGATTTGTGACCCTGAAGAGTTTGCAGCCCAAAAGGCTGTAATTTTTTTTGCCTCTCTGCCAGTTGATCACTTGGTTGGTTTATAACAGATGTTATTTCTCCCCGCACCATGCATTAAAGTAAGAGAACAGTTGAGCATCACAGCTCCCAGTGAATGCACTAGACTGGGCTCTCCCTTCCCAGGGCAGAGAAACGACTGCAGAGAAAAAGGACAGGAAAACCCACAGCTATTGACAATATGGACCAGATGGCCCACTTGGGATAAGCAGCTACCTCAGAGCTGCAGTTAATGGAACTGCATCCCTCAGATCACAAATTCATCTGGATCAACATCTTATTTGGGCCATTCTCACTTTGTAGTTTCCTATAAACACCAATAACACCATGGGAAGCAGAGCTAAAGATTTAAACAGCTGCCACTACTGGCTGGCAGTTAATTATACTTGTAAGAGGTTTATGTTCTATATAGTTAGCACAACCAATTTGTCAAGCATTACAGAGCTCTTGATGTGAGACATTAAATGTGTGAAGAGGTATTTCACTATTGCTGAATTAAGCAACAGCTCATAGGCAACAAGCGAAAAGCACTGTCAACGGTATGAAAGAGATGCCACCCACTCCAGCAAGGAATCTTTCTAGATTAATACAAAATACTTCGTGGTATAAAGAGGAAGCACTGAGGGAGCCGTTACACAACCACTTTAGGAGTAAGTCACTATTTAGGCCAATAGCTTTCATCAGTTCTAGTTTGCAGACCCTTAAAGGGGTTCCAGTAAGTGTGAAGATGCCCATATAGAGACTTAAATCTACAAACTTGTTTTCTCAGTTAACTTTGATGGACCCCCCCAGGGTCTTCAGATCACAGGCAGAAAGCCACAGATCCGGTATCAGAAGAGATGCATAGCTGAAGGAGTTTTTTTCTCCCTCCGTAGAGCAACTTGAAAGACGTATACATGCCCCACTTAAGACAGGCATGCTGAGGCGTCCCCTTCCTCTGATATCCATCAATTCTTAGCAGTCTAATGAGCAAATAAATCATCACCTACTTGTGATCTCTCTACTCTGTCAGACAGAAAACACTCCTTTGTCACAGCCTCTGGTGGCTCACTACACCAATTCCCCTTTCCACGCCCAAAGGTTCCAGTGCATACATTACTGATCTGTGGTTTCACCTATCATCCATCACTTTCCATTTCCCACTGGAAGTATTGCACAGAACTTTCCTAGAACTCTCATGAGACTTCGTACTCCTGCTAATACCGAAGCAAGTATCCTTTCAACTTAAAAAGGTCATTTGACGAACACTCAAGGATGAACAGATTACATAGTTCAGAGGCGGTTAAAGAGAGCAGAAGCAGTCTTAACAGCAATTCCCCCCAGGTTCACTATGTAAACAACAACCAACTTATCAGGAACACTAAATAACAGAGCTAAAACCTGACATCTCCAAGTGTTTTGCTCCCAAACCCTGGAAAAAAGATAAGCAATAAAAAAGGCAAACAAGTTTAACATCTGTAATAACCTTTATGGTTAGTTAGACCATAATCTTTCAGAAACATAGCACCAGTTGGAATATATTTTTTGCAAGAGGGCCTAAAAACAAAGACTAATATTCCTTTCTGTATTTCAGCCCATGCCCAGGCTGAAACCACAAATAATCAACTTGCAGGTACGTGCACCACAAGCAGCATTCAAACCCTGGTGAAATCTAAATCCATCAGGCTGCAGAAAATCACAAGCTGAACTTAGGTCTGGATGTGAGAAACTACTGACCAGGCTCTGGCATCCATAGTAGCAGGGAGTAGTTGCTTTCAGTAAGAATTGCAGTGATATCTTTGGTATAGAAGGAGAATTACTGAAAAGCTAACAATTCTTGGCTTAGTAACATTTTTTCCATTCACATAATCATTTAGATCAGATTAAAAGATATTTTCCAGGAGAATTTTCCACCATTACTTTGCCAGATGGGCCCCAAACTGCTATCAGTCCTGGACAAATGAGACTAACTGAGAAATGAATTTAACTAGCAGATGTATAAAGAAGCCCTGGTTAAATTCTGGAACAGGTGGCCCAGAGGGGCAGTGGATACCTCATCCCCGGCAACATTCAAGGCCAAATCGGATGGGGCTCTGAGCAACTCGGTCTAGTTGAAGATGTCCGTGCTCACTGTAGAAGGTTTAGACTAGATGACCTTTAAAGGTCATCTTTCAACCCGAGCCATTTTATGACTCTATGAAAAAAGAGCAACATCCAAAGTAGTTCTGTACCGGGCATTGCATTTTTTAACCTCAGAAAACCCTCACAGCCCACACCTTTAGAAAGTTTTCAGGAGTTTGGTAAGAAAGATTCTCAGGATCTCTTGCTCAAAATAACAGTCTGGATCAAACCTGTATCTCCATGAGCCATAGCACCTTTTGCAACTTCACAAATTTTACAAAATTTAACACAGTTGCCTTTGGAATAGGAACTCCGAAGCCAGCACAACACTATGGCACTTTCAAGATGGATGAGAACATACCTTCTGCAGTTCAGTCACATACTGAGACACCATGAAAGCAGAAAACACAGTAAAGTCCTCCATTTCTGCAGCAATATGAGTATACATCCGTTCCACCAAGTGTGCACATTGCAGTATAACTTCAAACTCATCTGAGTTGCCTAAAACAGAAAGTGAGATGCAGCCTGGCATTTGAGGTTTAAAAACACTAGAAAAAAAACCCCGAAGAATCACCCACTCTTCCATGATTCTTGAACTACAAGAGGCCAAGGACTGCTTGACATTTTATCTTCTTTTCTTATGAAGCCACAGCTGAGAGGCCTCCCACAATATACATCTTTCAAAATGTTTTTTTTGTAAGAGCGCACCAATTTGAAGTCTACGTGCACTGCAAGGAAAAAATTATTTGTCATAGACGTTGACGTGCTAAAAGCAGCAGTTATGGTCCCTTCCATGATTTAGTCCCAACTAACACTGTGGAGGAGAGAAAGGAGACAGGAAAATTATATTCTCTAGCTACAAAAAATCAGAAGACATCTCTTAGAAAGAGCATATTAAGAAAGCTTTCTGATGAGATCTATTATGTGACATATAGCAGCAGAAGCCACACACTGGAGATTATTTAAAGTGAGACTGGTGAGATGAGCTGAGAATTTACTCAGTAGGCAGTGAACGAAGAGAGCCAACACAAATAAGGGAGAAAGGAAATCCAGAAATTACTTTCATGTTATCTGTTACAAAAACAGAACAATCCTGCAAAGATAAACAGCATGTTTTTCAACTTGACAATGCTGCGTACCTGTAAACTTACTGTGACCCTTGCCTTATGCAAACATATCTCAGAAGCAAGCACATTCTCAAAGTTTGGCACCACATACCTTTTCCTCTATCACTGAGCCTTTGCTACTATATTCCTCCATGACAAATACACACATTTACATTTGCCCACAAGTGTGGGCAACATATCAGCTAAGATAAATCTTAACATGGCACGGGCTGCAGGACATCAGTGGAAAGACAGGATACGATCAGTTTCAGGCCATGAAGTCAGCTTGTCTCAAAACTCACCACTAGTAATGGTAGGGTATTTGTGTCCTGACCAAGAACAGACAGGGCTAATAGTTTCAATGCCACAGCTAGGCTTTGAGGACTTTGATTCTGATGTGCCCTGTTCAGTATCTCCCTGTCCAGAACACATAAAATTACAGTGTATATAAGTATCATAAAGGTGGAAAAAATATGGTACCTCTGTCTCCTTTCTGACGTCCTTCATGCATGACAGAAACAACCAGACGATGGAAACTGTTCAGAAAAGATGGTGCTGCTTTCAACAGCACCTGCAAAAGACATGAAATAAAAACATCTGAGATTACATAGTAAAGGGAGTGAGAGGGTAGAAACTATCTTTTCATTCTGCATCCATAGAGTGTTTAGGACATGAGAAACCAGAAGGAGGACCGCATTCCTAGCCATAATCAAATATAAATAGAAATATCATATTAGAGTTACTTCATAACTCCAAAGCAGCATTTGATTTAGCACCCTAATATCTACGGCATTTGTCCTTGCTGGTAGAGAACCTGTACAGCCAGACAGATTGACAGAACACGGGGTCCACTATAGATCACTGTCTGAAAACAGCCTGGATAGGCAGCTTTCCACCACAGGGTTTTTATGAGGGCATTTTAGCAATGCATACTGCCTTGCTTTTAGAATATGCCATTTCCTCATCTTTAACTTTACCCACTCTCAGTCCTAATACAAATGCATGAGGACCCTTTCCTTTTTTTTTTCCATCTCTGCCTACGTATTCCATGTAGGAGTATCTCCATCCCCGTGCAACTCCTGGCACATCTTCCCTTTCCCATGCCAGAAGGCTGACAAGAATACCAGGATGGTACAGTGTTTGAAGGTTAACAACTTCAACAGTGTCTAAGCCCTGTTTTCAGAGGACTGCAGAAGCTTGACCTCCAGTGAGAATGAGCTCCCAGACCCTGAGCCACCTGTGCTTCTAGAAACCAATCACAGAAAAACAAAGTGTTTTATTCTAATATATCATTAGATGCTGATAAGCAATGCACTGCCAAAGAACAACAATGCGGGCACAAGCAAAGCAGAAGAGTGACTGAAATAATGTGATTTTGAGATTCCCAGCCTTTTAAATAAGAAGTGGTACAATGCACTTTTATACTGTCAGGACAAAATATTTCAAAATAACTATTAAAAAGAAATTCTTATCACTGCAATGTTTGTTCTTTATACCTTTTTCCTCTCCTCCCATCCCCTCACAGACGAACCTTTGGATGACACTGCACAATAGAGAAGAGCACTTCATGGACTCCCAGGAAGACACCACGATAGTCTTCTAACTTCAGATGATCCAGAGGGACTGTTAGGAGAATGCTGAATGCCAATGACACATGATGTGGATTCACAAGAACCCCTTCTCCTTGCCTTAGCAGAGCTGCTACAGTCTCTAGAATGGGTACAACTATGATGGAAATCAGTGATGGGTCCTGACAGGCCTCTTTGGCTTGCATCTACAAGAAGACAGTAAACAGATAAGGAGGAGAACATTAGCCACCTATTATCAGTGTTTGAACACCAGAGAACCGTAATGCTCTGACTGGAGCCAAAGGAACTAGACTCGTGCAAGCTGGACTGGCAGGCAGACTCTTGCACCTGAGCCATTTCCGTGCAATTGCACCCTGGGCAAGGATGCATGTGATGCACTTCATACCAACACTGCTGTGTAACTGGAATTCTAACTATTTCTCAGTACCCTGACAACTAGCACCTCTTTGCACCTCCTTAGAGAAATGCACTGATGCAGTTCAGTCCTTTACAAGCATGCAGACCTATCAAAAAAAGGGCAGACACTGCATGCTCATGATTCCCACGCATTGCAGAGCCAACCTCTGTTAAATTCTGGTCTAGAAACATCATCACCACAAGAGGAGAAAAATCTGCATCACTAGGTTTATATGCTGTACAAATGAATGACAGGAAACTTAGGTCTGATTACTTTCTGTCAAGTTTCCCTTTCATAATTCAGTTAATTTTTTATTTTTTACATGAGTACTTTTTTATTTTTGTTTTGCTGCTGTTGGCTTCTGCTGCAACATGTGACTGACAGTTACCTTCTCCTTTGGACAGGAAGAAGTACAAGACACTCAGACTCTCTGCTCTTCGGTCTAACGTTTCTCCCAAGCTCCATATTAAATGGTGCAGTTCCATAAAATTACTGTGTATAAGAACTCAATGACCTACACACTGCACTTACAGGAGGAGATTTACTTGAGGAAGGTCGAGGTATGGATTTGTTCAGTACCCACAATGTTTTTGTTCTTGTATGCCTCTGTGCACCTTAGATGTAACCGCTACAGACTCTAACAAATAAAAGCGATAGGTAATTAAGTTACAATAAAGAGATACTTACCGCTAGAGCCGTGATTATCTGTGGGCTTGTAAACCAGAAAGCTTTCACTTTGTCTCCACTTAATGGGCAGCTGAGCAACAATTTAGTTAGGGTAACAGCTGACAACACTTCCTGCAGAAAGCAGAGGATCAGTCAGTGGTACTAGGTGCACTGGCTCCTTTCAAGCACAGAAGAGCCCTTTCAAGGCCAGCGGCACTTTTGAGCATTACCAGAGCCTTGACACATGAAAGTCCTCCGACCAATACACCTCTTTGGAAATTGTGAAGTAAGCAGCAGCTCAACAAAATTCAATAGCCTGAGCTGAGCAGCACTGGCCCAAATGTACCTCTTGGCACACTTGTTTCAGAATTACCTTGCTGTATGAAAAGGCTTATGTGATTTTTAAGAAAGGAAAGCCTTCTCATACACCTGCCATTAGATAACAGAGGGAGGCAGAAGACATACAGGCATACCACTACACTGTACACTAAGAACACTGCATTTGGCAGCAGAGCTTCTTTGACTTGCTAGTTGTTTATACAGACTGATAAAAGAAGCATATTGCAAGCTACACTCAGGTGGCAGGAATTACATGCACAGTACAGGAATTTCAGATACACTTTCAAAAAGACATATCAAGAATGGAAGCGGCATATTTGTTTCTCTTTCTGACAAGCAGGGCAGAGCCAGATAACCCCCCAGGTATAATCCAGGTTTCATTCTCAAGTCACGCAGCTTTCTAAGGAGCATACAGCTGGCGTTTTTGCAAAACGTGTTCCACATGTCACCACTGCTGCTTAAGCTGCTCTGCAGAAAGGCAGAGAGTTTGTAAAGATATTGAGTGGTATCTGATTATTACTGAGTAGTCTTTAGAGAGACAACTGACAAAAGCATAGGGGTAGTTTTGGTTTTAGTTAAAAATGCCAGCGTTTCTAAAAGTGCCTTTAATCTTGTTAAGAAGACCCACAGACAGACACTGACTGCTAGAATCTGTCACGCAAGAGCTTGGAGCAGAAAGTAAAAAAGAGCTTTCAGCATGGCCTGTAATATCACAACTGTGTGATTTCTATTGACAGTACATGGAATCAAGACTGCGGAGTCCTTAAACTGGACAGAAAATGTTTCAAGTACGTTTCCATGACCTTTCCATCTCCCTCAATTTATATCCAGAACCTATTTCAGCAGTCACTAAGCCCTTATCCATATAAATTAAGATGTTCTGATCACTGAACATAAAGCAGGAAGAGGAAAAAAAATATTTATCAAACGTAATTCAGCCAACAATATTTTTTCAAGGTACAGCAGACTGAAGAAGGAAGTTGACAATATAGTAAGCTCCTGCCTTACTTTAGCCTTCTGTTGCCAAACATTCCTCAGTTCGAGTCCCTGCAGCACCAGCCTCATTATGGCATAAAACTCCTCAGCAGAACAGTTTTCTAGCAGCTGGACAAGCACTTCTGTCAGCTCCATCTCCATACTTTGGATCACCTGAGTTGTGATTGCAGGACCTGCATATTCAAGAGACAAAAGAAATCAATTCCTAACACACACAGTTCCACAGGTAAGAATAGGGCAAATTGAAAATAAAACAGCTCTGTGGGTACCTTTTTAACACTCAAATTCACAGAGGGCTCCCCACTTTACCTCTCTCCCTACCAGTGCAATGACTTGCTGACCTCAAGTATTTCTTACCCTTGGGTTCACAGAGCAGCCATCATTCCAATAAAAAAGCCTTCAGTAGTACAGAAATACTACACTAACGCAGGTCCACAAGCCAAGGGAGCGGGCTAAACAAGCCACATGGCTTTCTTTACTATCTGGTGGCCAGAAATCCATCACAAACCACAAAAACATTAAGCTGACAAAGTTAGGTCTCTGCTGATCCTAACTCACTCTCCCAACTTACTCAATTACTACTACATAGACAGTCTTAGACTAGCTCATAATTCAACTGATTTTGAAGGCTTGTTTTTTAGTTCCACAAGTATCCACAATACTGTGGCAATGCCAAAAATCTTTTTCAACGGGAATTAGTATTTCATTTTATTGAATACTTTACTTATTCAACAGAAATTATTACAGCTTTTTGCAGTGATTCATTATGTCTCCAAGCTAAAGAACTTTACGTATCTTATACTAATAATGCAAGGCACAGAATGAGACAGAGAAAAATCAGCAGAAAAATTACAGGAGTTGACACATCCTCATCTCCATTCCATGGAAAGCCGTGCTCTGTTCTTGATTACTTAATGCCAATATAAACACCGAGATCATGACTCTATTTCACTTGAACAGTAGGGTGCACTCCCTCAGGGTGTGTACGAGACAATTCACTGGGATGTGAAAATTATAAATAAAGTATCTTTAATAAAGCATTAAAAATAGTGTTTATTTCATCCTTGTCTCATGCTTTTTATAATTTTTCTGTATGTATGCTTTGTAATGTACATACTAGAGTAGTGTGTGTATATAATTTATAAGTAAATATATATTGAGACTGCATGCTCATGTTAATGACAGGTATGCACAACCAAAAATGTTTGGAGAGCACTGCACTAGAGCACGTCAGTAATAAGCCTGATAAATTCCGACAGTTCGAAGAAGTCAAAGAGAACAGTTACAGCAGCTCCCACAGCTGGCAGCAGAGGTTTTTCATGTAATTTCTAACCCTGGCTCTTTATTTAATGAGAATCAAGGCAAATCTCCCACAGACTTTATCAGAATCATGGGCATTCAGCATCCATAACAATTAGGTAACTAACTTCCACTGTTCTATAGCCTCACCTACTGAAGTAGATGAGTATTTTACTGTAAGATCCTCCAAGGACATTTCTGATCTGACCTGGGGCACATCAGCTGCTTCAGTGGTGTCTACTATACTGACTACACGAGTAGGACACTGCATCTTCAGTCCTACATCCAGAAGTGTTATCGTGATCCAGTTACTGTCAAAATGCTCTACAGGGATGAGTAACTCAGGACCTGAACTTCATTAAGATGTTTACATCTATTCAGAAGATCATGACCAAATTAGATGGTGGCCATGGTCCAGATACCACAACATGGCCTCCTTGTAAAGTTTCCTGTTATGCATTTATAAAAGGACAGCCTGCTGCTTTAGCACAGGTAAACAAACACAGACTTTTCAAAAGGCTGCATGCTTTCCTACATGGCTTTTAACTCGCCTCTGCACCGCAAAATTACCAAAGGAACTGGAAAAAGAGAATTTTCATACCAGAGAGCAGCTTTTTTATGGCAAAACCAACCACGACCGCAGTTTCTTTTCCAGGATACAGCTCTGGCACTGAGCAGAAGACCGTCAGGAACTGCAATGCAGGCTGAAGGAACTGCAGATTATCTCCTGCACAGGGCAGTTCTCTCACTATCTGAGAGTAAAACTCTTGGTACAGCTTAGTACGAGGATGCTCCAAAAACCCACTGAGCTCCTTCTGCCAGCCCCTCCTGACAGGATGGCTCAGATCTGCTTTGAGGAGAGTAGTGACAGATGGTATGAATGCTACAGGCAAAAGCTGGTTTGGGGTGTTACTCTGAAGAAGGCCATGTTCAACAGTTCTGACCATCTGCACAATTACGGGCTCCAGCAGAGCAGACAGCACATCTGCAGAATGCAGCTTCTTTTCTGGCAGCTGCTGAAGGTAGAGTGTGACAACGTGACACAGTGTGGTGAATGCCATGAGCAGTAACTGCTCAGCTGCAGGATTCCAGTTTTTCCGGTCTTTGCTTTTGGCTGGATTGGTGTCTGGCTTGCAGCTTACTAGGAAAGATATGAACTTTTCCAAGTTGACCCTCACACTTTGTCGTCTTTCAATTGCCATCTGAAGAAAGTTTTCCAGAAAAGCTTGGACTTCCTGGAGATACTGTGCCCAAACAGGAACAGTAAAGACATCAGAGAAGAATTTGCTCGCTGTAAACTGGGAGGTCATGACAACCTCAAGAACATCACTGGCATGAAACACCTTAAAAACAGAGTTAGCATTCCTGCCAGCTTGCAGGCACCTCAGGAGGTGGAGGCAAGTACTTAAAAACTTCAGGAATAACAATTTGCTGCAAGAGACACTAGCCCTGGTATTGGCTAGCAGGGACAGCAGCACCAGAAAACACCGAGTACAGTCAGTGGGAAGAAAACTGTCTAGTTTCAGCAGGGAAAAAATGTCCAGCAAACCCAGGCAGCTTTCTAGCTGACTTTCTTTCAGGGTGACAGGGCAGCCACTTTTTGCTAACAATACTATACACTGGGCAACTTTCTCCAGGGTTTTCCAAGACAAGCTGAGCTCATCCTTCAGCAGTTTGTTTTCTGATGGTACTTCCAACAGGTCAACAGTTTTGCAAGGAGCCAGGATTTCTTCATGCCAAGGGATATTACTTGCAAAGAGCTGCTGAAGTGGCAGATCTACTGGGTCCCTGGTAGCAATGGGCAGCACCGTAGAAAACTTATTAATAAGTCTGGTCAGAAAAGCACAGTGCAGGATCTTCATTTCTGGAAGAAAGGAGCTGTGCATCAAGCCAAGAGATATCTTTTCAGTGCTGATGGAAGGCTCCTGGTCCATGGCAGCTTCCTGAGCTTTGGCCAGCATTAATGTCTCTAGAAGTACATTTGCAATATACTCTACATCTTTTAAGGAAATATAGGGCAACAGGATATTCAGGTTGGACATGATGAGGTGCCAGTGCGCTGTGGGGTAAGTAAGATCACTTATCGTGCTGATATCTCCATCCCACGGTTCAGATTCTCCTCTGCTCATGGTGGATCTCCCAGACTCCAGGATGAAAGCTGCAGCATGCTGCAAGGCCTGTAGATCAGCTTTGGTCTGCATTAAGATCATCTTCATCTTCTGAAGTGTGAGAAGTTCTAAGCAATATTTACTAGGGGAGGCAAAACTATTTGCAATTTCCATGACTCTCTCCCAAGACTGTTCCCTCAAACCAGGGAGAACAGTTGAAATGCTGAAATGCCCCTGCTTTGCAGCAGGTTCAGTAACAGCACCCGCAATTTCAGCTGTTGGAGACACATATTTACTGCAGCTAACACCAAACAGAGTGTCTACCTCAACCCAAGTGTAAACGAGGAGAAGAGTAGTGTCACTGGCCTTTCTTAGCCAAAGGTCTGACTTCTCTTCCTCTCTTCTAGGAGCCTGCAGCAGCTCCATCAGTGGCTGAATTATTCCCTTCTGTATCTTTGCCAGCAGACTTTGAGTGCGAAGCACCACAGAGGAAGGAGTGACATCATCTAGGCTCCTCATGTTGAACAGAAAAGCATGCAGCACTGAGCACAATGCCATCAGCTTCAAGGCCATGTCAGTTGACCCTTCAACTGCAGGAACGATAAGGGTCTGGCATTTCTCCACAAAGAGACACAAAATGTCCAGGATCTGGTTGGGTGGAAGTTCAAGGAGGCACTCACGAAGTTTTACTGTCAGGCCAGCAGAGAAGACGGGTGGCCTCAGTTCATCAACAGCTGGGCGGCAAATGACTGTCAGCACCTCCTCGAAGAGCCGTGGGAACTGTCGCAGCTTGGAGTAAGTCTGAAACACGGTGCTGATGAGAGTCTCCTGGGGCTTCTTCACACGTGGCTCAGAGGCCTCAGCATCAATCCAAGCCGACGACACTAAGTCATCCAGGTCTGGCTCTACTATAAGGTGGTTTAAGGATATCAAAAGTTTGAGACACCTGAACCAAGCGGGGATGGAAGACTGGGAGTGTGTCAGCAACATCTGTGCCAGCTTGCGGTAAAACCCGAACTGCACCTCCTTGTGCCGGATACGGTCACTGGCGACATTATAGATATCACTGCTGAGCACCAAGCTCAGAAGCTGCTCCAAAGCAAGCAGCTCTGTGCTCCACTCCACAGGGGAGAGCGTATCTTCCCTCCCTCCCTGTTGTAGGTCACAGAGCCTGAGACAGCCAAAAAGCCTGCTGAACATGTGGAAACACACAAGGTGGTTTTCCGCCTTACAGTATGAGTCCAGAAAGAGCTTATATAGCAGAGACACAGAACCAGCCACAACTGCTCCATGCAGAGCAGGTTCACAAAAGTCACTGCCCAGACTGGTCTGCACTGTGTTGACTGGTAGCAAAAAACTTTTAAAAGCTCCTTTCTTCTTCTCCTGGACTTCCTGTTCTGGCAGCAGCTCCTCTTTGTAGGATGACAACAGCTCAGCCTGGAACAACCCAGTCTGCAGCAAAGTTTCTATTTGGTTTCGGATTTCCCTGCTCAGGTGCTGACGCACATGGTTATCATCTGCCTGTGTCCAACTCCTCACAGTCAGCAAGTGTCTCAGGAGCAGACATGGCTGGAGCAAGTGACCTGTCACTTGCCCAAACACACGATTGGGGTTGGTTTGCTGCCTCTGGATCAGGACGTACTGAGCAAAGGTAAGCTGGAGGACGCTGAACAACTGAGAACCCACAGCGTCGTCAGAAGCCAGCTGCTGACATGCCAGCTTGCACAGCTTGTTGAGGAGATCAACCAGAAGCTCACACTTTGCTGTGTAAATGATGGAGAGTGAAGGAGTAGAAAGGATGCCACTGGAGCAGTTCAGCACTGTGCCAATGTTCTGCTGTGTTTTTTGAGAACAGGCCTCTGATAACCTTTCGTTTATGACCTGAAGTTGGGAAAAAAAGAGACAAAAACAAAACAAAAAAACCTGTCAATTTTGCATACAAAGATCATAATGAAGCAATAACAACTGCTGTGAGCTCTGGCTGCAACAAAGAAGTACCAGGGACTTGCCAACAGCTGCTGCTGGGTCTCTCACATCACAAGTCCCAAACCAGAAGCTCTGCTGGCCCTGCATTTGTTTGCAGCACCAGATGAGGGAGGAAGCCCTCACTCGGTGTGTGTCCTACTGGCAACAGCATAAGAGTACCCACACTGGTTCTTATAGTTGATCCTGCAGAAATGGTGTAAGGGTAAATATCTGGCCTTCTTGAATGGTTCCTAAATTTAGCCTCCAAACAAACAACAACAAACCCACACACAATACAGGTCCCCGCTCTGATCCAGGTAGCTTATTCAGTAAGAATGTCCATGACTAAATATCATCTTTATATTTTAAAAAGAGAGAGTTTCCTGTGCTGATATCTGGAATGCAAAAAACTGTTCTCTTTTCTCTTTGAGGGATAGAGAGTTCTAAAGAAATAATGTTTACTTAAACTTGCATTTCTCTTCCTTTTTTCAAACTTTGCGATTTCCCTGTTGTTTTCTCCTTTGATTCCCTTTTTATTTGCTCCTTTTTCTCACCTCCAGATAATCTTGTCTGTGAACCAATTCAGCAGCAATTTACAAATTTGTGTCTATTTCAGTTAAAAAACTCACCTCCCTCCTTACACCTTATTGTGAATGGTTCATCTCCTCAGCTGAAATCCCAGTGGATTAAGAACAGATCAATAAATTCTTTCCACTGGACCCTCTAACACCTCTGTCCTTGGTCCTTAGGGAACCCTGTCCTGTGCCTCTGATCTAATCTTCAACCAGAAACCAGGTTTACACATCCAGATCATGTTTAAATTTGGCACGCTTTCTGCTTAACATCTCTGAAGCACAGATTTCATCCAACCAATTCTCTGTACTTCACAATTCACTTTTTTCAGGTAAAGACATCTTCTCTGGCTTCAATTCAACCTGATCACAACTAAAAGGCTCATTTTCCAGTTATTTTCACTGCTTTTGCAGCCATTCACTAATTCTGCTATTTCTTTAACCGGAAAGCTGAAAAAGAAGGAAGTGTTTGGTTCAGTTCTAAACTATAACTGAAGTCACTCCCATTCACTTTCAGATGAGGCTAAAATAACTATGTGATTAAGATGCATAATGATTTGGTGCCACCAGCATTCAGAGTTATCATAAGAAGCTGGGGGGTCTGCTGAACAACACATCACAGTGCACAAATACTCAAGCCAAACAGATGATGAGCCCCACAGAGAGAGAAAATCTGTCTCTCTCTAAACTCCCAAGCAAAATGGTATTACAAGCAGTACGTAATATAGGACAGCAACATATGGAACTGAGCCTTTACTTATCTATTTAAATACTTAAAGCAGTTCACTCTGCTAATCTGAAGAAGCTAAGACAGAGGGGGAAATCATTATTAGGATATTCTGCCATTTTTACCCTTAGCACTGCACTAATATAAACTGTATTGCAGGACAGAAACAGAGAAACTTTTAGTAGATGTCCTGCAAGCCATCAGATTAACTACTATATATTTCAAGCAACACCTGAAACTGCAAGGAAGAGTCATGTACTGTAGAAGATACATACTGCTACCCAGTATATTACCGAACATCTACAGTTTTAGTTACCTGTGCAATCGAAAAACTGAGACCAACTGTTTTCCCACTCTTTAAGAGATCCTGTAGTCTTCTACTATGGATAACATTGTCTAGGTATGTCCACAGTTTCTCAACAACTTCATCGTCCACTTCCAGTTTCTTGTTGTAATTTGAAACCAATATATGGCTTACCCAGTCGAGTAATACCTGTTAACAGAGGAAGTAACCTTTAATAACCCCCCCAAAAAAACAAAAGCAGTCCCTTTTCACAGTTACAGCATTTGTGTCTTGAGAACTGTGCTACTTCCAAACAGAACAGGCTGTGAATGAGCAGAGAAGTCTACCCCTGTAGGTTTCAATTCCTGAGAGCTTTCACTCTAATCCTGTGCTCCCTTCTACCACTCTAAAATAACTTTCAGGAGTCAACATCCTAAGGCCCTTTCATCAGGGCATAATTCTGACAAGTGATACCAGTTAACAAACATAGGCTTTTCAATCAAAACTTAAAGAATCAGATGGTTTTCACTTCCTGACAATTGCTATTCTGTTCACATCCTCCTCTTCATATGTCTAAATTCACAAGCTAGAAATTCAGGCCTAGGAATTTAGATGCGTGCAAACTGGAAAAGGTTGAAACCTACCAACTTAAATTACTGATTTAAAAACAAATTTAGTATGATAGTATGTGGCTAGGTTTAGTATTCTAAGTAACTGAAATAACAAGAGCCCGAAACGCAGGTCTCAGACAGTGCGAACTCCAGACCCCACAATACTACCAGGGCTGGAGCAGCAGGAGAAGATACCCTTCACTCGAGGAAAACATTGCACAGACCTTCGGTAAACAGAGTCAAAGGGCTTAAGGGGATAGGGTGCAGAGAACACCAAATCACATTACAAGGTGAACCCCAAGATCCACTGTGTGCTCCTTGCTCACGCACAAGTTCAGAGCACCAGAGATCACACATCTAACTACAGTCAGTTCTCCCACTCTGAAGTTCTTAACTATAACCAGAAGCATCTGACTTTGTGGTGTCCTGTACTGGATGTAATAACCAGTGGCAATGACAGCTCTGAAGACGAGATTTCTCATCTCTCCGGGAGACAGAACACACACACCATCCTCTCTATACGAAAGCCCCTTTCACCTTGCACTAACGTAGGTCTTTTTGATGAGACTACTTGAAAGATGATGTTATAAAAAACATTTCACAGAACCACAGAGAAATCAAGAGCTGCCCGCAATCGCAAATCAGAGCTATGTTTGCACTATTGTCAATGGTCAAAAGCTAGATTTGGGTTTCATGAATTAATTCATCCTCAGTAGCAATTCCGTATCGGGGTTTTTTTCTTTCACTGTCTCCCATTAAAAAAGTACTCACTTGCTCCTTATTAGGCAGGAAGCACTGGTGAGAAATCCACGCGAAACGGGCCAGCTTGAGTTTGTCCTCCCAAGAAGTCTTGGAGCTTTTCAGCTTCCCGTAAATCCCGGAGTAGATCGCGGCCATGGCGGGGGGCACGTGGGACAGGCGGACAGACAGACACGCCACTGGAAGAAACGCGGAGCCAGGAGCAGGCGGTAAGGCGGGCAGCGGCGGCCCCGCACCCCGGCGCCCACCCACCCACGCACCCACTGACCCACGTGGCGCCGCTCGGGGCCCAGCCGCCCCCACAACCACCAGCCCGCCGCCCGCCCCCGGCTCCCCAGCGCCCACCTCACCCACACCAGCTCCCCCGGTCGCACTCGCCTTCCACCTCCCCTTCGCAGGGCCCTCGCCGGCCGCTCCGCGCCCTCCCGGTCCGGCCGGGCCGCCCCGTCCCGTCCCGCCGAGCCGCTCCAGC
>JAWMRA010000113.1:42864918-42894218 GCA_035584735.1 Pseudotriccus pelzelni
GGGGAAAAGGGAGGGGGAGGAAGATGCGCGGGGGCGGTGCCGGCGGCGGGAGCGGGGCCCGGGCGTCCCGCGGCCGCCTCGTGGTGGAGGCCCCGCAGGCCCGGCCCGGCCCGGCTCCCGGGAAGCCGGCGGGGGCACCCCGGGCACGGGCGCGGCCCTGGGGGCAGCCCCGGGTGCGGACGGGGCCGGGCGCCTCCCCTGCTCCCGGAGGTCGCTGCGGGGGGCTCTGCTGCTCGTACTCTTCTTTCCCTTAGAAAGTGCGTGGGTTTAATGAGCAGCTTCTTATCGCGCCGTCTCTCTTCCCTTTTCTTTTTTTTTCTTCTTTTTTTTTTTTTTTTTTTTTTTGAATCGTGACAGGGGAAGGCTTTCGCTTTCGCGTCCCTCCAGCGAGCGCCCTTCGGCCGGCGGAGTAGCCCCGGGGCGGGCGAGGGGCCCGGCAGGCTCCCGGCCCCGATGTCCGCCCGCGGGGCCCGCACGTCCGGCGGCTCCGCTCGGCCGGGGAAGGGCTGGGTGGTGGAGCTGAGCCCCAGGTGGTGCGAAGCGGGCCGGAGCAAAGCGCGTCCTGCCCAGGTCGCGCAGAGGAGATCGGGCCGGTGAAGCCAAGCGTTCTTTGGCATCGTCTTTGGAGCAGGGGGAAAATAGTGGAATCGGCAAAGCTAAATTCGTGGACGGCGAGCTACATCTAAGTCCAAATGCAAATGGATTCTTCTAAAATCACAGCTTTTCCTTCTCTGTCTCTTCACGAGTGCCACTGCTCAGGCAAAAGCTTTCTCCGTAGTTCCTACTATCCAGTTTTCCTATTTTGCACCACTCCTCTGCTGTATCTCCAAATTAACTTATCATGTTTACTTGCCCGTTTTTTCTGAGTTGCAGCCACTGCATGTGCGACATCCCTTGGCTCTAAGTTTGTGGTTATCTTCGTATTAGTTTATCCTTATCTTGTTTATTTTGAAAATTTTGTAAATCTCAGATTACCTTAATGTCACAAGTTAAAAATTTGGCGTTATTATTGTTGGTAGGCCCCAAATTTCACCCGTAGCAATAAAGGATAAAAGATTGTACTTATCCATCCACAACTGAAGGCTGAGACACTGTTCTCATTAGAGAGTATTCAAAAGGTGCTAGTCTTGTTTTATTTTTTATTGTTTGGAGTTTGATGAGTTTTTTATGGTCTTTTTTTTTAAGATTGCTTGTCCTTGGCTCTTTGATGCTCACAGGTCTTTCCACTGTCTTTTCGAAGAAATAAACTGCTGTCCTAGACTCAGGACAGGAGTACAGAGTCTTTAAAGCGGCATTTCCAATGCTATTTTTCAAGCCCTTTTTGTAGAGTCCGTACTGGGATTTTTTTCAAGGCCATAGAACCTGTCTAAACGTGTACCTGAAATGTAGCACAGTCAGGAAATTAATTTCCTTGACCCAATGCTTAGTTCATTTCCAGCTTTTTTAGGTAGAAGGAACATGTGATGTGTTTTGTATGATTACCCTCTGCTCTGCTTTAGTGGTCTTGGTTCCTCCAAAAACGTTACCATAATATCTTTTTTTTCTGTGCTCCAATTTGCAGTATTGGAAAAGATGCTGCCTGGTAGCTGTGCAAAGTCACAATATGATCTTTCCTCTCTTGTGTATTTTGCTTATCAGTAAAAATAGTTAATGTGATTAGTATTTATTGTTCTCTCTGGTTGTTTGAGAGGAATGAGGTGCAGCTGGGACTTTTGAACAATTATTTCAAGCTTTCTGCATTTCATGGAGAGGGGACTCTATGCTTTTGGTTTTCACGCGCTTTTCATATTTTGGAGATTATCTTCAGTGATGAGAGGCAGAATCTTAAAATTGATGGGAAGTTAAAACAGCAGGCTTGTCCTTTTATGCCTGTAAGTTCTGCATCATTGACCTGTTGTGGATTGGCTCAGCTTGAAACCAGCTGAAGGCATTTTGGCAGGCCATGCATATATTTACTTTATGATATATTCCACTTTTGATAAAGGGCTTGATAAAGAATATTTACAGGAATGTTGCTTTTGCTCTTGCACTTTTCATTAATACTTTTCCTGCTTGGGTGACGTTGTTCTTTATAATGCTGAGAGTGAGGTGTAAAGGCAGAGTGAATGAAGAAGCCAAAACTGAAATTAAAGTAGAGGCAACAGTGTGTCTGATGTCAAGGGATGTTTCTTGGTGAAGATGCATTTCTTGTAAGGTAGTTCCTGTTCTGTCACCTGGGAGTAGGGAAAGAGATCCCTATGAAATACCTCTGGTAACATGCACTACTGTGACTGCAGGGCAAGAAACTGTACAGATTGTATAAATCAGCAGCAAACACCACCTTGTTAGTCTTGACTGAAAAAAGCTCTGAAGAACCTTGGATTTGAATTAGCTGTCAGCAGCTGCTCCTTTCCCAGGCTCTTCTCTGTTGCTGCTAAAATGTCTGATCCTGATGTTAGAATTTGAGACTACTGGGTAACCTACTGTTTTTTTGCCTATCATTTAAAATTTATCATTTTCTCTGTTGGTTATCTGCTCATTCAGCAGCTTGAAAATGCTGATCATGGTGCTCTTCTTGTTTGTCACTGTCATTTCAAAGGGTCTTCTGGAGTTTTGTATCTTGCAGCAGGTTTTGGTTTCTCCAATCCATTATGAGTTTGGGGTATCATCTGTACATGTATGCTGTGACATAACAAATAAGGGTCTTCTTACCAAATCTAACCTAGCACAGATTGATCCTGTAACTGAAGTAAAAAAGTATGGGCAAGGATATTTCTAAGTGCTCCCTCTTTGCATTTGAATCACTGGCCTGAAGCTATTTGCACAGATCTGACTGGCCAAAACTGCTTCAGAAACATTTAGTTGAATCTGTCCTGTGCCATTTCCTTTGGATTATAAGCTAAATACAACAATCTAGATGCAAACTTTCCAAAACAGTTTCTAGACCTAAAATAAACACTAATGAGAGCATCTCAAATACAATTAAGTCACTACCAGTTCTGAACTGAATGCCAGACTGCATGTGAAGGCATTAGCTTGCACCTGGGCAAGTGATTTGCATGTAAGTCCATGCTGCTGGCTGAAATGCAGAATGGTAGCATAATATACAGTGAACTTAAGTTAAGGGTGGGTTTAGGTGGTCCATCCTTGTCTTTGCCTTTCTTCATGGCTTTCATTAGAATTCTGTCTTTTCCACAGTTTTGTGCAGCAGAAAATATGTTATATTTGAGATAGTTTAAGTCTCAGATATAATTTCTCTAATTTCAGGGAAAATGAAAAGGAAATTTATTTTTGGAGTGGGAAAAGGTGTGGTTGAAACTCTTTATTTTATTGGGTCTATCTGGAAATGCTTTGAAAACTCCACACCTCTTGATGACCCTACCCTCAACAGTTACTTAACCTGTGAGAACAAATGGGAGCCTTTTTCAGTTTTTCACTAAAGCATATGGGTTTGCAATTCCATGTGTCTGTTGAAAGTAACTTTTGCTGAAACCTTGCATCCTCATGCACTTGGAACTACCTTCACAGAAGGCTTACTGTTCTAACAGCTGGGATAAGCACTAAAGTGTGCATGGGTATTAGAAAAGCTGTCCTTTTGTTAGGAATATGGTTCTTACAAGGAGGGAAGGGCATCTTTGTTTATCTCTCTCAAAAGGTTGTGTTTCATCAGCTTTAGCTGCCTGAACCAGAAAGCATGTGAAATACATGCAGGTCACTGGTAGCAGGGCTATAAGGTGTTGAACTCTCTCAAGGCAGGCTTTACCTACTATTGTGATAGAAAAAAAATCCCCGTTGCTTAGTTCTGCTTTATTTGAAGCCTTTTAGGTTATCTAAACTTCTGTGTAAAATCAATGGCTATTGTGAAGGATTGGTGGCAGTCAGGGACTACTCAAATGGCAAGGGAGCTGTTGCATTCATCTTACTGAGGTTCCTTTATTACAAGCCAGGAGCTAAAAGCCAGCTGTGCATCCTTTTGCTTTTGAGATACTACCAAGTGGTGTTTGTGAGGATGGCTCTCAAAATATATATATAAAAAAAAAACTTCAAAAGATTCTTTTTTTCTTTTTAATCTTTGTAGGAGATAAACCTAGATAGATGGAGCCAGCTGACAAAGGCAGAAGGCTCTGCTTTTATTGTAATTTCCCTGGGTTTTTTTTCTGGGGACTTAAGCTGAGCAAAGTGCCAGAAGACTGGTTCTAAACTTGAAGTTCAGATAAGCTATTGCTTCCTGGACTACACAAATAGGTTTGCTATATAAAGCATTATGTTTATGAGATTTCCTTCTCTTTATGTTACTTTCTCATTCCCCCGTGTCTTCTGGAGTTGTTTTGTTGGTTGGTCAAGCAAAGGAACCAGAAAATGATTGAAGAATATTCAAACTGCTACTGTAAAAACAGGAGGAAGAAAAACAGTCCCTTTTTATGAGCTATTTTTACAAAAAACAAATGCTTTGGCTTGCCACTGCAGTTTTAGTCCAGAATCCTATTTTTGATTCCTCCATGAAATTAGTAGAATTAGGCAGCAAAATATCTTCAGGGATCTGATGCAAAGTATCTAGGTACGCCTTAGTACTGAGAGGCAAATGCCCGAAGGTTCTGTTTCATACTTCAGTAATGAATTTGTTTGACTTCAGCAACGAAAATACTGAGCTATTTGTTTTCTATCAGTATTAATACAACTGTGGTGTAAGTTGATCTTAGCTTAGGCTTACAGAATAAGAGCCTCATCACCTCTTCCTTTTCTTTTGAGGTCATGAAACGCGTACGCACAGAACAGATTCAGATGGCAGTGTCCTGCTACCTCAAGCGCCGTCAGTATGTGGACTCAGAAGGTCCCCTAAAACAAGGGCTGAGGCTGTGTCAGACTGCTGAAGAGATGGCAGCTAATCTCACAGGTAATCCTGGCAAATCTTCCATGAATACTTTCCGGAGTTGTAATGTATACTGGCAACTATGTGAATTTGTCTGCACATATGGACAGCTCTCCTTTTGAAATAAAGAAATTTCTCGGTGTGAAGTTGGCATGAGTTAGGAACTCTTGAAGAATGAAAATGTGGATGAAAGTGTAACAAGGTGACATTCATAGTCAGTGAAACAGCAGGCTGAAATACCAGGCTAGGGTAGTGGAAATGTATGTTGTATCCCAAAGAAGGTGAAGGCTGGTGAGGAGTAGTGCTTTGGGACAGAGGTGAGAAGAACCTAGATGACGAATTAAGTAGAAGCAGGAAAATTTGTTGTACTTTTGTTATGTCACGTGAAACGGAAGAGATAAGACTGTGTCTTTTTCTGGACTAGTTAGCTTTGTAGCTGTGAAAGCACTACTCTGTCTCTTGGGTTAAAAAAATCCAAAACCTTCAGTGGAGAGGCGGTTTATTTCCCTGCATGCCCTTTCTCCTCTTTCTTAAAAGCTTTCAAATTCTAGCACACTACCTGCTTTTCAAATTGTGTCTGTGACAGTCTGTGTTGTAGTTATTATTTTTGTTAAAAGAAATTCTGCTGCTTGAGCACGTACAAGTACCAGAAGGATACAAGCAATGTAGAGGTTATAGAAATTAAATTTATATGTAAAAGTAACAGAAAATATTGGGATAACCTTTGAGTGAAAACGTTTTCTGTTAATGAAACTGCTTAGATTGTGACAGTATCCCAGGCTAAACGGAGTGGTGGAGACCTTAGTTACTTGTGATACAACTTGATTTGACAAAACATGAATTGCTGTATAGCTCTCTTCTTGTGCCTACATAAGATTGGATGCCAAAATAGCTTTTCCCACCTCTAGAGTATTTTACCATAGTTAACAATCCAAAGATAAGTGACTTGTGGGTAAATGTTCAGGCTGACTCTCTCAGGGGCCTGAAGGAAATTTGGTAGTATTTCCTTATTTAGAAGTGACTTAGGTCTTACTAATACTTTTCATTTCCTTGCTTTTTTCAGTGTAACTATCAGAAGTTTGTTGCAACTCCATGAAAAAGTACTGGGGGAGATGGGGAAGGAATGAAACCAAAGTAAAATGCTGAATTGTTTTTTTAATGGGAGATTTTATGTGAGAAGTGGGTAGAAAGGTCAGTGTTGAAATGGACTTAGAATGTGATACCAACCATACCAGGTGGCATCATGCAGAAAAAAAAGTTTCCATAAAGACTGTGAATGAGTGTGTGATTGGGTTTTGTGTTTTTACTATCTTACACCGAATGTTATTATTAGATTTCATATTAGTCGGTATCTTCTTGCCAGGGTACGGGTTTTGTGGATGGTGATTCAGAATTTAGTCATCAGTTTTCAAGAGAACTGAAAATGGTCTGCTCTCCTGTATTCAGCTGCTTACTACTTCTTGTCAAACATGCTCACAGTTAGCTGTCAGAGAGCAGTTCCATGAATGACTGTTGAAAAAGCAAAATCCAGCTTGTTACTTATTCTGACAACAAGGGCTGAAAATACTTTTTGCTGCAGTCATCTTAGTTTTGCAAACTGAATAAAAACTGAGCAGATTGTAAAGCCTGCATTGCCTTATTTTGGGGAAAGTGATCAAATATGTTTTTCTGAAAATGTTTTTGTTTTTTTCCATAACAAAACTCACCTTGCTTTTTGTGTTCAGGTGTTTTGTTTGACTTTTAAATTAACTAGCTTTTGTAAATGGGAGAGTTGGTTACTTCAGTCTTCAATTCTGCGATTTTTTTTTTTTTTTTCTTTCACAATGTAAAGTGTCCTCAATTTTTGATTTGCAGTAGCTTTGTTTTTTCAATTTTACTTCCACATTTCTTCCATTGTGTCTTCAGTTCAGCCCTTCTCCAGTTCTTCATATATTTGGTATATCTGTGCAGCTGTTTTCACAGAATCATAGAGCAGCCAGGTTGGAAGGAACCTCAGAAGATCATCTGGCCCAACCTTTTTTCGGGGGAGGTAGCCCAGAAGAGATTATCTAGGACCCTGCCCAATCACATCTGCAGCACAGAGCTTCCATGTGACTATCTTGTATTTCTGTAGGAAAGTAGAATATCTGAGGACAGAGTGAGTGACCAAGGAACAAGTTCCTCTGATATTGCCCATAGGACTATCTGAAATAAAATAAAATTATACATCGCACTCACTCAGAAGACGAATCAGTTGCCGTTAAACTGCATTTACAGTAGCCACACATTTGTTAGCTGAAAGCAAATCTGCTGGTAGCAAACACTCAAGACAAGGAGGGTATTGTCCATATCCCTGAGTTAGGAATGAGTTCCTTTCAATTTGCTATCAGGTCACATAGCTGGCTCCACTTGCTGGAGATGAAGTAAAGGAGCAGATGTTTCCAGTAGATGTTCCTGTGACCACTGGAAAAGGTGAAAAAGAAGCTGTGGTAGGTTTATTAATGTATGAGAAGGATATAGCCAGTGTTTTATTTCTACCAGGAGGAAAATATGCTTGAAATTTTGCTCTTGTTTTGGAATCAGTTGAGCTCTTGATCCTTTTTGCAATTCTGGTTGATGTAAAGTTTTGGAAAGGCAAAGACTTAGAATGTAACTTTCAGGGTTCATTTACCGTTTGGATGGAAATGAGCTCTAGCATTGTTACTGAAAGAATAGGGCATAATGATTGTCCAGGTGGACTATTTCAGGGTAGGGTGCCAAAGATGATATTTCACTTTCTGAAGCATGAAGTACGCCTTCATTTTGGAATTAAGTTGCTTATGTAGAGACAGTTGTGGCATGGAGAGAACACTTCATAAAGCCAAGGCCAATGAGTTGTGCTTTCATGGAGTGAGCAAGGTGTCAAGTCATTCCTGTTCCTGCCGAAATGAGACCACCAGAACTCTGTGAGGAGTTGACCCTTGTATGTAACCCTGTGACACAGCATAAAAGACAAGCTGTCATGTTTCTATTTTTTTTTTTTTGCTTTTATAATGAGTAGTATGGGTGAAATTGAAAACTGACACTAAGCATTCTTGAGTTACTACATGTGCATGCTGTTTACTTTTTCATTCTGAATATTGATTATATTAAATTATAAGTCCAAAGAGCAGAGCTTTTTACTTTAGCTGTTAAGTACTACCAATATGTGAGCCTAGAATTCTTACCAGCTTTGAGTTTCTGAAGCAGCCAGGCTGTAGAAAGCTTAGTGTGTAGCTGTACCTTTCAGCAAGTTATCTTTATTTATTTCCAAACAGATTTAAGATACAGTAGGGTATTGGTGCTGAAATCTATTTGGGATTTTTTTCCCAAGAGGGAACGAAGAGCACAGCCCAGCTTTCTGTTTCAAAAGCTGAACTCAGCTTGCCCTGGAGTATTGGTAAACACACCTCCTATATTTACATAAGCTGAAGAAAGATAGACCTGTGTCTTACCAGAGAGAGAGGGTGGAGAATAGCAACAGGCTGCCTGTGTATGGCATGTGCTGATCTCTTTCTAATTAGAAGCATTGAGATGAGCTGGAGGCTGGCCTATCTTTCTTTAGCATGTGAACATTTGATGATGTTGTTTATAGACTTCCAGGGATGTCAGGGTTGTGCCTCTGTGCGTGAGCCAAATGCTGGAACAAAAAAAACCCCAATCACTCAGAAATAGAAAGACAAAGAGAGAGGATGGAAAGAGGTGCAGGTCAGGGGAAACCGAAAGAAACTGAAGTGAAAGTAATAAAAATAGGGTTTGTGGAGCGAAAAATAGTTATGAATTGAAAAAAAAAGTATGAAAGGAAAACAGTGAAACTCCTTACCCTCTTCTGCTCTAGAAGAGAAGAACGTGTGTTTCTAATCACTGGTATTTCCATATGCTTGGGGTATGTTTGTGCATGTCTGTGAAATTGCACAAAGTCCCCTGTTGGATTTCAGGCAGTTAGCAGAATGGCAAAGGTTTGCTGCCAGAGAAGAAGCCAATTCCCTTTCTAAATAGTTCAGAACCACTTTTACCAGAGTCAGTACTGCTTCTGAAAAACAGTTTAGCACCATCTCAGGAGACCCTAACAACAGGGTTTGTGCTCAGTAACCAGCCACCCTTTAACCTAAAATTCTCAGGGAGGAGGGCACGTTTTGATTAAAAACTACTAAGTGTTTGCTTAGAGATGTAATGTATTTTCACCACCATATCCATGAGACTTAGTAAATGATAGTGATTATAATTTGTTGTGAACTATAATGACTGGGAAAAGGAATTTGAGAATCTGAGGTAGTGTCACTGCAGACCTGTTTAGGACAGTTGGTGGGACCCACTGATAAAGAAACTATGTTTTGGAGAAACATAGATTGTAAATGGCTTTCTTCATCTTTTTTGAGTGAAGAGTAGTTAGTCATCAGCGTGCTTGTAGCAAGCGTGGGTAGAGCCCTTCCAAAATCTTCGTTCGCGAAGCCTAGCCATGAGTTGAGATGAGATGATGAGTAAAACCACTAAAATGTAAAACTGTTAAAGGATCTGTGATGGTGTTAGTCTGAATTTCTTGGGAATTGAAGGTTGTATTTGAAAACTTCAAACGGTATTCTAGGTGGAGCACATGAGTTGCTGAGATTTTTTGAGCGGTGAGGTTTAGCTTTCATTGTACTTTCTCATTCATGATCTGTCTAGATTGTTAATGCTACATTCAGCTGCTTTGGACTATGTCATACCTGGATGATTTCAAAGATGAAATGTCATCTGAGTGTCTGCATATCTTGAATTTTCTGAGAAGCTTTGTTTCCAGACACACATGCAAAAGTCCTTAAATCCCCATTTAATTTTTACTTATTTTATTTCACAGTCCAATCTGAGTCTGGTTGTGCCAACGTTGTGTCTGCAGCTCCCTGCCTGGCAGAGCCACAGCAATATGAAGTACAATTTGGACGATTACGCAACTTTCTCACAGGTAAATATCAGAAAGCAAGAAAGAGGAAAATAGCTTCTTTTTTTTTGTCATTTCAATGAGTAAAGCACAATATAATAAAATTCAAAATCACCTCTCTAACAATGTTCTGACTTGCAGTTTTGATATTTCATTTACTGCAAATAGAAATATTTTTTTATTATTTTGTCCGTTGTCTGTGTGCTGAATAGCTTTGAATTTTATAGATGTCTGCCCTTTCTTGTTCAAGCATTTGGCCTTTTAGATCTTCAGGCAACATCATACATACACAGGACGAGAAGGAAGATTAGTGTTTTATGTGAAAGGCAGGTAACTTAGAAATGAGCGTAGTTCTCTGCTGTCTCCTAGTTTAGGGGTTTTAATTTTATCCATAATTAGCTTATTTTTATGGTGGTCTGGATTTTTTAAGGGAGAATTTGTTCCGTTAGATTTGTACTGGCTTTGAGACTGGAAGGATATGACAAAGTAAAAAAGTTCTCGCTCTGTGGTCATGTCCAAGACAACAATGATTTTTCTTTTTTATTATTATTCACTCTGTTTTTTGAAAAGGTTTTCTTGGGAATCTCCTTCTTTCTTGTACGAGTCTCCAATGTGGGAAGAAGAAAGCAGATAGAATTTTTAGAGAGTAGTACCAAGGAAAGTGAGGTTGTCATTCCTCCTGCCTTTGGGCACATCGGCATTTGTCCAGTGTAGGGATTTGATCCCATTGTGCATAACATCAGGATTAATATTTCTGATAGTTGTTGAAAGGAAGAGAAGCACACAGTCAGGAAGGCAGAGGCAGAAAATAGTGAAGTCTTAGAGCCTTGCCACCTGCAGCAGATACACACCTTTGCTCTTGAGTATTTGAGGTAAATCCTTGTGGTTTAATAGATTTTTTTTTGAGAAGTACAGTGGCTCTGTTTAGTCACTTAATTGCTTGAGCAAGTGCTAGGCATGGTTTTGATGTTCAGGTTGGCTGTTTTAATCTTTTTTGTTGTTCCTCTTGCTCTGTTTTGTTACCTAACTTGTATGAACTAATTCTTTCTCCGAGGGAGTGACTTGCCAGCTAGCCACAAGGCACAGCAGGACACTTCCCATTTCTGTGATGCCTGCCCCACTGAGGAGTGGGCAGGGGATGAGGGTCAAGAAGAACTAAACTTAACTAGTCTCTAGTTCAACCAGCTGCTCAAAGAAGGACAGGATGAGAGTTTTATCAGGTTGCTCAGAGCCTTTTCCAGTCAGGTTTAGAGAACCAAAGAGTGTACAGATTGCTCTGCACCTCTGGGACTCAGCTGCAGGGCTGAGCAATTTGGTGAGAATTTCCCTTGCAGCAGCTTGCCTAATATCCTTCCACTGAGCACCTCTCAGAAGAGGCAGGCTCCCTTTCCTGCGAAATGTCCCACTGGGTAATGAAGGCAGCAGTTGGATACCCCCTTGGTTTTCTCCAGGCTAGACAGACCGAGCTCCTGTAACATCTCTTCGTATGTTCCTAGGGAACGTTTTCTTTATTCCTTTTTCTGACAACTTCCCATCTTTTCACTTTTGCCCACACTGCAGAATGAGGTCCTTCCTCTTGTTGCATTTTTGGACTAGTGTACCTAGAGAGAAAAGATGACCTGCTGGCTGCTTAGAGGTTTTACTGCATGCAGACCACTGTTTTCACTGCCTTTGGCCCAGTTTCAGTGGGACAGGAAGGAGAATGATGCTTAAGTATGCAAGCATGCCAGACCTACTCTATATTTACTCATAGAAATGAGAAAGAGAGGCACAGTATGGACCAGAGAGAATCTGGAAGAGTGCTCCGCACAGAGGAAAAATAACCTAATGGAAATGAGGGAAAAAAGCATATGCATTGGGGAGTGGCAGGAGGGAAGAAAAAGCTGAAAAGCAACAATGCTTTTTCCATTTTGAGGATCGGCAATGCCTATTTGTTTTCCAGTAATTTGGACCATTTGGTCCTCTGGTAGTAACTCATTGTGGCCCTGTATGTTTGCCATGGTGTTCTGCGGCAGGGTTCTGCTTCCTCACAGCTTCCTGTAGCTGACAAACAGCCCCAAGAAGCTGGTGAAGGAAGGGTGGAGCTGTTGCACAGATCAGTCTCTGCAAGGTACAGCACAGCCTAATCGGGGGTTTGTTACGCTGTGTACTGGGATTTGCCTTGGCAGAGAGAGAGAGAGAAAGTGTGTACATGGGCAGGCACAGAAATAAAACAAGAGCATAGCATATTGCAGTACATTTTGGAAACTGTAGCTTCCTTTCCCCTGGGGACAAATCAGTTCCATCCAAAGTACCACATGCAAGTTTTATTGAAGCTAAGAGAAAAAAAGCCGACAGAGCTGAGGCCTATACAAGCTAGGTAAATAATTTTGACTTAAACACTTAAATACTATTTTAAATATAATCAATAAATTTTCAAGTTCCTTTATCACAGTAAACAAAGGGCATAGTTTTTCTTCTTAAATAAATGTGGGAAATTCAACTGTCATGTATTTTGTGAGGGGGTATATTATTAGTATCCCACACCTAAAAAGGGTTGTGAAATTTCTGCATTTTGTTCTGACAAGGTACCTCACTGATTTGACAATCTCTATTGAGGTCTCTAATAGGTACTGTACCACCCTTAGGTGACAGAAAAGGTTCACTTAGATGTGCCAACAAAAGTCTCCTTTTGCTTGCTTTGCGATGCCACTGTCAAGGCTTTTTCCATAGCCATCCTTGCTCTGTTTTATTCCCAGTAGAAAGAGGACTGATAAATCATTCAAAGTTTGTTGCTGTTTTTTATAGATTCAGATTCTCAGCACAGCCACGAAGTGATGCCTCTTCTATATCCCCTCTTCGTCTACCTCCATCTGAACATGGTCCAGAATGGCCTAAAAAGCACAGTGGACAGTTTTTACAGCCGCTTCCATGGCATGTTCTTGCAGAATGCCAGCCAGAAGGATATCATTGAACAGTTGCAGACTACCATGACTATTCAAGATATCCTGTCCAACTTGAAGCTCCGGGCTTTTCTGGACAACAAGTATGTCATCCGCCTTCAAGAGGACAGCTACAACTACCTTCTTCGCTACCTCCAAAGTGACAACAACAACGCCCTGTGCAAAGTCCTGACCTTGCACATTCACCTGGATGTGCAGCCTGCCAAGAGGACTGACTACCAGCTCTACGCCGGTGGGAGCTCCTCGCGCAATGAGAGCAACGGCCTGGAACCCAGCGATGTGCCAGCTTCCATTCTGCAGAATGAGGCAGCGCTGGATTTACTGCAGGACAGCATTAAACGTGTCAAGGACGGGCCCCCTTCCTTAACGACCATCTGCTTCTATGCCTTCTATAACACAGAGCAGTTGCTGAACACTGCAGAGATTTCACCAAACAGCAAGCTGCTCGCTGCTGGGTTCGATAATTCATGTGTGAAGCTGTGGAGCCTGCGTTCCAGGAAGTTAAAATCTGAGCCCCACCTTGTTGATGTGTCCCGCATCCGTCTGGCTTGTGACATCCTGGATGAGGAGGTCTGGATGCCCTTTTCTTTTTCTCTTTCTACCCACTTTTGCTGGGCTGTTTTGGGCATGCACTGTGGAGTATCTAGTATTGTCTTAGGGGACTGTGAGGCTGTTCCACAACCTGTTTGCCTGGCTGATGCACAAATTTTATAGCCTAGTCTTGTCCTTGTTTTTTCCTGGAGTGGTTGTAAATAAATGCTGAGGTGCAGTGAGTTTGTGCATAGGTCATAGCTTGCTAGTCCTGGGTGCTGATCTCCCTCCTCCAGCTGTCCTTGAATAGATGACAGGAGACAGGCAGCCAGGTAAGGACAGATGACTAGAGAAGTCTCCCTTTCCTGAGGAGCATGGAGCCTTCATAGGGATGGGAAGATGATTCAAGGAGATATGAACAGTACAAACACAGCACTGAATGAAAACTGGAAGGAAAATAGCTCAGAACAACCGGGCAGAAGGGTGGAGACACTGGAAGAGGAAAGAGCCAAAAGAGTCTGATCCAATGGCTAAGTGCGAAACTGCATTTGAGGCATCGCCTTAACCAGAGGTGAAGAGTTATCATGGAAAAAATATGCAGAATGTCTCTGTTAAGGAATCCAAAGTGTAGAAACTTGAGAGGCTTTCTACTCTGTAGTGCTGGAGACAAGGTCAGGGATGTGTATACCTTCACTTGCCAGGCTAGATAGCATCTTCTAGTTTACTTTTTTTTTTTGCCTTCTAGTTACGCCCTTCCTCTCCTCCTGACACAGCTGCCTAAGTAGCATCTTGTATCTGGTTAGAGATCAAAATTTGTTACTCTTCTGTTTTTTAATCACCCCCCTCTTGAAAAAAAGAAAAGCCTCATTTGTTCTTGTGTTGAGCATTTAGCAGTAGAAGCAGCTTTTTTTCCACTGTTTTTTCTTTTCCTAAAAATACTTAGTGGCAGGGTTCTGTTTATTTTGGAAGAGTGCAGAGAGCTTGGTGTATGCAGAGATCCGTGATTAGGGATTGCTTTGTTACTCAGCTTGAGAACAAGGGGCAGGCATTCAGGTGAGACAGCACAGCAGCATGCTTGTTGCTTCCTGGGTTAACCCTTTCTGCAGAGTGAGCAGGTAAGTGGGGCAGACTAAACCAAGATGGGACTAGGGATTTGTTTTCATTATAACCTGCAGGAGTTCATAGGACATGTGACAATTGCCTGTCTTGGAAGCCAAATGTCAATAACCTGCAACAGAGAAGAATTTGTCTGGTAAATCAGTGGGTCACCTTCTTTGGCTCTGGACTATAGAAAAGTGAGATAATGCTAGGTTATCAGGAGTGCATGTATTAGGTTTTTTTGGCACGTAGGCACATACTTGCGTATTGTACCTGTATTATGAAACAGCCATGGAAGCTTGAGTGCAAATGTCTTTTGCTGGCTATTTGATATTTTGTGTATCCTGCAGTTTTTGTGCACAGATCTAAAATCAAAAACTGGTCAAAGACCAGCACAGATAAAAGCCATTATTGCCCTGAATAACTTCCACCACTAACAAAGAAAACTGGAGCAGGAGTTGCAGGTTAACGGAGGATGCCAGCCTGAACACACGGCTGGTTACTAAATGTAAATGAAACCCCTTTGTCTACAAAGGAAATAAATTGCATTATCTGGGAGCCCTAAATGAAAATACGCAGGCACCTACAGGATTGTGGATGGGGGCAGACCAGCACTTGCTTGGGTGCCATGGGAGTGGAAGCCACAGATACTAAGACCAAAGCAGACCACCTTGACCGGGCTGCAGTTATCGGTCATGCAGCTCAGTGTGAGCGGGGGCTCTGTTTCAGACTGTCACTGCAGTCTGATTAGCAGCAATTCACAGGGATAAATCTGATGAAAACTTCTGACAAAGAACAAAAATCCTGAATATGCTTTGACATTACTTCAGTGAGTTCTATAGAATAACTTGTGAGGATGTTAACATTTGGTTTGGTTGACCTCTGTGTTGTATAATTAGCTTTGGATACTGTATTTAAATAGTAATGCATGAAATAATTAGTCTTCATCTTGGTTTCTGATTTCCTGCAAACAAATAAGTCCTTCTGTTTATGAAATTATAAAGGTCTAAAATTATGCTAGTTTCAGTGGATCTTTTTCAGGTGGCACCAAAGCTATGCCATTGGGTTTAGTTTATTAACTCTTTTTCTTTAAGTGTATATACACACATGCACATATGTAAATGAGGTCAAGACTTGGCAAAAGTGTTAAGAGAACAACATTTTTTTTCTAGTCCGTGTAAAGCCTTTGTGTCACTAAGGTCAAAATCATCTTCTAGGCATAGTTTTAGTGAATTTTGCTCAGTGTGATGCCACAGTGTACTTCACCAGTGTTGTCTTTCCTCTTGTAAATAGGAGAGGCTTACTATTATGGGATACAGTAATTCTGTTTTCTTTATAGTAGCATCTCAGAAGTGCCTCTTTAGTTTCTTACTTAAGGTCCACTATAAAAATGTAGTTTTGCAGCTGTCCAAATAGACGTATTGTCTGTCTCTGCAATTTTGTCATGCTCATCGCTGGTACTACATAAATCAACAACAGAAAATAATGCTCAGTTCCAAGCCACAAGAGTGGCATCCTTTAAATCCTGTGAATATTTAAGACTTGACCTCTTTTAGCTCTGCTTTTAAGGTTCTGCTTTCAAATGGCAGTGGTCCTTCAAGTGGTAATGAGTGGGGATGATGCTGACACCTTGTTCAATGGCAGATGGGAGGGAATTCTGGAAGGAGCAGTAAGAAATGTCCTACAGTGAGAGCCATCCTTCCCCATCTTTCCCTGCTAGGAGACCTCTACTGTGTAGGCAGGTAAGAAATCTTCCCTTCTGACATCGTAAGAGCCCTGCAGGATGAGAAAGATGATGACACCCAGGGAAACCTGTTACTAATGATTTAAAAAAAATAAAAGGGAGTAGTGTGAGATTTTGTTTTGTTTTTCTTTGAGGATGTAATTTTTGCTTTTTGAGGCCTACTCATTCCTTTGAGGCTTATGCTGGGTGGAAGACCAAGATAATTTTTGTCAGTTAGATAATGTTTGCTGCTTACATGGTTAAATGTATTAACTATAAATTTTTCTGGGTTGAAGTGACTGTCATGCAAAATCCATTACTGATTTAAGGAATAGCTGAGGATTTGGGCAGTCTGTCTATAGGTGTATCATTTAGAAGGTGTCATGTGTAATAAAACATGCCAACATTTTTGCTCTTTTCTATTTCTTATTAATATAATTTTTTGGAGTCCTGCACTTGCTCAGGAAGATTTCCTGTTCAGTGTTTAAAGAGTAAATTTTTTTAGCTCACTTTAGTAGTGTGAGTAGGCTCTTCAGTTCTATCCTGTTACTTAAAATCTGTTTTGATAGTTCTTTTCAAAGTAGGTTGTTCAACTAATAAAATGTAGCTGTTAGAGTGCGTGTGTAGGTTATTGATTAACACAGACTTGTTTAATTTCTTGTCCATTCCAAGGAAATACAAATAGTTCATGCTAACCTGAAGCAGCAACCACTTCAGAAGGAGCTGATGGGATCTGGGTATGCCCAGTTGTATGTTATATCCAGGAAACACATTCAAGGTGTGAAATTGAAATCCTGAAAAAAAACACTATAAAGAGGGATTCCCTGCCTCCCTGTTGATTTCTAACACAGATTGCAATCTTTCTATAGCTGCTGCAAATGCAGACCACAATGGTGGTAGTAGTTGTGGGATGCAAGGAAGAGTGTGATTGATCTGACAAAGAAATGAAGCTTGGGTTTGCAAGGCGGTAAATTAGTGGCTGCATTTTCAGCTGCTTTTTTTAATAGGGTCAGCAAATTAACTTGGATAGGGAGGGAACAGAAAAATGTAGTGACTCAGAAGCAGTACAGGTGTACTGTTTTCAGTGAGCAGTGTGCAATTGTTTTGCTAAGTGGGTGTCAAACAGAAGTCAAAGATAAGGCTTGCTACCTGTGGCCATATAGGAATGTGGTTTCAGTGCTGCAGGAGGCCTTGTCAAATCAGCTGCTACTGTAATACAAGAAGAGGAAGTGCTGGTAAGAGAGAAAGAGTATGTGGTTGCAGACAGCCCGAGTAGCCTTCTATTACTTTGAATGCATAAAATTAAGTACCTGGACTTGCAAAATTTACAGAAACTGTAGTGCAGTATAGGTAATGGGCTTCCACTGGTAACTTGTCAGGAATCTTATGGTCATAATTAAATTGGCTGATACCTGCAGCATTTTATACTTTCTCCTTTAATGTTCTCCTTTAATAGCCTAGAGATGCTGTAGATTCCAGCAAGCAATGCTCTATCTGAGGTAGAAAAAGCAATTTGAATATGAATGGGGCTTTGCATGCTACAGCCTGCAGTTTATCTCTGCCTCAGCTCCATAGCAGAGATGCAGTTGGCTTCCAGCCACCTCATAAAACTCCCATGGGCACTGACTGCTCTGAAGAGAATTAGTATTGCTAAATGCTGCTTGCTGCCTACTATCTAACATGCCACTGACATGGAGAAAGGCAAGGAGGTAGCTCAGTCAGAGTTTATTCACTTTTGACTTGAAGTCTGAAGCCAAAACTATCTATGGGTGTGGGTCAGAGGGATGGGGCTGGCATGTCAGCCGAGAGAGCTGCTTACAGCACACTGACTTCTGCCTGTCAACTGCAGTCCAGCAGCCCTGGGGAACTGAGTTTCCTCTCGGGGCAGGAAGTGCTCCTTCTGCAGGAAACAGGTCAGTTCACTATGATAAAAGTTAAAGGGGCTGCTCACAAACAAAAGGGCGTTGTGTTGAATTTGATGTGCAGAGATTATCTGAGTCTTACTGATTCAGTACTGAGGAAAAGTGTCTGCCTGACAGCCCTAAGGAAAGGTGGTCTCAACCTACTGCACAGGTACACCCCAAGCCGTGGTTATCTTGCGCTGTCAGTGAGACCCCAGCTTGTCAGGTAAGGCCACCCTCTTGAGATTTATTGAAACTTTTGTGGTCTGTAACCTTCAAGTGTCCAGAAGTGCTACCTGAGTAGGCTTTCAGAGGCTCTTACCCTCCATGTGGAGATTCTTTTAGCACAGCTCACTGAACAGTCTTTAAACTTGAAGGCCTTTACTTGTTATCTGCCCTAGTACTTGAATTAGAGAATAACAGGATAAAAAGGTTTCCAGTGCCATCATTTTTGTGATTAATCATCTCCTCCTACCCCAAAATAGATACGTTGACCTAAATAAGCTGCATACATTTGCTCTTCTTGAAGGGTGTTCTTGAATGGTGAGGATGCAAAAGTATCTTGGTGGAGTCGGAGGGGGAAATAAATGTTACAGCCTTACTGGGTTTCTCTTCACACGTGGGTTTAAGAAAGAATGTCCAGCAGACAGCTTGTCAAATATGCTTTGTCTTTCCATATCCTGCCTTTTGCTTAAGACATCTGTGATTATTTCCCTTTGCTATGGGACATACTTTCAATAATGACAGCACCAAAAGAGTAGATGCCAAGATCTGCCAAATGTTTAGTAGAGCATGAATAGGGACTATGCATATGTTTTTAGCAAAAGGAAAAATGTCATTAAATATTTTTTTCCCTGTTTGCATACAGTCCCAGGTAAGATGCCTTCTGGGTTGAGCATGAGACTACCCGAAATGAAGATAATGCTGTTATAGAAAGTCTTATCTCACCATCTCTTCCAGCATTCGCTTAGATACAGCAAATGCACCAGCAATGTTTGTGTCTGAGTCGCCACGTCTAAAATAACTGTGTGTGCCATGTCTAAAATAACTCCTTCTGTATTAACACCCACCTGTTTTCTTGATGGTGGTTCCTGTAGTTGTTGAACAGATAAACATGCTTTCCTTTCTTGTTTCTTTTTCTCCTCCATGACCAGGAGGAAGAGGATGACAGCACAGGCACAGAAATGAAGATCCTGAGAGGACATTGTGGACCTGTGTATAGCACAAGGTTCCTTTCAGACAGTTCAGGACTCTTATCTTGTTCTGAGGACATGTCCATCAGATACTGGGACCTCGGGAGTTTTACAAACACTGTGTTGTACCAAGGGCATGCCTATCCTGTGTGGGATTTGGATATTAGCCCCTGCAGCCTGTACTTTGCCAGCGGTTCCCACGATCGCACTGCAAGGCTCTGGTCGTTTGATCGGACGTACCCGCTGCGAATATATGCAGGCCATCTGGCAGACGTGGACTGCGTCAAGTTCCACCCCAATTCCAACTACTTGGCGACGGGCTCCACGGACAAAACTGTGCGCCTGTGGAGCACTCAGCAGGGCAACTCAGTGCGCCTTTTCACCGGGCACCGTGGCCCTGTGCTGGCGCTTGCGTTCTCTCCCAACGGTAAGTACCTGGCATCAGCAGGCGAAGACCAGCGGCTAAAGCTGTGGGACTTGGCGTCAGGAACTCTATACAAAGAACTGAGGGGGCACACGGACAACATAACCAGCCTTACTTTTAGCCCTGACAGTAGTTTAATTGCTTCAGCGTCGATGGACAATTCAGTTCGGGTCTGGGACATTCGGAACACTTACTGCAACGCCCCTGCGGATGGGTCTTCCAGTGAACTGGTTGGTGTATATACCGGACAAATGAATAATGTACTGAGCGTACAGTTTATGGCCTGTAATCTCCTTCTAGTGACTGGAATTGCACAAGAAAATCAGGAACATTAATTTTTCTTTTTTTTTTTTTGTTTGTTAGGGAAGTGGGTGGGTGTATTGAATGTCAGAGTCCATTGCAAGCTGAGATTACTGACTGTGAAACACTTTTTTCTTCCTTTGCCCCTTGAAAGGCATGTTCAGAGTAATGCAAATGCTTTAAGATGTCACAAAAAGGCCTGTGCTGTTGAACAGAATAAGGAAAAAAGGAGAAGTGATGAAAATACATGTACATTCTAATCTTGTAGGAATGGGAAAAAGGGGAGTAAATCCAGTAGCTTGGGAAAACCAAAAACTTGGTCCAGACAAGTGAAACTGCCAACCAGATAAGCTGCTGACCTGCACTTAAATATCCTGCATTGATTGATGGGCACGTTACCTACTGTTAACTGAGGCTTGAGTGTGTGGAGAACTACTGGCCCAGTGTTTTTTGTTTTGTTTTGCATTTGTTTTCCTGGTATTGCAGAGGACCAGCATTTTTAAGACCCTTCTATTAAAAGAACATTGTGTATTTTCTACAGTGACAGTGGTCCTAAATATTACAGCTCCTTATAGCACTTTTGGAATATCTTGGACTAAGTTAAGTAGAGAATACCATTGTTCTTTTTTGTAAGGGGATGGAAATATGACCTCAGTTGAGGCCCATCTCTGCATTGTCATTTGGGTTTGGTTCCTGATACTAGCTGTGATACTTGTATTTATGTTCCATTAATTAGGAAATTTTCTGACTCTGGTTGCACTGTGTTTTGAGGATGGGAGGACAGTGGGGGCAGAGCGGTGGCTTTAAGGGTGATAAACAACTTGCCTTGTCTGGAGGGAGGGCACAATAGAAATTAAGTAGCTAAGTTTGGACTCCTAATGGAAACAGGGCATGTCAATCCACCACTGCACCTCACTGAAATATTTCCGTAAATGGAAGTTGGCAGTCTAGGGAGAGGGGGGTGAAGAGAGACACACAAAGTGACATGGGAAAAAATAGTATTACTAAATTATTGTGTGTACACAGAGGCAGCTCTGCCAGTGTTGGATTTTTCTCAAATGTTGCAATACCGGTTTCATGAACACTTTGTGAGATAAATCATCAGCATTTACAACAAGGATCTGCAGAAAAAGCACGTTCTAGTTTGTCATTTGGAGAGATTAAATATTTCTGCTTTCTGGAAAGAGTTATTTTGTATTTTGTTTTCTATTAAAAGCATTTAGTTTAAAAAGAAAAATAAAAATGGTTTGGTCCCTTTCTGGGAAGTTTGCTCTGACTTGCATGGGAAGAAGGCAGCAGCATGTTTCTACACTGCTTGAGCCAGAACCCAGTTGGCACTTGGAGGCTGAATCTGATAGTCTTGCTCAGTGCATGCTGTTTCGATGTCCCCCTACTGGCTTTCCACAGAGATGATGTAACAGATCATGGAGTAGGGTGTTGTAGGTTAGGCTGGCTGAAATGCACAGCTACAGCTTTGCAGGTTGGCTGAAAAGCACATGGAGGATCTAGGTACCCCGTGAGGTTGACACTGTGCACCAGAAGGCCTCACTCCGTAGCGCTGCATGACCTTTACTTTGTGGTTTGATGTTTTGAAGTGCCTCTTTTGAGCAAATGTCTTCTAGAAAGGCTGTTGGTATTAAATGATAATTCCCTTCAACTTCCCTCAGATCTTCTGGATTTTCATGAGAAAATTCTCTTGAGAACACCTAAACAATCTAAGAGTTCAGACTACAACTCAAAGTTGCCCTTTTATTTCATTGTGTACTTACACATTGGTAAACCAAAATATTTTATGAGAAAAGTGTTTGACCTTTCTGAGAATAATAATAGCATGTGTTGTGGCTCAGCTCTGGGAGTACCAGAAACCCCTCTGTACACTTGGAGATAAATGGCACTGCCAATCTTCTGACAGCTGTACATCAAAAGTTTGAAGCAGCTTAACAATCCCAGACCAGGACCAGGCATTTTGAGGAAAAAAAGACGCATCACAGTTGCATTTCTGGCTCTTTGTGCTGTGCCAGTCTCTAGAGAGACCTGCATCTTCAGTCAGCTCTGTTGAGCCCATACTGCTCTCCAGACCAAACATATGGTATTCTTCAACCTGCAGTAATCTCTCCAGTTGTTTTGAGTGTTTTTACTTGGTTCTGTAGATTGTAACCCAAAGGTTTCATTGTGAAATTGCTCTTGGCTGAATGCCCATGTGAATGCCTAGGAAGGATATGGCTCACGAGTGCTCTCTGGAAGTCATTTTGCTGTTTGTTGCCGTATGTCCTGAGCGGTGTTTAGATTTAGAGCAGCTACACTTTTGGTCCTGAAGTAGAGCAAACAGCAACCAAAAAGGAAGGGGAGAAGTGGGTGGGAAGGGACGGAAATAAGTGTGAGATGGGCAGAAAACAAAGTTTCCCTTTAACATATTACTTTTACAGCAGAATTGGACTTTTTATTACTTGGGTTACTGTGAAGTATTTTGCATACAGAAATGACAAGAGTAAAGATACTTGGGAAGCAAATCCTGTTATATGTACATAGGCTAAAAAGCTGTAAAAGTGATTTCTGAAGTGTTGGAAAAAAATAATTAAGAGCTTCAAGCCTGTAAACTTCTACGTAAGGCGTGGACAGGTTTGGGTTTTTTTGTGCTTGTTGAACATAAAGGTTTGAAGGAAAGAAGCCAGGAAATAAGCTAGATTATTAAGAAATGTTTGCAACTGATTGACAAGTGGAATTTTAAGGCAGAACTGGGCGGAAAATATGAATGGGAGGAATGCCATTAAGTCTAGCAAAATTTAAACTGTAGCTTCTATTAACTATCTAGTAAGCGCAGTTGTGTGGAACACTTCCTTATTCTATTTTAAATATATATCAAAACCCACAAAAGCATTTAAGCTGACATAGTTAAGCATTCAAATATAAATAAGCGTCATAGCAGGGATCTCGCAGCTCGTGTGTCTGTCGCGTAGCTGGGTCCTTCTTCCCTTGCAAATCTCTGTTCACTACATGTGCCTCCTGGACCGGGCACTGCGTGGTGGCTAGCCAGTGGCTAGCCATAGCTGCTGAGGAAAAGAGGACAGTGGACAGCAGTCCTTCCTTGGTTTACACATTCCTGTGTTTTCACAGTTATGGTTTGTTGGGGTTTGGGATTTGTTATAGTAGACCACCAGAACTGCAGCCTGTGTCTTTAACAGCTGCTGATGGATTTAGTTTCATCTAACTTAGTCTCATCTCTTTTATTAATCAGCTATATACTGGTAGCTTCCACAGTTTAGTGCAGCAAGAAGTTCTGCACCTTGTTTTTATGGGGGGGGGGGGAATATTTCCTTGTTCTTGACATTCATTATCTGATAATTTTATTCTGTTCCTTAACCTCTTGAATTGATAAAGACAATGAAGAGTAAAACAGCCTTTCAGAAGGTGTCAGGTAGTCCAGGCCACAGTAAATACAGACAAAGCTGAGGTAAAAGCCCATGCTTAGTCACTGAGTACTGATGAAAGGAAAGAGCATTTGCTCTAATAAATCGCTACACCCATTCACAGGTCTATACTAAAGTTTCCCTTCTCATTTTCAACCCTGGCATCTCCCGTGCAGTATGCTGCTATACTACTCAGTCAAATGTCTTGATTTCCCAAATGGTACAGTTCATCCTATTCCTCCCCATTCTGGTTCCTTTGTGAAAAGACTATCTCTTACAAGACTGTCTCTTACAAGTGTCTTTTAAGTCTGAAAACATTTTACAGAAATGGTATTTCCATTAAGATCCTTTGGGTTTTGCCAAGAAAAATATAAAGGATTTCAGGCCGTTTTGTTAACCTTGTTTCAACACTTGCTGACTTTTGTTAGACCTGTGGGCTCAGTGTGTTCTTCAAGAAAGTCCTGAAATGGCCTTTCTTCTGGAGTGGTGTCTAGTCGTTTGTGATGAGCCAGGCTCTAAAACTGTACTGTGACAAGATGCCAGTGTGACAGTTAAATTAACTGCCTGGATGTCCCTTGCCAAAGACTATCCTGTCATGTTGCACGTTAGCTATGGGGGGTTTTTAAGGTACTGGATAGGAGCCAAAGCTGACTTAAATAACTCAACAGTGCTCTCCACGCTTAAGGTATTTCAAGTACAAAATACTGATAAAACTTGTCTTCAGACTAGTAATCTTTTTTAACAATTTCAAGCATATCTGACTTTCTGTTTCATGGACAAGGCTATACAACAGCATCAAGCAACATGTGTAGAGGTGTTATGTTATAAATAGGGATATCTTGAACCCCTGCCCCTACCTTGGAAGATGGCAGATTAGACTCCACTTTTACACTTTGGTAAGTGGGCTACTTAGCAGTGAGTGCTATGGGTCTATTTGGAGGTGCAGCAATACTCCTGCTGAGGCATCCAAAGGCTGGGTTGCACACGAGTCTTAGGAAGTTTCTAAAAATGATGGATAGAGGAGAAGTAGGTGGACATTAAGTGGAGCAAGGCTGCTGGATAACTAACCACTCCTGCCAGAAGGAGTTTCTTGTTCCCTGGACGGCAGTGGTAGTACCTGTCCTCTGATGTCTGCCTTAGGCCAGCCCTGGGCCTGGCTCTGCAGTAGCTACTGAAGCTTTGCAGTTCATGGAGAGGGACAGGGCAAATAAGGGCAGAAACTCCTGTGTGCTCACTGCAGTGATAAACTGAGGTCATGCTGTAAGACAACCCCAGACAAACAAGTGCCAACTGCATGTGGTGAATGGCCATTTGTCTGGCATCCAGAAAAGCACAACAAAACTTGTGTACTGACAACTTGCCCTTTAGAACTAGCACAGATCCTTCCGGAGCTGCATGTACTTCAACACCAGGAATCCGCCAAGCCCTAAACATTTGCTCCTTAGCACTAGAGTTGTGAGTGCACATGTGACTCTGTAGTATTTTAGGTTAACACATCACAACTTCAGCCCATTACTGAAGCTGAAGCAAGGCACAGATTTTGGCTTTTTCTTTTTTTTTGTGAGCAGCTTAGCTGTAGACATGTGCAGGACTGCTGTTATTTTTGGCCATTTTTGTTTAAAGCAATAGCAGAGTAATCTGCATATGATAAACAGACTCAAAATGAACAGCCAGAATTTTAGGCACTCTCTTCCCTCATGGCAACTCCACTCCACTAGTGCAGATATTTCATGACCCCTTAGGATGACTGTATAACCATCTGTGAGTTTGGTGGTGGTTGTGTTTTTATACGTTATTTTTTTCCCAGAAGCAAAGCCTAAACCAAACTGAAGCGTAAAGTTCTGCTGCATCTAAACTTTCTGATGCCTTTGCCAGTCAGATCTCCTTGTCCTGGTGAAGGTAGGGGGTGCTTGGCTTTCTCTGTTCTTTTTAAAATTGTTTATCCATGATTCTTACTTCTCCAAAGTTTCTCAAGAGAAAACATCCTGTGTTCTTAACAGCCCTCAGCCTGCAGCCCTCACAGGAAAGACACATGTGCTGAGAACCTGCCTTCCTGAAGCACTGTTTGTGTCTCCATAGATTGTTTTATTGCATCCAGAGGTTACTTCACGGCGCTCTGCAACATCTACATGCAGAGATGCCAAAGCCCCACCCTGCATACCTCAGTGCTCAGGTGCACCTGGCAGTGGGAACTGTATGCTTCAGTCAGGTTTAATTTCACAGTGTTTCATTTTCCTCCAAAATGGCTCTGCAGAAGAATGTGTATTGTGGGATTTCAATGCTCTATGTTGCTTTTGTACTGCTTGCTTTTCTCTGCACAAGGACTTTTGTCCTGCAGTGCCTGGTTTTTTTCTCCTGGAAGATGAAGACAGGCTACAAAAGTATTTCAGTATCACACAGTAACTAAATAGAAATTCAGCATTTACTGTTTAATCTACAATAGGTAATACCATCAGCTTTCATGTGCCCAGTCATATAACATGGAGACAGCACAGCTTGGCAAGACAAACTGCAGCACCTGAAGCTTCAGTAAAAGACAAACTCATATCTCCGCAAACTTTCCTGAGTGTGCCACTCTTGCAGTGCTTTCCCCTGTATTCACTGGGTTTCCCCCCTGCACATTCCAGGATCCTCCAGGAGCAGGGGTCCAGCACTGTGGCAGGTTTGGCAAGACCCTGGCCCTCAGTACTGCACCCAGGCTGGAAGTTTGCTCCTTGTCCTCCGTCCCAGACCCTAGTTAATCCCCAGCCCCTCGAGACAGGGACTGGCCATCCAGGGGCTGGTGTGGGGAACACAGTGCTGACTGCTGGGACGCACTGTGGCACAGACTGCAGTGGCGTGAGGCTCCTCAGGCCACAACAGCCTCAACTAACCACCACTCTTATTAAAAAGTGCAATTTAATTGAGGGTTTCCCCCCTCTCACAGGCTATCTTGTGTAGTGTTGCTCCAAAGCTACACTAGTAGTTTGTGTATTGGTGTTTTCTAAAACTAGGTTGTTTAGGCTGGAGAAAAGGAGGCCCAGGGGTGATCTTATCACTCTCCACTAGTCCCTGAAAGGAGGTTGTAGCCAGGTAGGGATTAGTCTCATCTCTCAGGCAACCAGTGACAGGATGAGAGGACATAGTCTAAAGCTGCAGGGAAGGTTTACATTGGACATTAGGAAGAATTTCTTCACAGAGGGGATGATTAGACACTGGAATGGGCTGCCCATGGAGATGGATGAATCACCGTCCCTGGAGGTGTTAAAGGAAAGTCCGTATGTGGCACTGAGTGACATGGTCCAGTTGATGTGGTGGTGTTCGGTCAAAGGTTGGCCTCGATGCTCCCAGAGGTTTTTTTCCAACCTTAATGATTCTGTGAAAATGCCCCCCCGAGTCCAGGAAAGGCGGGACCGGTCGTTGCGATCCCGCCGAAGGGCGATGCAAACCCATGACACTCTCCCGGCCCGTGGGAGGCGGCCGCGCGCTGCGCCGCCTTTTCCAACGGGAGAGGAATTACCCAAAAAAACGGCCCCAACACTGGGCGCGGGGCGAGTGCGGGTCAGCTTCCACACACGCACCCCCCGCCTCTCACGGGGCGGGCGGCCCGCCCCCGTCCCGCTCCTTGCCCGGGGGATCGACTGGTCGCGCCTCTGTTCCGAGGGCAGCCCGGGAAGAGGCGAGAGCCACAAAGGTCCCCCGGGTGCTCTGCCAGGGGAAGCGGCGTGAAAAAACGCCCCGGGCCGGGCCTTGCCCCCTGGCGGCGCCCTGGCCCCGATGCTCCGCAGTCCCAGCGGCTGCGGTTCCGTGAGCGCTGGGAAAAGGTCCACCGGATTTCCGCTGAAGAGACGGCTGAGAGGGGACCTCATCAATGTGTATAAATATCTAAAGGGAGGGTGCCAGGAGGATGGAGCCGGGTTGTTCTCGGTGGGCAAGGGGCAGCGGGCAGCAACTGATGCACAGGAAGTTCCACCTGATACGAGGAAGAACTGCTTCACTGTTCAGGTGACCAGGCACTGGAACAGGTTGTCCAGAGAGGTTGTGGAGTCTCCCTCAGTTGCAGATATTCAAGAACCATCTGGATACACTCCTGTGCCGTGTGCTCTAGGATGATCCTGCAGGGAGGTTGGACCAGATGACCCACTGTGGTCCCTTCCAACCTGATTCTGTGGTTAAGTATAGGATATATATATCATATCCTTCTGCAGCGCCAGAGGGCGGGCAGGCTTGGTGTGGGAAAAGAGGAAACCCAGGCACCAGGGTGAGGTTGCTGTGCCGCTGGGCTCACAGTGCAGGTCTCCATTCCCACATCACCTGAGGGTTTCACAGAAGGTTTATGCTAATTCACTCAAATATCAAGGGAAACAGCTCTGGTGGTTTTCCCAGGATGAGGATCCATCCCTCAACATGCTCACTGGGTGTGCTAACCCCTCCTTTTCCCTAAATGCTGGGAATTTGGCTATATGATTTGCAGTAGCAAAAGGCTGTTCATGTTTTCTTGTGCACTTTTAATACAATTTTATTCATTTGCAGTCTTTAAAGCATGATTGTTCAAACCATTCTAGCAGACTAATTCTTACAAACTGATGTTAACTAATTCATAGAGAAGTCTGACCCAAAAATTGAAAATTGAGGTGTAGGTATCCCTATACTGGGCACGCCAGTGGGGAAAACAGGACAGTAGGGTCAGTTCCGTGCTCTGGCTCCCAGTACTGTGTGACCTTAGGAAAGCTATGACTCCATTTCCTTTTCTTAAATCGGGGTTAGAGGTATCCGACTGTTTGGAAAGTGGCTCTTACCCCAAGCAGTAATACGTAAAGAAAACAGTAACAATGAAAAGCTGTTTGTATGGATTACAGAATCATAGATTCTTAAGGGTTGGAAGGGACCTTAAAGATCATCTCTTTCCAAACCCCCCCTGCCATGGGCAGGGACACCTTCCACTAGATCGGTTTGCTCAGCACTCCATCCAAATTAGCCTTAAACACTTCCAGGGATGGGACAGCCAGAACTTCTCTGGGCAACCTGTTGCAGCACCTTGCCCCCCTCACAGTAAAGAATTTCTTACTAATATCTAACCTAAATTTCCTCTCCTTCAGTTTTAACCCATTACTTATTGTAATCCTGTAGGCTCTAGCCCGAGCATGGGCACAGATCCCACAGCCACCAGCCTGAGCACGGAGTCGGGCATCTGGTGTCCCTGAAAGACAGCTCTCCACCGGCTGGATGTTTTCCTTTGTTCAGACTATGGACAGGCAGGATGCGCTGTGGACACGGGTGGCTAGCCTGACATGGTCTCCCCTGGCGTGACCCCCGTGGGCCTGGGACAGAGGAACCGGGGAAGGGGCGGAGTCCCTCCATCCTTGCTCCGGGTGCCTCGGCCCCGGCCCCACTCCCAGGCAGGAGTCTGCTGTCACCGGGCAGACTAGGCTCACAGAATCACAGACTTTAGTTAGAGTTGAATGGGACTTCTGGAGATCATCTTAGTCCAATCCCCCTGTCAAGGCAGGATCACCCAGAGCAAGTGACACAGGAACGCGTCCAGGTGGGCTTTGGATGTCTCCAGGCAGGGAGACTCCACGACCTCCCTGAGCAGCCTGTTCCAGTGCTGCGCCATCCTCAACGTAAAGTTCTTCCTCATGTTGAGATGGAACTTCTTGTGTTTAGTTTATAGCCACTGCTCCTCGCCCTGTCGCTGGGCACCACCGAAAAGAGCCTGGCACCATCCTCTTGGCACCCGCCTTTGAGATATTTATATGCATTAATGAGATCGCCTCTCAGTCTCCTCGGGCGCCATTTCGGCAGCCCCGTTCCCGTCCCGAGGCCGGGCGGCGGCAGAGGGCGCTGGCCGGGGCGGCCGGGAGGGAGGAGGCCGGCAGCCGCCAGCCTTATCAGCGCGCCGCAGGCCGGGCCGGGCCCGGGCGGCCGCGGGTGCCCGGCCGCCGGCCCATGGGCGGCGGCGGCGGCTCGGAGGCGCCTCCTCCTCCTCCTCCCGCCGCAGACCCGGGCTGCGGCGACCGGCGGCGGCAGCAGCAGCT
>JAWMRA010000113.1:42894338-43011274 GCA_035584735.1 Pseudotriccus pelzelni
CGCCGCTCTCCGCGTCCCGTCGCGCCCGCACGGCAGGTGCGGGGCCCTCCCGCCGCCGCCGCCGCCGCCACTGCCACTGCCGCCGCCGGGCTCCCCGTCCCGCCGCCACCGCCTCCTGCCCGTCCCGGCGCGCTCGCTGAGCACCGCGGCGGGCGCGGAGCCGCCGGGGAGGGCTCCGGGCCCGCCGCCGCGCTTCGAGGCTCGGAGGCTGCTGGCCCTGGCGCACCCCGAGCGCTGGAGACTGACAGGTAGCGGGGGCCGCCCCGGGGCTCGGTCCGAGCGGGAGGGGGCGGCGGGCTCCCCGCCCGGAGGGGCCGCCGGGGCCGGGGAGCGCCCCCCGAGCGGCCGCCGCCGGGGCGAAGGGAAGGTCGCGCTTCCCTGGCGAACCGGCGCCGCCGGCAGCATCCCAGCACAGCGCGGAGCCCCCGGGCGAGCGTTCCGTACCTGTCTGTGAAAAGCTAAAGACATGCCTTCTTCCCCCCCCCCCCCCGCCTCCTCCCCTTGCCACTTCTTGATCTGTTGGGTTTTGAAGGGAAGGTAAAAACTTTTGGAAGTTACTGAACTCGGTTCCACTTGTTTAACGTCTCTGTGCGTGTTCAGCACTGGCTTCGCAATCAGCCTGCAAAAAATTCGGACCAGAGACCCTCTGGTATGACGTAAAAATGGAAATCCGAAGCTTTTTTTAAAAAAATTAATTAAAATTCTGTTTCCCAATAATTTTTTTGCCCAAAGCTTTTGTAAGGTGTTTTGAAAGCTTTCTGGCTTTAGTATTTATATGGTGAAGCCAAAGCACCGTGGTTGTATAAATTGCACACTGATACTATCAACAAAGAGTAAAAACGAACTTTTCTTAACATTGCTTCTCGTAGGGTTGAGAGGATAGTAAGGAAGCTGATAGTAAGGAAACAATATTAAATTATTATGCGGTTTGGTTTTTTAAGCCATTTTTATTGGTGGACAGCATGTGCACTATCATGGCTGTGTGAGGCCTGTAGTCCCTTGCAGAAACATGGGTAGTTCCCATGAAATGGGTAAATGGTGTTTGAGAGAAGAGAGGCGAGATAGACTTATATAAAGAGGTGGTTTGTGAGATGCAAAATACTTTGCACAAGATTTATTCACAGTGGATATTTACAGAGTTTCATTACATGTTGGTATTACACGGCCAAAATAATTTGGATCCAAATGAATTTTTATAAATTTTAGGTTACCTACTGATTTTGCAATGAAGTTCTGTGGTTTTCTCATTTAGATTTAATCAAGTAAATAAATCAGTTATTTGAAAGATGACTTTTAGGACCCAAGGCTCCGAACTGAGAATTTAATTTAGTTCCCTTTACTGGGCTCTTGCTGTCAGCTTGTTTATCACAGACAGGGTATGCTATACTTGTTTGTAATTGTGTTTTGAAACAGAGCAAAGAGTCTCTAATCTGTGCATCTGCTGATGTTTTTATCTAAGTAAATCAACTATCACAGTTCCTAAAAATCAGCTACATGCAGTTTTGTCTTTTGAGATAAGAAAATGGCATGAATTAAAGTTTAAACAAAACCAGCACAACAACTTGATGCTATCAGGTCATGTGGATGGAAAAAATATGCAAATATGACAACTGCTTTTCAGTGTTATGTTGGTCTTGGTTCTGGGAGAAGAGGGAATTTATGTAAAATTCTTATTTATTGATGCCCTTCTTTAGAGAAAACTTTTGTTGTTAAGTTGTAATTAAGTGGGAGGATGGAAAAGCAAACAAGAAAAATACTTTGGATCATTATAGAGTGCCGGAATAACAAATTTGGACAAAATGCATTGTAGGTGATTGTAGGGAAATTACATCTCTCCATTTTATCTAAAATATGTTAAAATATGCTGCATTTTTTTTCCTGTTGCAGCTTTATACTGAGAAAGTAATCCTTAAAAACTCAGTATATCTGTTTTTCCTGCATTCAAAGAAAGAAGGAGGTTAATGATTTCACTGTATGAAACAACGAGCCAAGGATAAAACATTTAATTTCCTCTTCAAGTCCCCATAACCAGTAAGCAAATGCTGTGTGATCTCTTCAGAGGCTTACAGGTACTGTTTTGTTCTACAGGAAGGTTGAGCTCGTCCAGATTTTTTGCAGTTTATAGAACCAGTGGTTGGTAACAACAGGGGTGTAGCATTAATACCTTGGAGTGTGCTGTGTGCCTTTTCTGTAATTCTACATGGCAGGACAGTCTGCTCGTTTCAGTTATGCATTGAAATTCACGGTCACAGAAGGTGAAGTAGTGGCAGTGAGGACAGTGGAAGACAGTGGAAGCAGAGGGAGATTTATAAGGAAGTTGAGCAAGACTGGCTTCACCCATCATGGTGTGCTGGGGAAATGGTGTCAGCTGATGAGGTGCTGGTACAGAGGCAAAGGTGACCTGCTCCTGTTGTGACTGGCACCAGAGGAGATAGTTGCATCTTGCTATCTGCAGCATCCCCTGGCTCAGGAAAAAGCAGTGTGCTCTGGTCTGGGGTTCCAGGGCGCTGGCACACAGCACCTCTTGCCATGCTTTCCTAGCAGAAGGAGCTTCTGACCCTCTGGAGGCTCTTAGGAATGAAAATGAATGTATCAAATGTCATACTGTCCAAAAAAAAAAAAAAGAAAAAAACTATCAGTGTAATATGTTCCATATCCAATTACTTCTAGAGCAGGGTAGAGCTGCGAATATGTTTCAAATGGGACATGTGTGTTAAATTTTGTGGTTCCTAGTTAAAAATGGTAAAAAGAGGACTAAACACTATGGTGGGAAATTCACCCTGTCAGTGACCACAGTTTTGTGTAGTGGAATTAGGAGTTTGTAAATTGTGTAATACCTCCCAGGTTTATCAAAGGAGAGGAGTAATTGTAGGAATTCTTTGGCTGATCTGGTGCAATCAGGTAAACCTGCATCTTCAGTTAAATTCAGTTCCTGGGGGAGAGGACAGGACCGTTGTTGAAATTATTAAATCCTGCTGTGTGTGTGAGACCACAAAAATGCCTTTTCAAAATGATCCCCTTTATTTCCTCTTGCTTCCTTGTTTCTCCCTGTGAGAATCTGTCAGTTGCATTTTATCCAAACCACACTCAAAGGAAACAATAGCTCTATTGAATTTTAAGTAAGCATAAGAAACTCTAAAATTTTTAATCCCATAGCAAAGTGTGCCCTTTCCCTGTATAAAAATTCTTGTGCACTAAGCAGGAAGGTTTATTTTGTACAAAGGTATTCTCTAGAGATGTTCAAGAAATGGTATTTTGTAAGTTTTATTTGGTAGTTTTGGGCAAATTTGTAATAGCTGCTTTCCTATGGATTAAAATTTGCCATTAAATCAGAAGAATACTACTTTATTCATAAATTGGATTCTTCTGTACTTTAAAATTATACCAGGTGATGCATTTTCTTGTCCTTCATTGAGAAATACTGGATTGTTGTAGATTCAAGGAATGTGTCCTTAAAACCAATTCTTGGAAAAAAAAAAAAAAAAAAAAGGTTTTCTAAGACTACATGATTTTTTGGGGTATATTCCTTGTAATGTAGTTCAGAAACTATTTTAGTAATTCATTTGATTGGGGATGATTGGGGTAGTGAGCAACTCAAATGTTTTTGTACAGGATGCAGACTGAAATGTAGAACACATCATCTGTGAGCAGTACTACTGCTACTGCTAGTGGTTATTTGTACAAGCTGACCTTTCTTAGATCCATACTTGAGTAGGAGCATCTGGGAAAAGTTCGGTTACTTTACGAAATTAAATTGGAGAGATAATATGTGTTTATTTTGTAGTAACACTTAAATGGTTTCACTTCGAAACTGTTGCTCTTCCAAGCACTGTAGCATGAGTTTGAACATCAGGAGGCTACTCACACACTGTTAAGGATATGGTTTCCCCCCCTCCCAACACCATTTAAAAATTAATTAGAAGTCAGGCATCTTTCTGAAAAAGTGGTCCATCCTTGACAGTGAGTTCAAATGAATTCTGTAATGTGCATAATGGCAAAGAAGCTAGTGGGAGCAGAAGGGAGGCTTACGGGCACTAGAATGCCCGTCTCTTTGGGACCTCAGTTGAACCATAGCCTTCTAAATCTTGCTATTTCTGTGCTGTGACCCAGTAGCTGGGAAATTCCTGGCCAAAATTTACCTGGCCAGTGTTTTTTGTTACAGTATTTAGTTAGTGTAAAGTGGTTCTGCTTGTCTTAAAGTCACTCGACCATAACTTGATTTTTCTGAGGCCAATTCTTGTGGATTTAAAATTGCTTATTTATTTATACGCAGGGGTAACTTAGTGATTGTCTTCTCATGTGCAGTGTGCCCCAAAAAAGTAGGCTAAATATTTTTGTTGTTGTTGTTTCCCACCCTTGTTTTTCACTGTATTTTGTCAAATGTTTGGTATGAAACTCACAAAATGTCCAAGCAGCCTTGTAGCTTCATCACAGAAAGTTTGCTTTTCTGTGCCTGTTAGTTAATAGTTTCTTATTTTAAACTTGTGGTGAACTGTTAATGAAGCTACTTAGGTAAGACATTGCAGAAATAATAGCTCCTGATCAACGTAATCAGTTAGATGTTTAGAGGTTAATTTATTTGGGGAATGTTTTTGCTACATTATTTGTGTGAATTATGAAGATAGAAGGAATAATAACTAGATTGGTCTGACATAAAGACTATCTTCTACACAAGATAAAAATGAACAACTTAAATGCTTTAATGTTAAATGCACAGTAAAAAAAGCTACACAAATTTGTTGTGGACCAGGATTCACTGAAAGGAAATGGCCTTCACTTGACCAATAAATACAAAATTTACCAGTGCCTCTTTCTCCCATAAAAGAAGAATTGAAGAGCCTCATCTCTGTGCATGCACCTGATAATGTGGTAGATTTTATTCATCACTCCAAATGCCCTTGTGGAAATCCAGTCAGTGTTAAGCTAAAAGATCTCCATGTATTAAATAAAACTACACAGATAACTGGTAAAGGACAGATGTTCATGGTTCCTGGTAGAAGGACACTTCTCACAGATCCAAAGCTTGTTTCTGACCTGCCAGCACTGCTCTTTAAATAAAACTAGTACAATACTTAAAAGGTTTCAGGAGGTAACATTCATAGCTTACTGAATGGTAAAAACTGTCTACTGTGCCCTGTTGCTGGGTTACTGTGCACTGCCAAGTATCATTACCTCGTTTTTCTGTCTTCCATCCCCGATTGGCTTGAATGATCTTAATTCATCTGAGGTTAAATCTTTATGTATTTGTCTTTAAAACAGCCCATCCCCCACCAGGCTTGCAAGCAATTTTTTTGGCTTTGTGAGAAGCATGCTCTGGTAAGAAGCAAAATTAGAAACGTTCAGTCTTCTGGTGGTGCTCTTGCATGTAGAAAATTGGCTTATGTCACTTAGTGTATATTCTGAAGATAAGTTTCTGATAGCTCTGTCTAGTTATTGCTTGTAAACATCCTGGTTTCTCAGTTGGTGACTTTGTCCTCAAATGAAATTGCAGATCTGCTGTCAAGAAGCAAGTCCACATTAGCCTTAACAGAGAGTATGTTGATCGTAATAGTGGTAAAGTTATCTGTTTTTGCTGCAATCTGGATTTCTGTGAAAGTAGGCAAGCAAAGTGTTTGCCTAACATTTCTAAGAGGGCTGCTCAGCTGCTGCGGCCAGCTTGCCTTGTCATTGCTTCTGTTCCCACTTCAATGTCCTGGTTTCATAAGTTCCACTGATCTGCTTCACATTTTCATTATTACCATCTCATAGCCTACGAAAAAGAATTTACTCTAAAAAATAAAACTTCCAAAATACACTATTTTGTTTGATGCAATTTTCTGGGTAACAGAGTAAGCTATGGGAAACTAATACTATAAAGTTTAGTCTGGCCTTTTTTTCTGTCAGTAACAAACTTCACAGTCACTGAAGTGTCTCCATATCTGGTCGCTGAGCACCTTGTACTCCTCCCTTTAGCCAGTTATCACAGTGACAGCTCTTCTTTGAATGAGGAGATAAAACACGTGTTTGCTCGTTCCTATTTCTTGAATTAGGCAACATTTTAAAACAAACAAACAAAAGCAACCACTTGGCATCTGTGCAATTTTCTAGTTGTTCTGCTGGTGTAATCAATGCAGCAGTTTCAGTTAGGGAATCTTATTTTACTTGTGATTTGTGATTAAATTAATAAAGACAGGTATATTGCGTAAATTTTCAGTAGTCTTCAGTTTGTTTTAGGTACTAGCATTTGCTTTTCATTCAGTTAAGGCTGTTTGAAGTAATTACAGTGAAAGCCATGCTAGTTTGAATGAAGAAGAGCTGAAGGTAAATCCAAGCCAGGAAGGCTGTACCACTATACAGAAGCATATGGGAATTTTAGTCATACAGTCCTCTTCCCTCTGTGAATATTTGTATCTGCAGTTCATATGTCCTGTGCCATCCATAACTGAGAAACTGCCTGGGTTAATGGAGACTGAGCTGCCATGCAGCACTGTGTTTATAATCAATGCTTTTGTTCATCTCCAGCTGCCTTGCAGAGCGACCAGCTTTTCCTGACAGGGAATGACCTGGCTTTTGTTGGATTTTTCCCTGCTGTTTCACAGCTTGAATACACCAGCCAGCCTGCTAATAAAGTCACTCGTGAAGTTTTAGCTAGCAAGTAATATGCTTATGAGATGTTCCTATGGCATGGATCACATAAGTTTGTGGCAGGAAGTTTTTCCCTTTCTACTATGTCTTGTTACAGTTTCTATAGCTTCAGGTTAAAGATCCTAGTCCGGTATCTTTCGTCTGCTTGCTGGCCTGAGTGTGACACAAGGGAAGTGTAGCTAATAAATCTTGAATAAGAACCACAGGCTGCAGGTTAGATGCAGTGGCAGGGATAAAGCTTGTTTGGGCAGTGTGTGGAGCTCTGGGGCACTGCAGTGAAAGTGCAGAGAAGTGTTTGCTTCAGGTGATGAAAGGCATGCATTTTTTTGTACCCTAAATTCTTCCTAATAAATGCACAGGTGTATTTACACTAGAAATAAAAACTGAAACAAAGCTTTCCACTTGTGGTGTGGAGGTGGTAAGAGGCATCAAACCATCTGTGTCAGGTGTTAGAAATATTGCTTATAGCAGTGTGCTGCTGAAAGGCTGGCTGCTGTCTTCATCATAGAAGGTGATACAAGAAGCTTAGTAGAATAGAACTAAAATTCAGGCAGCTTCAGGACTTTCAACACAGTGTCTTTTTGCCTTCAAAGGCATTATCTGCTAGTAGTTTTGTAGAAGTCCTATGAACGGTTGCTTTAAGTGTGGGGTTGGCTGTTGGAAAATTATGCTGTATAAATGTCATTGTTTGTTGTGGTTCAGTGGTTTTCATATCAAGTTTGTTCAGTTTTCAGTTAAGATGTGGCTTTTTCCTAGCTTTCAGCCTTCCAAGCTGGGCTTGTCTTTTTAGAATTAAACTACGTTCTTGGCCCAAGAAATTTCATTGCAGATTAAAGTTCAAAAGGCCAAGTCTTGGTCCGGTGTGATTTTCCTTCTGTGTAATACACCTTCAAACAGTTACACAGATTGTTCTATGGATGATGCTGCAACTAGAATTCAAGAGCTCTGCCCATCAGCAAATGTACCTCTAATGAAAGCTTATCCTGTTATAGACCAACAGTAGTAAAGAGTAAATAAAATTAATGTTGTCAGTCAAGAGAAATTAAATGGGTTTTTGGTCTTCTTTTTTTTCCTCAATAAAATTGCGTGGTTTAGATGGTGCTCAGATCAGATCTTTACTCCAGTCCATTGTTATCTCAGAAATAAACAACTGGAAGCTTTCATACAGTAACAAGCATGAATAATAAAACCCAAACAGGATTTGTAGGCAACTGTTAATGCTCTTTAAGGACGACATCTATGAAAGGTTAACCTTGTTGGATGGTGATGTGGATGGTGATGTAGAAGCGATTCCAGGACTGTGATTGTACACAGAGGCTTTCAGGATCTTAAAATGTACCTTGCCTAAATTAATTTATACAGTGACTTAAAACACCTCTTTCAGGACTAGGCCTAAAAGATTAGTGATTATTTCAATTGGCACTCACAAGCTTAATAGAAATTTGAAGAGAGAAATTATTTCATTTGTACTATTAATGATCTTGCAAGTTCAGAATAACTTTCCTTTTCCTTGTTGATTTGCAGCTGCTGTTGGCTTTCTGGCAGTTTCCAGTGTCATAACCATGTCAGCCCCTTTCTTCATGGGCAAAGTTATTGACATTATTTATACAAATCCCAGTGAAGATTTCACTGACAGCCTGACCAGCCTGTGTGCCTTGCTGAGTGGAATCTTTTTATGTGGTGGTGCTGCTAATGCTACTCGTGTCTACCTCATGCAGACTGCAGGTAAAAACAGAAGCAAAAAGTGGTACTGAGAGTCATCATGTCTTTTGCAGAGTCATGATATCTAGTGATCTTAAGTAAGTTCTTGGCACTGTCTGAGAGGTCCTATTGGAATTAGTGGGTTTTTATGTGTGGGGTTTTTTTTTTTACCAGATAAATAGTAAACTAATAGTGGAAGGAAAAGTATGCTGGGATAATTTTTCATTTTTATTTGCTTTTCATTTTTATTTTAGGTGACATCTTAAGGATTACTCTTTTCTGCTATATTAAAACCCTGTAATGTGACTTGTTCATTGCTGTGTAATCCTGTGATTTTTATATTGTTATTGTTTATACTGTTTATATGTTGTTTATATTGTCTGTGTAAAGTCTTGTGTGACATGCTTGGCTGACTTCTGTTTCTGCCAGGGCAAAGAATTGTGAAACGTTTGAGAGCAACCATGTTCTCCTCTATTCTGAAGCAAGAAACAGCTTTCTTTGACAAGACCAGAACAGGAGAGCTGATAAACCGCTTATCTTCAGATACAACCCTCTTGGGCCGTTCAGTGACCGAAAACCTGTCAGATGGGCTCAGAGCAGGAGCACAAGCATCTGTTGGGGTTGCAATGATGGTATGGTGGTCTGTTCCCTGCTTGACACTTCTTGTGGTTTCACATTTGTTTCAGTGCTGTTAGGTAACACATGAGTGGGAGTCAGTCCTGGAACAGTTGTGCGTTCTTGGACATGGGTATATTTCACTGGTTATCTACAATAGATGCACAGATTATTGCAGTAGATGGTGTGCGTGCAGCCACTTGATGTTTTACTCAGAAGCAAAATTTGGAAGATGAAGGATTGAAATTAACCAATGTTGCTACCCAAAGTTATCAAGCAAAGTGTAGTAGGCAAATAGCTTAACTGCACTCTTACTGAAGATACTAAAATCAGTGATGACAATCCCATGGTTGTAAGTAAAATAAGGTGTGAAGGGCCTGATCAAAAAGTCATTAACATTGGTTGATTCTCGTTAAAGCCTAGGTGAGCAAAGGCAGCACTGTATATCAAATCAGTGCTGAGGATTTTTACAAGTATTAGACTTTCTGCCTTAGTCTGTCAGTAAAGAATAGATTTGTGGAGGAAGTGTGTTAATGAAGGCTTCAGTGAAGTGCATTAGTTAATATTCCTTGGTGGGTAGTTGGTTTACATAAAAATCTGACTTCTCTTGATGTTCTTTTGTGGCATTAATGTTTTTATGCTTATCTGAGAAAAGATGGATTGGTTGCAGTTATCTTAAATGAAGGTGGAATAATTTCTGCTGTCTACCTGGATTTAAAAACAGACAGCAAAAAGTCTCCTTGTAAATAAGTTTCCAATATTGACATTATTGGAAACTGTTAAGAGTTTCCACTATGAAACTTTAAAGATTTAATATTTTGTCACTGACAAGAATTATGGCTTTCTGTATTTATAAGCAAAGAGAGTCTAAGGTTAGATGAAATAACTTTATATAAGGCATTCTCCTCTGAAATAGTGCAATGATACAGTGCTAAGAGGTAGACTATAAAAGCTTGCCCAGAAAGAAGACATTATTATGAAATAATTATAAAGCCTGTCAATTATGTTAATTTTGAATTTTTCTGGAGACTTTTCCATACAGAAAATAAGATGAAATTAGAACACATTAGATCTAATATCAGTAGATCTTATGAAGAGAAACTCTTTAGGAGTTTTGATGATGATTGTTACAAGTGATAAGGTGTGCAGCAATAAATTAAATACATTGTTCCACCCATTCGTGGGTGCTAGGGAGTACTGCTGACTCCATCTGTTCCTCACTTACCCAGAAGTAGTGTATGATATTTCTCTACTCAAACTTTCTGTATTACACAATCTATTTAAAAGTTGTGAAAGCACTTCATAAACTATATATTAGCTTATGTCCTTCAGCATATGCAAGAGATTTCCTGGTAGGCCTGTTTACTGGCAAGCTGAGGTACTTGACTAAGACCACACACTGAACCAGTGAGAAAGCTAGAAATTAAATCCAGACCACTTTGCTTATAATCCTTTGTTCTAACCGTGGGATACTTCCCAAATGCTGTGCAGGAATGGATGTTTGGCCTGGAAAAAATAAAACAAATTAAAGCATGGCAGCACTAAATTACAATCCTACTAGTTTTAGAAAACTCTAGCAAGGGAAGTTGCACTTCAGTACTCCAGTGATTATTTTTAATCTGAACGCTAACCCCTAACACATACCTTTTTCTTCTAGTTTTTTGTGTCTCCTAGCCTTGCTGCGTTCGTTCTGAGTGTTGTGCCACCCTTGGCTGTCCTGGCTGTGATTTATGGAAGATACTTGCGAAAACTTACTAAAATGACCCAAGACTCTCTTGCAGAAGCAACCCAGGTGATCTTTTAACTGATGCTTTCTAGTTAACTTCAAAGTTGCTCTAGTATATTTAGGTTAATATCTCTGAATTTACGGATCTTCTGAAGATAACTGTACTGTTCATTGCCCTAAGCCTTGCTGAACCTGTAGTTTTTCACATGAATAATATGAAAGATAAACATATATAACACTTATTCTTAGATCTCAAAAACAGCCACCCTTCCATTGCCCATAGCAATATGATGTGGAGGTACTAGGCCTTGAGAATTGGAAATGTAGGAAAGGATGAGGACGGTAGGCTTTAGCTTTGTGAGAGCATAAAAAATGCTCAATTAAGCCTGTTAAGTTCTGTGTAATTTGGTATCTGGGTTTGAGAAACACTTTTATTGGATTACAGTTATGAGTTTGAAACCATCAGAAGCATGGCTTATGACCTTATTGTCATCTCTTTAATGTTTACAGGGCTTGACATTCCTTAACCTTTTCTGGGCATCCCAGCACATACCCAGATATCTGGGAGGAAAGCAGAGGAATCTGTTGTTTCTGAAGAGGCTGCTGTAGAGGGCCCTTCATTGTGTTTGCTTACCACACTGAAATATTCCAAAGCACTATCAGAGAACAGTAGTGATAGTGACCTTTTCCTCAAAGGCTGAGGGTGAGGATACATCATTAAAAAACATAGACATATAATTAAGAAAGGTCTAGTTAAAATAGCCACAGTTGTCAGCTGTTATAAATGTGGGATGTCCTTTGTAGGACTTCTGCAATTTGACTGTGCGGAAGTTAAATTGTTTGTCTTCTGTTTGTCTTCCTCATACTGTGTTGAAAGGAAGCTCATGGCTTTGTAAAGCGTGTGTGGGACGTCACATGAACAAGCAATGAGCAATTCAAATGTTGAGGTTGGATGGGGGATGGAAGAAGAACTATTTTTTTTTTTTTATATCATAGTTTTACATACAAAAAGGGGCCTTGGTTTTTGTAAGACCATCACAGTGTCACAATGTAGCCTAATTGATTACAAGAGAGGTATCTTGAATTAATATTTTGCTGTTTAGGTGTTAAAATAAAATACTGAGTTGAAACGAGACATTAGTAGTTGGGCTAAATTAATCCCAGTGTTGCTTTGATCAAATGAGTGGAATTGTTTTAAGAAATAACTGCAGGCTGTTTTGCATGCTTTAGTATAGAATAGAATGTTAATATTCTTTATTTTCTCTCTTCCCGAGTCGTTATTGCAAATTATTGTGAATAGTAATTTCATCCACAGGGAAATTTTTTCACCCTACTTTTATATTTTTCTGCCTCTGCTGGCATTTAAGACAATCCTGAAGTTCTTTTTAAACTGCCTGGGTGTGCAGTTTACTTTTAACCTAATAGAATTGTAAAAAAAAAGGGAGTGGGGTGGGGAGAAGAAGGCATGAGAAATTCTTCTGTGGTATCCAAAGACATGGAGATTAGTGTAGTGATACTGTTTTAACTTTCACATTTTCTGTAATATGAGCATTTCAAATTGTGTGTCTCTGTGTATTTGTTCTGTTCTTTGCTGTAACGTAGTTAGCTGAAGAGCGTATCGGAAACATAAGAACAGTTCGAGCTTTTGGGCAAGAAGTTGCTGAAATGGAGAAGTATACAAACAAAGTTGATTATGTGCTACAGCTGGCTAAAAAAGAGGCACTAGTTCGGGCAGGCTTCTTCGGAGCAGTAAGTATATTTTAATTGAAGTAAGCCAACCGTGTTATACCAAGTGTCAATTATTTTGAAATTCATGAGGATACTTCAAAATCAGCAAATAAATGATTGAAAATAATTTGAACCTACATAAAACTGTGGCAGGACTGGACTTAAATCAGTCTAAATTGCTGTGAAACTGCATCTCAAGATACAGTGGTATGATAAAGTCACTTCGAGTGTCATTTTCTTCCCTGCACACCTTAGTGGGAACTACTTGTCTGAGGCTACACCTATTCAAGGAACTAAACCAGTGGAAACCTTCCCCCACCCATTTTACAGGTTTGGCTTCCTGATGAGATGAGCCTCAATGCATAGGAAGCTCGGGAGTGTGCAGGTGTGGGAGGGAGGGAAGGGAGGGTTGGACTGCTTTTTTTTCCATAACTTAATTGCTTAATTGTATTCCAAAACTGCAACATAACTGCAGACTATCAAGTCTTCTTCTTTAATGATGGTTGAAAATAATGTCTGATGTTCCTTTTCATCTTGAAAAGGGGAAAAAAAATAAGAGTTGCTTTTTAAACGCTTTTTCGATAGCACAGTGCAGTGCCACTGGATGTCTGGCTGACTGTTGGCTAGTTTTGCTTTAGAATTGTTGAATTTAACGCAGTCCTCCAAAAGCCTAGATACCTGTAGTATGACAGTTCTTTTTATTAGAAGGAAAATTCTGAAACAACATTTTAGAGAATGAAATTTAAGATGTATGTGACAAAATATGCTTTTTTCTCTTTTTCCTTAGACTGGTCTTTCTGGAAATTTAATTGTCCTCTCAGTCTTATACAAAGGAGGATTACTAATGGGCAATGCCTACATGACAGTTGGTGAACTCTCATCTTTCCTAATGTATGCTTTCTGGGTTGGAATAAGCATTGGAGGTAAGGAATGGGAAATTAAATTTTCTTCAAAGCATTACAGTCAGTATGGGGGCAAGATGGAAGAAGCTCTTAAAAGATCTGTCTTTCTTAAGTCTCTTCCACATGATCTTCCCAGGAAATCATGCTTTCTTTTTTTCTGAAGAGTTAATGAAAATAATAATTTTTAACTTAATATAAACCTTCTGTTTTCCAAAAAGAATACAGAGATTATTTTTTCAACGTGTGCGTGTGACAGATACATATTACTTTAATTTTGTTTAGGTCCAAATTAAGATACCTGACATATTGTGTAAAGAAATAATACTTATATTGTATTTTTTACAAAATGTGTGGGTCTGTGTTAAACATACTTTATTTAGAAAGGCACGTAAAATTTAGCTGTAATTCAGTCAACGGTGTCCTGAACTGGAAGAGTAAACAAAGTGCCAGCAGAACACTGCACTCTGATGCTAATCTTCTGGTTTCCTTACTGACTGACTCCTCCTTGAAGCTCACACTCTGTAATCTACTGGCCCAGAAACAAGCTGTTCATCTTTTTGACAAAGCTGTCTTCGTGACCGCATACAGGCAACAATGAAGATAAAGTGCTTTGAAGTTTGACAACTTATTGGAGTGTTCTTCTTTAAAATGAGCCTGTTACTTCTGATAGACAGGGAGGGCGATGGAGCTTGCCTGTATTCTTCTTTGCTAAGACTAAGCCTGATATCATAGATGCACCTGAGGGCAAAATTTACAAAACCTGCTTCCTTGTATATAAAAATTCCCGTGGCACCCATTCCAACTGCCCAAACCCTTTCTTCTCTGCTTAGCTCATCCAAGTTTGTAAATGCACAGATACCCAGCACTTTAAAAACATGGAAGAAATTAATGTTAAATAAAAGAAGGTTAGAAGCACTGCTAAAAATGTCATTGAATTAACTTTTATTTCCTGTAAAAACACCTTTTTTAATTCTACTGAAGATTATGGAGAATGTAGTTCTGCACAGAGCTCATTCTCATGGGGACTCTGAAGCACAGGTGTCTTGCCATGAGAGGCCTGCATTTCTTGATGCCTACAAGGCATATAAATCTTCCCAGTGCTAAGTCTGCTCAGTATATGCCATCATTAATACATACAGGAGTTCATGCAACTCCATGAGTGGTTGTGAATTTGCAGACCTCAGTGCTTGAGTTTCAAGGTGCCCTGTGTGGCTTATGCCTTCCCTGCTGTTCTAGGATATAGATGCTTTGGCTCTTTTTCCCAAGCAGACAACTTGTCACCATGGCTAGTGCCTTCTGTTGCAAGCTTTCAGATAGTCCTCAGCAGCAGCACGATGAAATGCCCTGCCTACACTTACAGACTTGTGACCTTGAGCTGGGCTTGTTGCTCTGCAGGAATAAACCAGTAAAGCCATTCTAATATACATTGGGTTTTCTGCCCTCCTGAAATCGCTCTCAACACTGTACACATTTTAAGGCATAAGTATGTTTATTCTGTTCTATCTAATTCAGAGGTTTTGAAACTGGTGTCTTTTTGTTTTGAAAGACCAAAAGTGAAGACATAGGACATTTTATATTTATGCCTTCATTTTTAATTCTACATCAGTTTTCTGTGTTTATTTCAGCTGGAAAGCCCTTCAGCCCAGCTACCTCCAGGACGATTCACACAGCTGCTAAGAGCTGGGACCCAGTACTATATGCAGGCCTTGTCCTTAGCTTTTGCTTTCTCCAGTCATGTTTGAAGCATACTGACATGGGAGACATTTTTTTTTCTCATTGTCCATTCTCCACATAGCTTCTCAAGTGTCAGTTCAGCCTTCAGTTTCATGCCCTCTTTCTGCTGTGGCTGACTCAGCCAGGCTCCCCTGTAGTAGCATAAACCTATCTCTGACAAAGAAGGGCATTCAGAATGCTCCATTCTACTGAATGATTTGGAACATATGGCTGGTTGGATGCAAAGCTATTTCCCAAAGCTGAATGCTGTTCCTCCTGACAGATGACTGAAAAAGAGCATAGACATGCTGAAGTGTATTAAGATTTTCTTCAGAATTATTTGTTTTACAGATATAAATAAGAATGGTTATTGGTAGCTCTCAAATGAGACTAGATAAGATTTAAATCAACATATTTGACAGTGTGTTGGAATAAAAGATCCCCTACATGTCTGATCCATCACTGCTGCTGATGAAAAGTATAATGATAATTTTATCTCTCCTACATCTTCCATTCCATATGGATACATAATACTGTTCTGTTTTTTGTTTAGGTCTAAGTTCCTTTTATTCTGAGCTAATGAAAGGACTAGGTGCTGGTGGACGTCTTTGGGAACTTATTGAAAGGAAGCCCCAGCTTCCATTTGATGGTGGGTTCTCAGTTTGTTACTGTTTATAGGTTGATTTTTCTCTTATGGGTCAGCAGTGCTTCATGAGCATGTGGACAATACTTAAAGTTAGTACTGATTTACATTCTTTTGAAAGAAACTAGATACAATAGTAACTCTTCTGACTTTTCCTAAGTATGAAACAGATGATGAAAGATTCCTTTAATAAAAAATGTTAGAAGCCAACAATTTAGCTTAATTACTTTTGACTTAATTAATTTTTCTTTAATTAATTCACAATATAATTTTAAATGTATTACTTGGAAAGTTATGTGACTGGGGACATGCTCATTTTTAGCTTTTTGAATATTTTTTGATATCGTCACCACTTCCTCTTGGATCAGCTTTAGAGTGAAAAGACTGGAATGAAGCAAAAGGAGAGGAGGGAGGAGCTCTGAGGTGGCTGTGTCTCATATTTCCACTGAAAGGCTTACCGTGCTCATCTCTAATGGCTAAGAAATGACCAGTCTGAAAAGAGAAGCTTTCGAAACCAGGTGGCTTTCATTAAGAGTATTTCAAGCTTAAACGTTTCATACTGATCCAGTGAAAACAGGTCCTTAGTGAGACATATTGATTTGAAACCTAAATTGCAAACACAGACAGTTTGAGGCCTTTCAGCAACACCTGCCAAACTGAATTTTCAAGTTCTTCTGCCATAATAATGAAGGCATGATTGGGGAATAAAAGGAAGGAAAGGAAGAAGGCTGATATGGGAATCCCGCTTCTTGGGAGACTGTGGATGTGTGGCTACAGCAGGTGTTGCTTTTGGAATGTCATGCACCTCCTTCCTCACAGTAGCACTACCCACATTTCTCTCTTATTTTGAGGGGCAAGGTTTTGTTTTCACAGAACAGTGGCTGTTGCTGGTGACAACAAATATCTCAGCAACAAATTATAATGTCTCTTTTTCCTGCATCTAGAATCCAAACAAGAAGCAAGTATATAGCTTTTAGATATTTCTACAGTAATATATGGAGGAAGGACTTGTGGTAGCAGACTTCCTGTATTGCAGTAGATTTCGGTGTTTCAGGCCACGGAATAGACTGTGCAATATCTGGAAATGAGAGTTAAGATAAGCAACTACTTGTTACTGTGGTAATAATAAGGATTATGCTGCTAGCACAGGATTTAGCAAATATATTTCTTTTCCCAAAAGGAGGTTTACAGATCGTTGTGTAAACAATAGTTGCAACGTGTATGTCCATAGGTTAAAGTCAAGGAAGGAATCTGGAATTGATGATACTACCATTAAACTGAAAGTTTGGAGAAGAAATGGGAATCTGTGGGGGAGAAAAACAAAAATAAATTATCTGCTCTAGAAACAGCAGGACTAGTGAAATCTTGATTGCTGCTGATGGGTGTCTGTATTCCTATCTACAGTTACTGTTTAACCAAATGCGGGCGTGTGCTACCATGTGCCTTGGTTAGTTGGGGGTTACTTGTGTGCTGCATCTGAAAAGAATTAAGGGTTTGAGTCTCCAGCACTAGCAAACACGATTCAGTTGTTGCTCCAGTGCTGCCAGTTTTCACAAAACTGGTAGGAACTTTGTCAGTGTGACTCAGTCCTTTGGGGACGCAGCATCACTGTTCAATTAGTTTGCACTGTATGGATATGTATCACTGGGATTTAACAGAGCTTGGAGAAACTGTGTCTTTGCCTTACCTATTTATAAGCTTCTTTTAGTAATTATATTCTTTTAAAATAATTGTTTCAATCAAATGGTGTGCTCCAGAAAGAAGCTGGTTTTATTTAACTTTGGCAGTCTTGTTCATTCGTGGTAGTTTGTTACAGTATTTCACAAACTGAAATTTTCATTTCAGTGAACTGTAGCCTAAGAGTCAGGCCTCTGATTGGCATTCGAATGCACTGTTGTCCTGAATTTATTAAATGTACGTTCTACTTAAGAGATAAAATAAAACTAAAATTAGGCCATTAGTGCAACAAACCTAGCAGCACTTTATTCCAGTGATAGCCTCTGCTTAAAAGCTACCCGGTTAACAGGTAGTGGAGAAGGAACTGCTCTTGTTCAAAGAGGATAGTGTTTCAGGTGAGTTTTGTGGCTTGGTGAAAGGGCAATAAGTGATTTGCAATGTTTATCTTTTTGTGTGTTCTATGGTAACAGGACTTTGGCCTTCACCAGTGCCATTTTATTTAATTGCTCCTAATTGATAAAGCTTAAATTGTTTATATTATGTTTAAAATTCAGATAGTTCTAGGAGAAGTTATCGTTGCTAGTTGTTAGGTATAGTAGGTTGCAAATTCTCCCTCTTGCTGTAGGTAGATTCAGTGCTGGTGAGCAAGCTGAAATTGCATTCAGGTACAAGTGGTGTACCACACTGATTCACTCACAGCTGAAATATAATCCCTGTAGTCCTAAACTGTGGCTTGCAGCTACTCATAGATGGAATGAGGAGATAGAACTTGCTTTACAGACTCTTAATAGAAATATCTAGGAGGGCTGAGCTAATTGTTTTTCTGTTCACATTTCTCTATTTTATTCTTTGTCGTATAGAGGGAATCACTTTAGACAAAGACACATTCAGAGGTGCTTTGGAATTCAAAGATGTTGAGTTTGCATATCCAACACGTCCAGAAACATCAATTTTCAAAGATTTTAGCCTTTCCATTCCAGCTGGCTCTGTTATGGCTCTGGTTGGCCCAAGTGGTACAGGGAAATCAACTATTGTATCCCTTCTGCTGCGGCTGTATGATCCTATCTCAGGTATGTTTTGTGTGTTGCTCTCATTTGTGACAATTAATGCCTTGCATGTCAAACATACCTTAAACAGCTGGGGTTTCTGTGCTTGAGGCCCATGTTTCCCCCTGTGGTGTATTGTTTGCCTGTGGTGGTGCCTGCATAGCTGTGCATTTCTGATCCACCAGTACAGCGTGTGATTCCTCACAGGTCGTCATTCTCAACTGTTCTTTGTCTATCTTCAAAATATATCAAACACACTTGACTTTACTGTTTCTTAATTTAAGGTACTATCACCGTTGATGGCTTTGATATCCGCCAGTTAAATCCACTGTGGTTCAGGACAAAGATTGGAACAGTAAGTCAGGTAAGGAAGAAATAAAAAATTCCAAGTGGATGGAATAATTTTGTGTGATCAGCTAGCTTTTCCTCACTTTTCCTCTTTCTAAAACTATATAATATTGCTTCCCAGTGAAATCCCTCCATCTCACCATAACTGCTGTTGGACATGCTTTGTTCTAAAAATAATATTTAGAGCTAATCCCGTTATTCTGCAGTCTGTTTTTACATAACCATAGAGATTCAAAATGTTAGTTCCAGAGAAAAGTACATGTGGAGACTGGAAAATACGTTGCTGTAAATTGTACGGGTATGACCATCATGATGCTTGCTATAATTTGTTGAAGAAAGTAACACAAAGCTTAACACTTAATTGCCTTTCATACGGAAGTCACACAACCATATTTCACACAACCATTTCAGAAACTGACCTTCTATGTTCTGTGTTATTTCCGAGAAAACACTAGGAAAGCATGAAAATACAGCATGGTTGGCACGTACTCTTACAGTGCCACCTCCCAAACAACCTCCAAACTCTGGAAGTACAGAGAGATGTTCAACGGTGTCTTGAAATAAACTATTTGACCAATTAAAATGTTCATTCCCTTGTCTCCCCAGATGCTTCACAGTGCAATTAACTGTTAGGCTAATGTTCTGTTTAAAAGCAAATGGGTATCTGGATATTTGTTGCATTTCAAAACAACTTCTTTATGTAATAATGCCACCAAAAGGTTTTGTGCAAATATTATTTTCCTGTTCACACATTAGCACATTTCTTTTTGAATTAATAAATTCCATTTGAACTACCAGTAGGAGATTCACACTGGTATTCATACTATGTATGTCTCTTTTCAGACTTACCTTGTTTCAGACATTTTCCCATTGTACATCACTTGTCCTATCTCACAGTTCTTTACTGCAAGCTTTAATATGAATTAAATGCAAAAAAATGCCATAAAATCTGTGTAGAAATTGAGAAGAATCATCATTGGTGCAAAGCATAGAACAGTTTGTGTTGGAACGGACCTTCAGATGTCCTCTAATCCAACCCCCCTACACTGAGCAGGGACACCTTCAACTGGATCAGGTTGCTCATAGCCCACTCCAGCCTGACCTTGTTTCCAGGGATGGGGTATTGACCACCTCTCTGGGCAACCCGTTCCAGTGTTTTACCATCCCCACTGTAAAAAACATCTTCCTTACATCTAATCTAAACCAACCCTCCTTTAGCTTAAAACCATCACCCCTTGTCTTATCCCAACAGGCCCTCCTGAAAAGTCTGTCCCGATCTTTCTCATAGACCCCCCCTTTAAGTAGTGAAATGCCACAATCTGGTCTCCCTGGAGCCTCCTCTTCTCCAGGCTGAACAACCCCAACTCTCTCAGCCTTTCCTCACAGAAGAAATGATCCATCCCTCCCATGATGATGATATGTAGCAAAGTACAAAAGGAAGGTTTTCTGATGTTTGAATGTATGGCTCCTTCTAAACTCTTCCTAAAATATTAGGAATTCAGAGTTGTTTTGTCAGTTAAAACAGCAACTTACCTTTTAATTGGTTTTCACTGCTCACATTGATGTTATGAAAGGCCTTTTCTTATTTGATTTTAATTCAATTAACTCTAGCTTACATATTCTTTGTAGGGATACTGTGAGTTCTTGTAAGTGGGATTTATGTTATTTGAGATACAGACAATACATGTATATAATTACAGATCTACCGTATTAGTTATGTGTTTGAATTTTTCAGGAACCAGTTCTCTTCTCCTGTTCTATTGCTGAAAATATTGCCTATGGTGCAGAGGATCCTTCCACTGTGACTGCAGAGGAGATTCAGAAAGTTGCTGAAATAGCTAATGCTGCTAGTTTTATCAGAGGTTTTCCGAAAGGATTTGACACTGTAGTTGGAGAAAAAGGCATTTTGCTTTCAGGTGTGTCTTTATGTTGCTTATTTTAAAAATCTTGATGTTATAATGTGAAGTAAAAACTGTTACTTTTTGTTACCACTTTTTTCTCCAAGTCTGTAGCCTGCCATAAGTATTAAAAGAATCCCCCCTTCATTTCCATTCCCTCCCTAAAGTACATGGGCCTAATTCTGCTCAGCCCAGGCATTCAGTTAAAATTACTTACATATGTTTTCCTATTTCAATGTACGGATCTTTCCCCCTAGGTGGACAAAAGCAACGAATTGCAATTGCTCGAGCTCTGCTCAAGGTAAGCCAGCACCCAAACAGCTATTTCACTATTTTTTGGGCAGAGGCAGGAAGCATTAAAAAAGAGGAGGTTTTTCAATGGGAAATGTAGAAAAATATTTTTTAAAAGAAAATTGTATCTTTTCTGTTAATTAAGTTGGAAAGGGCTGACCGGCTTAACTGAAGACAACTTACATCAGTGTTTCTTCCTATCTTTCAGTTATGTTTTTCGATAGTTCTCGCCAAGACTGATGTTCAGTCACTGTGTAATGGCTCACTTTTATAAGGATGAAGGAAGGCTTTAAGAATGTGGTGCTAGTAAACTCAAATATGACATGTCTTCAGATCTCTGTCATTCACAGGTTAATTTTTCTGGGTGGCAGTTTACTTGTACTAGTTTTACTTTAGATGCCTTGTCTTAGCTTTGAGGGGAGGTGGCCTGGATTTGGGACAAGATAATATTTCAGGCACAATGTTGTGACACTTTTTGCTTCAAAGATTGACATGGATCTAGCTTTAGGGCAACCTCTGTGCTGCACAAATCTGAGAGGCTTCTGAGGATGAGAGGGACAGGGAGCTTGGTGCAGGGACAGCCACAGGGCCTTGCTGGGAGGCAGTTTGGTGCTGATGCTCAGCTGGAAGTTTTGATCCTTGCTGAACTCGGTTTACATTCATGTTATACCACACAGGTCTCCATACCATCCTAGCATGTCCAGTTTTGCCAGATTAATAAGAATTTCATTATACCAGTTCTATTTTACCACAAATGTTGAAAAGCTGATTGTATTTCAGATCATGCGTTTTATACAGTTCGTGAGATTAGACTTTATTTCGTGGGGAAAAAAAAGCTGTAAAAATAAATGAGTAGTGCATATACTGGAGTAGTTGGGGGTGAAGTAGAGTACCTTCTCTCCCAGATAAAGTCTAAAGCTTTCACTCTCAACTTTATCAGGGAAGTTTGGGCTATGTACTATAATTCAGAATTTAATTCTTCTAAGGGATTTGAGTGCTGGCAGTTTGGTGTTTTTTTTTTTTTAAAAATCACTTATTTGGGAAGAGTTCTTAAATGCTAGTTCGTAAGTACTATGTATTTTATCTGTGGCTGAAATACTGCTTGTTGGTAGGGTTTTGTTACTGTTTGTTACCAGACAGTTTTATGTATCAGACTGACTGCAAGCAGAGTGTTGCTCAGCTTCTGTGAAAGGAAGCTGAACACAGTGCTGCCAAGTATGCATTAAAAATCTCCCACCTTTAGTTTGTATCTTTCAAATAGTTACCCAGGAATAGTATTCTGCTATTTTAGTTCGGAAAATCTGAAGATGAAAGAGTGTTGTTTCTGTTTTGTCCTCTTAGCATTTAGATTTCTTAAAAGTAATGCTTTCAATTCTTTTGATGAAGTAAGTACTCTTAATTGGAGTTTTAAGCTATATGAAACCTGTTCTCTATGATATAAATATTCATATCTTGTTTATTGTAACCAATTTTACTTTCTTCTTCAGAATCCTAAAATTCTTCTGTTAGATGAAGCAACAAGGTAAGAAAGAAAAGAAATAGAAACTTAGAAATTATGTACCTGTAAAACTTACATTTGGGACCTCTTCTTTCTTTCTCTGCATGCCCTTGCACAAACTCTCCAGTCTCCTTATTGTTCTCTACCCAAAAAAAAAGAATGTGCCTTCTAGAATGTGTGACTTGATTGGGAGACCTATGATCAAAGCTGTTTATCCAAAGTGTAAGGGATAGCTGCTACATTGTGGTGTCATTTTTCATGGAGTTAAATTTGTAATACGTAACTTGATTTTGAAACCTCTTCTTAAAGCTTTTTTGTATCTTTAAATTAAATTTAGATCTCAGTGTAAAAGAGATATGATTATTCTGCAGTACAACTGATTTTTTCCCACTGTTATTTTTGCATATGAGAATACGTAATGCCTATAACTTGGATGTGAGCACTAAGCATATTCACAAAACTTCCCTGCAGTTCCAGTGGTTCGTCTTCACCAGCAATAGGGAGGGTTTGCAGTTTTGGTAAAATAAGCCTAATGCATGCAAAACTAAACTGTCTTAAAATAACAAATATCCTCCTCTGTCTTGTCCCCACCCCATTTCTTACTAGTGCTTTGGATGCTGAAAATGAGTATCTAGTGCAAGAAGCTCTGGACCGCCTGATGGAAGGGAGGACAGTCCTAATTATTGCTCATCGTCTGTCTACTATTCAAAATGCTGATTTTGTTGCAGTCCTCGGCCAGGGTAAAATTCTTGAATGTGGAAAACACGAGGAACTACTTGCAAATCCAAATGGACTTTTCAGGAAACTAATGCAGAAACAAGCTTTTCTTCAGAACAGCGATACTTTTGCATTAGATTTACAATCCAGAGAAAAGAATATATTAAAAGAAAATGTATGAGAAGATGTATGAATAACGGAAGCTTACAAACTACAAAGACTATAACTTATGTTTCAGTTATGTAAAGTAAATGTTATATTTTTCCAAATGTACAAAATATTCTTTTGAAACTTAAATGTGTTTAAACTTTTTATTGAAAGCTTTTTAATAATTATTGCAACTTTTAAAAATATCCATCACATTGAGATAATGTCAGTGTATTTCAGTGTTTTTTCTGCTCTGTGTTACATTGAGAACATTTAAAATCTTATTTGCTGTAATGCATTGTGTGATTATGTGCTCCATTCTCAAATAAGTTCAGTATTTTAAATGTAATTAAATGACAATACTATAATTTTCATATCATTGTCTCTCTCTTTTCAAGGAACTTTTGCATTTTGTTCTTGTCAGTAGTCTTAAAATGATGGAATTCAAAAATGCATGACACTGTCTGACTTCCACTCCACTGTCCTTCCAGTTACCATTTGTTCTGAAATGTGCTTATGTGTTCTGAACTTGATTATTATCCCCCTCTACAGTTACTGTAGAGAATTACATACAAAAACATATTTTACGGAGTATGAAAGCGTGAATTGGAGGAAAATTCTTTAAAAAACCAAACCCAAAACCAAAAAAAGGCAACCAAACAAAAAACCTGGCTGTACCTAAAGACAAAGGAAGTGTATTAGTATATGAAGTCAGCATAGAAAAAACTAAAATTGGTATGCATTTTCTTCCCTTTTCTATTTTTCCATTTCTTTAGTTTCACTTCCTTTCTAAGAAGGCATCCAAAAGAACATGCCCTTACAAATGTATGTTTTTATCCTTTTTTAAGGCATATGTCAGTTTTGTATAGTTAATTAAAACTTCAGTCACAAAAATCATTAGTTTTGCCTAGCTACTTTATTAGGAACAACTCGTAAACTACCTTCTCAAGGACAACTGGTAAAATAGGAGGATTACATTAATTTAAATAACATTTGGCAGTGAAGAGTTTGCTTCATGATTCTAATTTAAGAATCTCTTTCAATATAATCTTTGAAGATGCAAAACCCCACAAGGTGATTTTAAAATCCACCAGTTAAGTCTCTAACCATTATCAGCATAAACTGTTTCTGTGTTGAAAATGACTTTTAAAGGTTGAATTGTATCCTCCCTCCTGAAGATGGAGATATTAACACAGGGCTGGGACAGCAGAAAGAATGCGAGTAATTGCCTGATGAAGTGTAGCTGTGTGTAGACAAGAGTCAATCAGCAAAAAACGACTATTCAAGCTGGATTGCCTTAAATATTTTAGTAGAAACATGTGAAGGATTTTTAAAATAATTTGAATGTCAACATTCATTGATATTGGGAAGTGCGGATGTCAGCTTGAATTTTATTCAGGTTTTTCCCTGTATGCTTGTTTATGCGTGCAGTTCCTGATTTGGCTTGTTTTGCTCGATGAAATGACAGAAACATGATGATTTAGCATCATATGTGTAGAGAAGGATATACAGAAGGATCCTACATTCATGTAACAGTATAGTGAAGCTCCACTAGATCTTCGTATTTTGCTTTTCCCATAAAATCAAAGCAAAAGGAGACGGCTCTAATTAAAAAGGCAAAGCACTGAAACTGACAGGTGCCTCGTACTTAAGTTGTGCCACATTACCCATCTCAAGTCTATCTGCTCTGCATTTTGGGTTCTGTCATACTGGACCACGACCCACACAGAAAACAGCCCTGACTCTTTAATCAAAGAACACGTTTTTGGAAAGCTATAGGAAACTTTTGAATTTTCTATTTTTAGTTAATTTTACTGTTAACTAGTTAGCTGCATTGATGCTTTACGTACAACTCAACTTCTTCCCCAAGTGGATGGTACCTACCTACCTACCTTCTGAAAGCTCTTTTTCGCACAAGCCAATGCCACCGAGTATTTTCTTTCAGCGAGGAAAACTTAAGTTCCCCTTGAAGGCTAAAATCCCACTTCTGTACCACTGAAGGGCTGTAGTGCGCGACGATTATTTACCACAGGCGTGAAACACACCACCTTTCCACGCCCCACCCGGTTAGTGCCAGCCAGACCGCGGGAGTTCAGCGAGACGCCGCACCCTGACCCGGCCTAGGGAATCCGGGACAGGTATCCATCCCGCGGATATCCAAGGATGCCCTTGGATTTCCGCCGCTGCCCGGCAGGGGCCGCGCTCGGCTCCTCCCGGCGCTTCCCGCCCCTCCCCTCCGCTCCCCTCGCAGAGCCGTGCCCGCCCCGCGCTGACGCGCTCAGCCGGCGCCCGGCGGCACCGCGGTCCCGTCGCCGCCGCTCCCGCCTCGCCGGACATGTTCCCCTCGGCCCCCGCCTCGCCGCGGACCCCCGGCGGGTCGGCCCGCAGGCCCCTTGGGGGCAGTGCCGCCCCCAGCCCTCTGTCGCGGGCGGGCGGCAGGAAGGGCGCGCCCGTGGTGGCGGCCGCCGCCTCGCCGGTGCTGTTCTCGCCGGCGGCGCGCAGGAGCGGCTCCCTGTCGGCACGGTGAGGCCCGGCCCGGCCCGGCCCGGCCCGGCCGGCTGCTGCGAGCCCCGGGCGCCCGAGGCTGCCGCGCTGGTGTCTCACAAACGCGGGTTCACCATTTCTGGGGTTTTGGTTTTGTCTTTGGGGTTTGTTTTTGGGGTTTTTTTTTTGGGGGGGGAAGTACGGTAAGATAATCTGTGTCTCTGATCACCCATAAATCTCTTTCCAGTAGTGGGTTGTTTGGTTTTTGGCCTTTTTTTGCGGTGTCCTTTCGAAGAGCGTGCGCGCTGGGTCCGTTCGAGCACTCGAGAAGCTCTGTGCGGAGTCGTCGTGGCGATGTTTTATGTTTTGCCTTTTGTTCCGTGCTAGTAACTCAGAAGTTCTGTTTGCTGTTCATCCTAAATAGCACTGTGCTGTCAAGGCACTGTCCTCTGGAAGTTGGTTTCTTTGAAGACAGTTCTGAAGGTTTTAGACATCAGTACGGATTTATAGAATGGAACCTTTCCTGTAGTGCATAAATCAACCTTTCCTTATTATATTTGCTTATTGCTTTCTCCTATACAGGGCTTGTTCTACAATAAAACTTGTCTTAGTGTCTCCCAGCTTGATTTGTTTAGAAATCTTTGATCAGGAATATTTTTGAAACATTTTTGGCAACTTAAGTACTTAGTATTTTCTGTTTTGTATTAAATTATATTTTTTCCAGAAAATTCCAATAAAACTGTTAGGCATGATTTTTTTGTATGAAAAGGAAAAAAAAAAGCCCCACAAAACCTATGAGAGTTACTAAACTACATTTACTCTTTTTTGCTAATTTTCCTGCTGGAGTAGTGAGACTTTCTAGGTCTGTGGTTTCTTGAGTGTCCTCAGATTCTTTGTAGGATATCTGATCTACTCTGTTCTTATGATAGCAAATTCTGACAAAACATTTAATATTGTTGAATGGTTTTAAGGTTCTCTAAAAGTAGTATTGTACATTAAAACTATAAACATAGGGTACCATGTTCAGCGTCATAAATTATCTCTTACAAGCTTTTGAATTCGAGAGTGCCTCAAATATATCCCTGTATGATACATGTATGATATATGAAAATAATAGGAACCTCTGCATTTAAAAAGAATATAAAATAGTCAAAGTTTAGACATTTCACACCCACCCAGCCAAACCTCCCCTTCCTCCCCCCTGCACCCCTCTTCCAGCTTCCTCTCTTTTCCCTTCCATATGAATCAAAACTGAGGAACAAAATGAGCTTCAGATCAGTTTCAAGAGGGTTCAGAAACTCTTCTCAGGAGCATCTGTTTGTTTTTGAGATAAACATGATGGCCCGTTTTTAGTTTTTTGGAGCTTGCACTTCAGTTCTGTTTAATAATTTTTGTAAACTGGGTGTCAGGCTTGTCTTTAGCTGTGTATCATCATCTTTTGCCATTTCACGCTGGGAGGCCTCTGACAGCATTTCATTTGTGAGGAGAAATAAAACAGGAGCTTTTTTCTAAAAGCAGAGAAATTTGCCCACTTTATCATGTTCAAAAGACAAGACGGACCTATGCTGTTCCAGAGAGAGGAGGTGGTGAAAGAGGAGTGCAAAGAGTTGCACTCTCCATAGTAAAATAAAGGCAGTCCTGATCTAAGCTGCCATGAGTGTTTAAAGTGTTGCATAGTGCAATAACTGTTGCCCAGCAGTGTCAGAATTAGGGATGGCAGTAGGCCCTGCAGTCAGGGAAGAACTTCAATTAAGCTTCTCCTGACGTTGTGGATAGCTTTATTCTACAGATAACTGGAATGTAGACAAGTTGAACAGTGCTCCTGTTGCTGGTTTGCTTACATATTCAGTGTCAGTTCTTTAAAAATTAAAGAATTTGATGACAGCTAGCAACTTGTAAGGAGGCCACCAAATTACTGCTTCAGATGGTGCTCCCAGAGGGACAATGTTTATTTTACATAAATCTATTTCTAAACAGATGCTAATGAAGTAAATGTTTCCTGAAGCTGATGAAGAATCAATAAAAAGCTAACTATAACTTTTTGCTTTGTTGTAGAGCAACTCCTACCAGAGTTATCCAGCTTCCTACAGCAACTGAGACTATTAATTACGATGTTAAGGCTTTTGGATCTTCTCTGCCTGTTAAGGTTATGGAAGCCCTGAAGAAGGCTGATGGTAAGAATTTAATTTATCTGTTATTTTTTTTAAGAAAATTAATAGGTGAGAGAAGTGTTAGCATGCTGTTGATGCCACTTAAATCCAGACTTCACAGTGGAAACTGAAATGTCTGTGCCTTGCTGTGAATCCATGTTGGTTAAGTAACAGTAATTGGAAAAACACCCATGTGGGTGTGAATGCATGGAAATATTCTTCATGTGCTGTCTTAACCAATATATTGTAAAATGCAAGGTTGTAAAGAAAGCCAATAGTAGTTTTTTAGTAACTTTTGCTTATAGTAAATATAAGAGGAACCAATATGTATCTTAAAAATTGCTGAGTGATTTACAAAGCTGTTATAATCTGCTCTGAATTGATGGAAATATCTTCTAGGGTTGTCTTGCTTTTCAGTCTCAAAAGTTGAGCGTTTGTCAAATGGATTTTTAAATGGTATGTAGTAATTTGGTATCTTAATCAAATAGATGGAAATTCTAATATGGAAACTAATTTAGTACTTCTTATTTTCCAATGAGAAAGAAATTTTACTGGTTTAAAGATTGCTCTGCGGTGTTTTAAAAATCTGAATGTTTTTTTAAAAATTACTTTTCTGTGTAGCTGATGACCAGCTGAGTGTTCAGGTGGATGAAAGTGGATGGGCCTGGCTAGTCCATAAAGAGAGGCTGATTATTTGGAAGATTGGTCAGTCTGCAGTAGCTAAGGTAACTGAAAGGTGAAAATGGAAGTCTGTATTTTGTTCTGGTTGAACAAGTCATGCACTTGTGGTTTGGTTTTTTTTTTAAACAAGATTTCTTTTATAAACTGGAGGTTGTCTGGTTTCCCCCAGAAGCAGCAGAGTTGGTATGAAGTCATGATAACAGTAACTGAAATCCAAGCTCTTCGGTTTTAATTGTCACCTTGACACTAAGGTTAATTCTTTGTATTTTAATACTGTAGCTCTTAGGTCAGATGGTCTTGATAAATCTTATTTTGATAGTTAAAAACTAGTTATATGTTACAATTGGTTTAGATTATTCTGGGACTGATTTTCAACTTGTCAGTAAAAAGCAGAAAAGGTTGGTTTCAGAGGTGCTGAACATATGTTTCGTCTGTATTTCTAAGGTCAAGAATTTTTTTTCCCCTCTCTGGACAATGTTTCTTTCAGCGTCATTTCATTGAATAGCAGTTATAGTCAGAGAAAACTGGTGGCTACACAATTAGTATCTTTCAGACAGTGTAATGTAATTTAATTATAAAGGTTCTATGCTTACAATGGAGTGTCAAGTATATACATTCTGGTACTTTTACAGATTTTTCAAGGGATTAAAACTTTTCTGGTCCTTTAACTTTGAGAGGGTGTAGGGGAGGGAGGAATGTTTCCCCTCTCAATTCTGTTAGTACGTAGTAAGCTTTCTCAAGAGCTTCTAGTTTAATTTTTAATTTTAATTTCTTACTGCTTTGTTAGACTATTGTATTAAGGAATACGATAATGAGGAATACCATATATAAATATATAAGGAATACAATAATAAGGAACTCTAATAACTAAAGAAAACCAGTTATATTTGAAAATATACAAATGCAAGTAGGTGGTTTTTAGCTGTTTGTGACGGCCTCATGGAAAATGTCATGTGACGTTCTTTTGGTTCCCTTACACAGTGTCTAGGCTAGTTGAAATTTAATTTTTAGCAGGGTAAAAAAGTCTTAACGATTTTGTGACAGAGGAACAAGTTCTTCCATTCTCATATTTATTATGGCATCTCTTTCTTCCTTTCTTCCAGTTATCTCTGTGCAAGGAACTGCAGCTGCCGCCCAGTGACTTCCCGTGGAGTTCTAGTTTAGCAGCTATATCTTGTCTCAGTTCCTCGGGCGAGGCACCTTCCCTGCAGGTGATCAAATTTTAAATTTTAGTTGTTTAAAAGCACCTTTAGAATAACTTTGAATATATACTTTTTTATCAAATACTTACTTGAAACCTTTGGTGGTATGCTACCTATTCAAAAGATCAGGTTTGATAGTTGGCAAAAAATATTTTTGAAGTAAAGAAAATTCTACTAGCCCTTTCAAATTACACCATTTACATTTTATAGGATCAGATTAAATAGTAGCTTTCCTAAGGATTACTTGACATGCTTTCATGACAAACAAAATTACTGTAAACTAAGAAGCATTGTGGGAACAAACATTGGGGCAACCAAGTGTGTTGTCTGAGCAACTGCAGTTTAAATGCATGCTGGCTGAAAATGTTGTTCAGCAGTGGATTAATTCTGAGTACACATAGACAAGAGACAAACACCAAAAGAAATTCAAAAGGAAGTAATGTACCTAAACCAAGATTTTTTTTACTTTTTTTTTCCTTTCTAATTTAATTCTACAGCTTGTGAGCTAGGCCTGGATACTCTGATTTTAGAGAGTGAAGTAGAAATGTTAGTATAGAAAATATTTCACTAAAATGAAAAATAGTAAGTAATGGGCAGGAATCACAAAGGACAGGGCACCATGTGGTGTTTTTTAAATTGTTATGTTTATTAGCCAAGTGCTTTGTTTTATGAAGGGCCAGTGTCTGGTCAAAAATCAGTTAGAAAACTCTGAGGAGCTCAATAACAACTCTCAGCTACAGTTCTATTGTTCTGTGATTTTTTAATTTTTATTTTTTTTAACAGCCAGTAGATTAGGTACAATGCTTTTTGTCCATATCTTTACCTGAATAGTCTCTGGCTTCATGCTTTGAATTTCGTACCTGGGTGATTTCCTGAGTTAAAAGCCCGAATGTTGGCACTCTGTAGGCTTACGCCTTTATGAAAAGGAAAGCCACCATGTGATGTCACTTAATGACACTATAGCAGTTTCTTTGTTAAATTACAGGCTGCTTTTTAAGTCTTCCATAGTAGCTTGTAACTCTCCATCTGAAATTCTCCACAGGCTGTCTTCTGTCTTGCAACAGTAAATTTTGCTTGCATTTCGGTAGCAGACCCTGAATCAGGAAAAAGAACCAGTAGAAAATACTCTTGTTAGCCAAATAAGCAAGTATAACATTCCTTGCATGAATGAAGTTATACTGCATAATCTTTTTGTGATTCAGTTCCAGGTTTGTCAGTGTGCACCTATATGTATTTACCCACAATCTTGAGATGTAAGATAACATGTTTTAGTTAAAGCTGCAGTCTGATTATTATTGTCTTGCACGTTCTGTTAATTTTTGTTTTCACTTCAAGTCTCTGGCAATAATGGTTGCTACCAGCGAAGGTTCTGTGCGCTACTGGCCCAATCTTGCACATGAAGGTTCCTATACAGACACTTTTACAGACTTTGGAGGCTCCTTGTGCAGTTTCCTGACAGCAGTAAAGGTAATAGTCAACTGTATTATTTATATTAAAATACTGGTTTTATTCCTAATCTGAAAATGGAAAAGCATGCTCCATGTCACCAGTCCTAAATCTGCAATAACTGTTGCGAAGGTAACACTGGTTTTCATCGATAGATTCCAAGGATTATGTGAGATACTAGTTCTGGTTTTTAACTGAAATTGAGTTTCATGGATAAAAGTGTCATACAAAACTAAGAAAATTAGTCTCTGCTACTGCTAAGTACTAGTCAGGTGTTTGTCTTTTTCTTGACATAACTGGATGAAGTTTTGCTGTACAGTTCACTTAATTTAGTGTTCTCTAGGATAAAATGCTATTGAATAGAAAAGGAAAGGTTACAGTGTGCTTTGTAATGCTTTGACTTTTAAATGCACGCCTGGAAGTTCAGTGTTATTTAATTAATAATTAATCGTGGGAATGTTAAATGTAGCAGTGCCTGTGTGAAAGTTATTAGGTATATTTTATGTTATTATTTTTTCATAAAACAAATTCTAAAATTTAAGAAGTTTACTGTAAACTGTATGCTGCACTGATTCAAACATAGAGAATAATGAGGAAAATTTATTTAAACAGCCTTTTATGTGATAAATGCTTCTTTTTCTTTGTTAGCTCCTAAGTACTAAGGATGCCTTGTGTCTTGTTCTTATTTCATGTTTACCCTTATGAGCTGATGTAAAGTCTATTAACTGACAATAGAATATTTTCAGGAATATGATTTTTATTGTTTTAATGTAGTTGCTTTTGGTTTTTGTTAGGGAGGAAGCTTTGTGTTATCATCTTCCAGAGGTCACTTAGTCCGGTTGATACCTGATGGTTCTGGCAAGATTCATCAGCATGCCCTGCCACAGGGTCAGGGTATGTTTTCTGGAATTGGTAGAAAGGTTTCTTCTCTTCTGGGTATATTGTCTCCTGGAAATGATGCTCTGGTAAGCTTGAAAAATGTTCATCTGTTTTAATTTCTCTCTGTAATTTCTAGCCTCAGTGTTTAAGAAAGGAAAAAGGAAAGATTTTGTAAGGGTGTATGATGACCAAAAAAGGTAAGACTTTGAAATAATAATACTTCTTGGGGGATATGCAATGATTCCGAGTCCTGCCTCTTTTTAGGGATAGCTTCATTACAACCTGAAGAAACTAACAGCAACCTGTAATTCTGCTTTTCTGATTTAGAGTTGCCAAGGGTTGATTGTTGCATTGAGTTTTGTCAGTGAACTCCTCAGAAGTTGGCAGAAAGTAGGAGAAATGTACTTACTATAGATGTTCTTACATCTGTAAAATAAGACTTCTCTTGGAATTTATCGTAATATTCATCTTGGCTGTAACTTGTGTACATTGCCCAAGAAAGTGATTTATTTTTTTTTGTGGACTGAGGGTGGTTTAGATTATTGTGTCCAAATATTAATGCTTTGCTTTAACCTTTTGAACTTTTTTTTTTTTTTAAATACAGATTTCTAGCGTTCTTTGGGATAGAGAGAGATCAAGCTTTTATATGCTAACAAGTTCAAATCTGAACAAATGGGAGATTGATGATTCATCAGAACGTTATGTTCTCAGCTGGGATGTCAGCAGGATCCTGAAAGAACATATTACAGATGCAATTTGGGTAAGAACCACCTCACCTGGAAGGGGTTTTTGTGTTTTTTTAATTAATAGCCTGTTTATATATAGTTAAAAGACAGGTGTATTGCGTTTTTAGGGATCTGAAAGTAACTATGAAGATATCAAAGGAGGAGTGAATATACAGTACATGGATTTGCAACAGAATCGGTAAGGAAGCACACTTGCATCTGGTAAGACCTAAATTAATGAGATGAATCTGTTTTCTTGCAAAAACTTTGTGTAAGTAATTGCAATTTAATTTTACCACAGTGGCACTGTTCATAAAATAAGCAAACTAGATTATTATCCTATACTTCATGCCGCCATTATTTTTTTTAGCATTACAGATTCTTTACTTGATGTAATAATATGGTAATTCCTTTCACTTTTTTTAGTGTCATTTTATCCCGTTTGGGTATTTGTTTTGTCTTGATATTACAAAGTTAACAGATAAGCAACTGTAACTTTTTCCAGCAAACGCAGAGGATTCAGTATCTCTTGTATTTAATTTATTCACATAAAATTACAACTGCCTCACTTCAGTTTTGTACTGCAATATGAAAACTGTTAATTAATAGCTTGGAAGAACAAATCGTGTAGTTTTTCTTTCTAAAAAACTTACAAGATTGGAAAATATTTAGTTAAGATTGTACTTAGATATCTTTTTCTTTTTGAGTGGTAGAGTTTGAGCAAGTGAAATCTGTAGTAATAATCCCTCAATGGTGTGATTCCTGTTGTTGACTAGTGATGGGCTGGTCATACTTGCTGCAGCATGGCATCCTGGAGATCGTCCATGTCTTGTCTACTACACTCTGGTAACAGTAGAAGATAAAGGCTACCAGATGTCAGATGATGTCGTCGTGGAGGTCACACAGTATAATCCATCTTTTCAGGTGAGCTGCTGAAGGCTCTGAGACTGAGCTAAGGAAGCACGGTGTTTCAGAGTATTCCTGTACATAAGTCATCTATCAGATTTTTGTCTAAAGGGAACTAAATTCCCCTTGGAAGTATGTATTCACAGTACTCTGAGGAAAATGTGTACCAGCATCTGTTAAGTTTGATGCTAACTGTATGTCAAGTTTAAGCCTTGCATTTTAAAGTATTAAGATTAAAAAGGCACCAAAAATAAGAGTCTAAATATCTGACTCCTACTGGTTTGTCCTGATTTTTGTCCTGTGAAAGTTTTGAAAGACTAATTTTGTGGTATGCTCTTGCAGTCCGTTTAGAACAGATCTGAGACTCTGTTGAGACTCTTGTTGCAGGACAAGGAATTAAGAGACCTGTGTCTTGGTCTGTGCTGGGCAGCTGGCTTGCTGGGAGGGGAGGGCATGTTGGTTGTCTGTAGAGTACATTGGTTGTGCTGTGTCTTCTGGAAGCATAAACTTGGGCATTACCTTTCTTTGGTAAACGTCTTCCACTCTTCCCTGCCTCTCCCGTTGCTGCTTGTAATGGCATCTTAAAACTCTAAAGTGGAAACTGTGGAATAATTGATCTGTTTACTTATCTCTCTGTGTGAAATTAGCAGGAATGTACTATATGGAAGGAAAAAAACCCGCAGGATCTAAAGTTTTAGGGGAAAAGAAAAGGTGATTTTGTTTGGGGCTTTAGGTTTTAAGTTACATCCATATCTCATTGTTAAAAATCAGAACAAATTCAGGCAACTTGGATCAGCATTTAAAATTTTAAATGTTTGTTTTAAGGTATTGATTACATATGTGATATTTTTCATATTTAACACTTTCAGTCAGAAGATGAAGTGTTGTGCTGTCTGGTAGTCCCAGATTACTTCAGCCATGCTGCTTACCTTTATAAGGAAGATGAAGTGTTTGCCTGTTCCACTGGAACTGGAAGAATTTCTTTACCACAGGAGAAAATCACATTTGGCATACAAGGTAACTTGCTAGGGAGGGGGGGGATCACGTTTTGTTGATACCTTCTAATTGAATGTTTTTACAGTATTTGTATTTCTCAGAGAGCAATATTGTATTTAAAGTCCTTTATTAAATGTTTCAAGCTGGGAATTTTCCCTTGAATATATGGAGAAAGTGCTGATGTCACATCCAGTATTGTTACTGTACTGTGTTTCGAATGAAAATTAAGTAGATCCCATTCTTGCTATGTGAAAGGATGGGGACTTTCTTTATGGGACTTTTACTTCCTCCTCCCCACAATATTCACTGTGAGGGGTTTACTTTTTTTTCCTTTAAGTTAACTTTGTGTAGAGGCTCAGCCTAAAATTCATAGATATAGATATCTCTAAGTGTGTCATCCTTGACCTTCAAAGGTGTTTTTAAGTAGGACAGGCACATGGGTCCCTATGTAGAATTTGAAATGTTTTTCTTAGTTGTCTTTTTTTAACGTTTGCAGTATCTGGAAGTCATCTTCAGTAGCAAATAGTTCCACAATTTCTACATCTCAGGTGCAATTGTCAGTTACTGTTGGCTGGTTGATAACAAAAGTTAATAATTGTGTATGAAATTGTTACTTTTTTTTTTTCCTAAATTAAAGTCTTGTTTATATGCTTGCTTCTTTTTTTTCCCTCTTCTCATCTTAGGAGATAGCATTTTAGGAGCAGGTTCTTGTAATAGCCTCCCCATCTTCTTTGCCAAAAAAAGTGGACTTCTCACCATCCTGTCCAGAGAAAACATTTCTGTGCTTCCTGAAGACCTTGAAGATGCCCTGTCCTCTTCTATTGCTGGACCAAGAAGTGAGGTAATGGTTATTTTCTTGACTGGTGAAAAACAGCCTAGAAATAAAATGTCGGGTTTTTTTCTGTCACTTTTGAATTTTCACTGTGGAAATCCTGGCTTGATTTAGTTTCAAAGGTTTTTTTAAAATAGAAACTCAAATACTTGTAATGAAGGCAGTTTCGAAACCCAAGAATTTTTACATCATCTGCCAGCTTGGGTAACTTTTTTTGTTTTCCTTAGTTTTGAAGTTGAAATTTCTATGAAATTTATATTTTTTTTTCCACATAGATATATTGCTGTCTGTCACCAGGACTGATAGAACTCTAATGCAGAGACTCAGATGATGTTCTCACTTTTTGATCAGGATGATTTCTTCAGTCCTTTGTGTTTATTCCTTTGTGTATATGAGAGACACTTTTTTCTAATCATGCTGTGGAAAGCTTGGGAGGCGAAGCTGAGAAGGGCTACATAGTGGCTGGATGTTGTTTATTCTCTGTTTTATATATATTAGCATAATCCTAATAAAAAATTACAACAATGTTTTTATTGGTGTTTTGTGCAATATGCATTTATTAAGCTCTTGCTTACATCAAGTGTGTTATTTTTAAAATGTATGTGGAATTTGTTGCCAAGTTGTCCCTGGAATGGGAGGGAAGAACAGAGAAGTTGTTGCAGTATAAATTAGAGAATATTTGTATGGGGTAATTGTGAGTTTCAATCCTTATTCCAATTAAATCACATTTAAAATCATAGTAGTTATTATTAACTAGCATTTTGATGGAAGACTTTTGTGTGATTGCTCAGATGGAACATTCTTTTAATGAACTAATCTCTAGTTAGGTTTGTCTGCACTTAGACTGTTATTGTGGATGACAGGACCTTTTAAATTCTGTCAGAATGGGGGGTTTGAATGTTAAAATAATTATCATTAAAAAATCTGGCTGGTGGAATATGTTGGTGAAAGTTCCTTTGCAATTGGTGAGAATGTTGATCAACCTTCTGTGTTACTTCCATTGTAATGTATCTTGGAGGCCTATGTTTGACTTAAACACAATTGCTTCTAGGTGGAAGCAGTTCTATTTATTTATTTATTTATTTGAATCTGTGTTGTTACTACTTAGAAAAATTGTTTTCATTTCATAATGAAGATTAATATTTGTCTTTCCGCTGAAGTTTGTACTTTGCATTTTTAGAGTCCTGCATTTGACAGCACCAGTAGGCTGGAAGTTATAGCTCAAGAAGATAAGACTAAATTACTGAAAGCTGCTTTTCTACAGTACTGCAGGTAAAAACTGCACTCGCCTTTTGAGATTTTTTTTTTTTCTGCTATTTTTGAAGGCACTGTGATTCTTGAGTAGATCGTCTTGGTAAACAAAATCTTGTGCTCTTTTAATTATAGCTGTTTTAATGACACACGTCTTCATTGGGAAAATGTTAAATACATCTTGTGGTCTAGTGAAGAAGTGATACATGCTAGAAAGCAGCAGACTTTTCTAATTGCAATGACTTTTCACTTATTCTGTGTAAATTCTACCGGTACATTAGTGCTAGTGAGACAACTTTCAGCTTTGCATTTTAGTAAGTGGTGTTTTTTTGTTAAAAAACTTTCCTTTTCATCCTTGTTTTTTATCTGTGTAACTGTTTTCAGTAATACATCTGAGGTTGCTTATTTACTTACTTACGTGGCCATGAAGATTAACTAGCATGGCAGACTTTGGGCAGGATGATATCTTCTTGAGATTGAGTGATATGGGAAGTGGATGGAAATACACCGTTTGTCAAACTATCCTGATTAAAATAGTTGGACTGTGGGGACGCATGTAATGCCTCTGCAAGGTTTGAGGTTGGGGTGAGTCATGTGAACAGAGGTGGAAAAGGAGAGAGAAGATAAAGAGGTCTGTAAACTTAGATTAATTATATTTAGAGGGAATTTTTTCAATATATATTTGTTAAAAAAACGAAAACACACAACCCACAAACCCTCCTAAGACTAATCTCCTTAAAGAGTCTTAAAACTTGGAAAGAACAGATTTGAGATAACAGGAGGAAGGAGTGCTTTTGAAATAGAGGTAATGTGAGGTAAAAGATAATGAAGGGGTTTAGGCACACAGAACAAAGGATACCAATGCAAGATCTGTAAGCAGGCACAGAATTTAGACGAAATCTGTGTGTTTTCATAAGTGTCATTAAACAGAAGTGCTGCTGAAGATGGCTGTAGGTGGCTGGAGTAGCTAAGGCCTGAGAGCCTTTCAAACATGAAGGTTGATGTCGTTGAGGATGTCAACAAAGGGGTTGGAAACAGAAGAAATTGGGAGGTAGTAAGGAAAACAATGTGATACGGTATGAAAATTTAATGTTATTTTTATTAAAGTCTGGGTTAGAATTGTAAAAATAGAAGAAAATAGTAATTTTATGTGTTTAGTATTTATCCTGATTTTTTTCCCAAAAAAACAGTATGGTGAAATGAGTGGAGCAATCTCCCACAGAACAGGTGTAGCAATGCCCTGTCCAGGTAGCCAGTGCATTGATGCAGAGCAAATAATGGAAGGTTGTGCAGCCAGTGGAAATGGAAAGTCCACCAGCTGTGCAGTGAGCACAGGCAGCTTTACAGACCTTCTGGTCTTTATAAGGGATGGGAAGTTCTGTGGGAAGAACAAATTGACCCCTTTTGATGGCACATCATAGTTTGAAGGAGGTAATAAAGTACCATATAATTTCCTTAGAAACACATGTCCTGCAGGTAGTAGAAGATGAGACTTTCGTCTTTAGTAGAAGATTCAGTATGTTCCAGTTTTTAATAGTATTCTTTGCTTTATTTTACCTTTGTGTGATTTCTGGGTGTGCTGCTGTTTTGTTTGGTTTTTTTTTTTATTTCAAGACACCTTCGTCATGTAAGTGTTTAAACTGGCAGTTCCCTGAAAAATAGTATTGCCAATATTGGAATCACAATATCCCTTCTCCGTCGAAACACCTTCAACTTGTTAGTTGCAAAATCAAATCTGTGGGGTTTTTGTGTATATTGCATACTTCTTACACTGAATTCTTCAGTGCAGCTTCAAATCTTGGAGGCTGAAGATTTGGATGCTTCTTGCTCTTTTGCTTCTTGGCATGAATAAAACAGGATTATTTGAAATTATAGAAAATAAAAATAATGCATTATATTTGCTGAAGCATTTTTTACAAGCTTCACTTTATTGCCATTAGTGGGAGGGATTATGTGTCCTCTTGAGAGAATCTTAGAGCAAGCAATAGAAATTTTGTGACTTAGCTACCATAGACATCCAGACTTATCTCTGTATGATGAGTTTTTTCTCTTAAATAGTAATAATAGGAATAGTAGAATAAAATGTGACCTGAAAACACTTCCTGGCTTGTGTTTTTTTGTTTTATAGGTCATGTAGTCTACTTGCTGTAAAAGAATTGGAATACTTTTTATCTGTAGAATCAGAATGAGTACGAAAATGCTTGAATCTAAAGCAATTCACAAAAAGCTCTTTCTGCTATAACCCTGTCTATTAATTTTATTTCACATACTTTGTGTTTCATTTATTTCAGGAAAGATATAGTCAATGCACAAAGCATGGTAGTTGAGGTCTTTCCAAGTAATGCGGATCTGGATTCTGACACTGAACTGGATAGGGCAGTGACTCAGATCAGTGTGGACTTAATGGATGACTACCCTGCCTCTGATCCAAGATGGGCTGAATCTGTACCTGAAGGTAACTGTAGTGTATTGTTCTGGAGGTTTTCCTTTTTCTTTTTCTTTGTTCTTTTCCCTGAAATAATATCTCCAATATTCCTGATAAAATTATGATTTAAACTTTGCAAAAAAAGGCATAGGTGTTCCTTTCCCTCTGCCACCACTAGATACATATCCAGAAAGGCTTAAAGATGCATCTTATGAGACTGCTGGATAAGTTTATGGTCTAATGCGGTTAGTTCTTGACCTCATGTAGTAACCTTGAACAGCAAGGAAAACGTATATCTGAGAAGGGTACTCTGTGCAGAGAACAGGTGGTGTCACTTTAGTGTTTTCGTGGTTCCTTGTATGGTTTTAAATTATTTTCAAAGAAATAGATGTGTTAAGAGGAAGAGCTTATTTGTTCATTCTTAGGCTTTGGTCAGTGTGACTGCACAGCTTCTGGTCGGCGGGGATCCTGGTAGAGTGAGCTCGTATCCCTCTGGGAGAGTGGTATTTATGTCTGCCTGAAAGAGGACTAGAGAAATTAATTTAGGAGTATTTGTTGTTCATAAAGGATTAAAGCAGACCCAGTTTCATCAAGAAACTTGTTTGTTCATGCTTCCCTGTCTGTTACAAACAGTGTTCGTTTGGAAGTGGCCCCAGCACCTCTGGGCAGTAGTTGCCAATTACAGAGCAGAGGCTTAGTTTGAAAGTTCATGTAAATAGTTACAGTTGGATGATGCTTCCTGCTGTTGTTTCTGCATTGCAGCCAGTTAGAATTTGTCAGGCATCATATCCTTGGTATTTTCTGAATCAACTTTATTTTAAATTTGGCAGCCTATCTGTGTTTATTCCTGGCTAAAGCCAGAAGTGAAAATTGATGGCTTCTTGGAAACAGTCTTGCTAATTTTGCTCACAGTTATAGCTCTTCCAAGTTTTTTATCTTGATATTCTAAGCACATTTAGAATATACAAAAATTCTGGATGCAAAGTCAATTAGATCTGAATATCTGTTAACACTTTAGTTTCTAGTAGCTGTGGTCTAGGGCTTAATAAAATTAGCAATAGCTGGTCCACAGTGAAGATAAAAATTTGAATCTGAATCTTCCTAAAACTAGAGTAAGCTGATGACGTTCTATTTTAGCAGCGTAATTAATTGAGTAGTTAGGAATAGTGCTGATCCAAAGACATTTTCTTCTAAAAGCTTTACTTGAGCTATATATAGATACGTGTAGATGTATATATAGATAGAGTTGAAAAAACACATTACAAATAGCATGGTAAGCAGTCTATAAATATGTGTGCTTATACTTTAAAAAGTACCAGTGTGGTAACACTGTGAATTTATAGAAATAACTTTACCTCAGAGGCAAAAGACATAGTTACCCAGAAATGAAGATACCAAGTGCTCTAATCTAAGATTTTTCTCTTTTTAGAAGCAGCTGGTTTCAGCAACACATCTCTCATTCTCCTTCATCAGCTAGAGGATAAGACAAAAGCACATTCCTTTTTCATTGAGTTTCTTCACCAGGTAGGTTCTACTGTTCTTTTTGTATGATCAGCACACAGAGGTTATTATTTTGTCTTAAAGTAGTTCATCTAGAACACTGTTTGAAGTGCATGTTGTGTTTCACTGTGGTTTTTTTTAATGAAAGGTTGGTATATTTGAACGTCTGGGCAGTTTTCCAGTGCGAGGGATGCCGATGGCAACCCGACTTCTGCTCTGTGAGCACGCAGAGAAACTGGCAGCAGCTATTGTTCTCAAGAATCACCACTCCAGGCTGCCTGATCTAGTGAATGCTGCTATACTGATCGCGTTAAACAAAAGGGAGTGTGATGTTCCACCGAGTCTTACCCCTGCCGATGTGTTCTTTAGAGAGGTAAGAAACCTGTCGTTTCTGAGTTATTGTGTCGCGTTGCATGTAGTAAACACTGCAGTGCTTTCATGTAGGCTTTGAAACTTTTCCCTGTAAAAATTATTTTGGTTTTACGCAATTACCCTTTAAACTGGAATGGTGTGGTAGTACTTCCCTCACTTGAGTGCATGTACTTTATTGTGTCTGCAGCAAACATAAATTCTGACAAATTTCATATAGCAGAAGTAAAGTGGTTTTAATTTCCAACTACCCAACATGGATAAGCAAGGAAAAAGACAAGTGAAATTCTCTGACACATGTATGCCAAGTTACAATTTTTAAGGAGTGGACTGAAGAGTATGAATCTTTCCACACAGAGCCGCTTTGATGAGCTGTCCTTTAATGGAATTGTATCAATGTAGTCTCTCATAATTTTTGTCCTCTCTAACATTAGTCAAGCTAAGCTAGTTCTCAGTTTATGCTGCGTTCCGGTCCAGTGCTCGGTCTTTATTTCTTTCTTCCTTCTTGAGAAGAGCTATGCACAGAACATTTACTCTTAGGAAGTTTTTTCCTGTTGAGGACAGTAGTTGCTAATGGAGAAAAATAAATATGAAAGAAAATAGAAATAATAGTTTAATGCTATCAAGATAGTTTATCTAAGAAAGATTCTGCTGCCAAGTGTTTCAGAAGATGATGGAGGGATATGTTTAATGAAATAGTATGGACTTGCCTTCAAAAAATGAGGATTTTTTTTATTTAAGATATTTAAAGGTATTTAAAGATATTTTAAGATATTTAGATTTAAGTCCGGAAGGAAGGCATTTTTTGTAGTCTTAAGTATTGTATGAAACATAAGCTGGTGATTTCATTATCCTTTAGAGTAATTGATACCTTTTAATCTTTTTGGCCATTTATGTGGTTTCTACTAATATGTTTGTTTATCAATACAGCTCTGAACTTGGCTTTCAGATATCAGCTGATAATGGGTATGTTTGTGTTCAGTGCAATTTTTCTTTCTGTCTTTTAAGGTGTCCCAGATAGATTCCATCTTTGAATGCTTGTTAGAAGAGGAGGAACAAATCCTAAAAGACATGCCTATGGAATCAATTGAGTGGGCCCAGATAGTTGTAAATGTGAACAACATCATTAAGGTATAGAACTGCATGAATTGATATGCTTGTGGGAGGGGAGGGTAAACACTGAGTAACACAGAACAAGCTGAATGCAGCCCGTCTAAGATACTGACATGAGAACAAAAGTGAATGCACTTTTCACATGTCCAAATATATTAGGAAGGAAAAGATAGCAGAATTGTGCAGAATTAGCGGCATTCGTTTTCCTCCTGAGCCACGGCTATAGAGAATTTGAGAAGTTGCATCTTTATTGGAAGTTGTGAAATCATGACTATGTAGCAAAAAGTGAAAATCTTGTACTTGAGCACTGAGATTTCTTGCTTAGTCAGTATGTGTTCTTCTGTACAGGTGAGAAAGTACAGAAAGTACTCCCCTTGGATATTGTGTGCAGTTTTGGGCACCAGAGTATAAGAAAGACATTAAGCTATTAGGGAGTGTCCAAAGGAGGGCAGCAAAGATGATGACGCTCCTTGAGGGGAAGCTGCATGAGAAGCAGCTGAGGTCAGTTGGTCTATTCAGCCTGGAGGAGACTGAGGGGAGACCTCATTGCAGTTACAACTTCCTTGTGAGGGGAAGAGGAGGGACAGGCACCGATCTCTTCTTGGTGGAGACCAGTGACAGGACCCGAAGGAGTGGCCTGAGGTTGTGTCAGGGGAGGTTTACATTGGATATTAGAAAAAGGTTCTTCACCCAGAGTGTGGTTGGGCACTGGAACAGGGTCCCCAGGGAAGTGGTCACAACACCAAGACTGACCGAGCTCAGGAAGTGTCTGGGTGATACTCTCAGGCACATGGTATGACTCTTGGGGATGGTCCTGTGCAGAGCTAGAAGTTGGACTCCATGATCCTTATGTGTCCCTTCCAACTCAGGATATTCTGTAGAAACAATGGGGATATTAAGAGAACATCTCAGAATTATAAAAGACAACAACTTTTATGGTCTGTGTATATGGAGGTAGACTTTAAAATACTTACATCCTTGTCTTTAAATAGGACATGCTACAAGCTGCCTGTCAGTATCGTCAGTCTAGAGCCTCTTTATATAAAACAGGAGAGCTTCCAGAAAGAGAACCTGAATATATTCCATGGACAGGTGAGAAATTATTATTACAACTTTTTTAATTATCAAAAAAGCTAACCAAAAAGCTGTTTCCTTAAGTTTCAGAACACATGAATTTCAGTCTGAATTTTAAACTTCCTGTTAAAAGCTGCTACAGGGTTGTCAGTAAGGATAAGAGAAGCTGAAGTTTTAATTCAGGGAATGAAATGGAATTAATCAATGAACGCTTATTTTGTCCAGTATTGATGATAACTTTTTAAAACTTGCATTGCAAATTTGACTACAAAACTACAAGTTTGGAAAACAAAACTGATTTTATAATTTTTATAATTATTTTTTATGCATTGGTTCTGGTTGGCAGACCTGTGGGATACATAACATTAAAATAAATGATAAAATGTGTTCTACAACTGTTCTAAAAGGACTGATGGTTCTCCATTTCCCTAAGTGTGTTTTGTTTTGATAGTTTAATAACAGGAAAACTATCAGAACAAGTGTTTGCATAAGCAAGCACTTTCCAGTTGCTGCTCAAGCTTGCTTATGGCCTCTACATGTAAAACACACTTGTTTAGTGCTTCCAAAATAAAAATCTTTTGAATAGCAGGACCCATGCAACTATTCTCTTCTTATATTTTGATGACCACATCGAAGTATTTAGATCAGGTTGAAAAAAGTTGCCTTTTCCTTCTGTGTGTTCTTCTGCTTTGCTTAGAGTTCGTGCAATTGATTCTTTACTTCTGGAAAAAGAGCTGGTATTGATACTTGACAGCGTAGATCTGTGTAGTTCAGGGGGCATATTTTTGTTTACCACATCTTGGCCAAATTTAATACATAAAGGTAGATGGGAGTAGGTGTTTTTTGGGGTATTGCTTTGATTTTTAAAATTTAAACATTTATTAGCTTTTTTCTTTTTTTCTTTTTTTCTTTTTTTTTTTTTAATTATACATACTAATGTTTTGCTTACACTTCAGCCCAGATTGCTGTGGCGGCAGGGTTATTGCTTTAATGTTCACCGTGTTGTTTTCCCAAGCATCCAGTGGCGTTCGTGCGGCGATAACGCGCCAGCACGGAATCATCCTGAAGGTGGTGTATCCCCAGGTGGACAGTAACCTCCGCAGCGTTGTGGCTGAGCAGCTGGTGGCACTGCTGGATTGTTTCCTGGACGGCTACGTTTCCCAGCTCAAGTCTGTGGATCGCCTGGCCGACCAGGAGCGATACAGCAATCTGGAAATGGAATATGTCCAGAAAAGATCGGAACTCTTGTCTCCTCTCCGTAAGTGCTGTCTGTTTTCTTTAACGCGAGGATTAAATGGTCCGTTCAGTGAGGAAGTGATACAAGTCTGATTGACTAAATGGCCTCTGTGTATGAATTCTGTTTGTTCTACACACTTGCTTTCAGAGTATAGATGACTGTTTTTATGATTTAAGGAGATGTTTACAAAATAAAAACAGATTACAGGATTGCGTCCAGGACTGCATCCACTGCAGTATAAGATGTGTACACCTCTTAATAGACGTGTTGCTGCTTGAATTTTTTTCTTTTGCTAACTTGTCATATTTTTCTGGCAGGATTTTGTCATGTGTCACCTGGATGAAAATAGTCTATAAATGGATTTTGAAATGTTTATGTTGTTGCAAGCTGAGATAAACTCACATGCCTGAAAGCTTGTTTAGTGTTTTTCAGGGAAAATTTCAGGAATCTTGATTATTTAATAATCATACCCATTGTTTAATATGTTGGATATGGTGAAGTCTTTTTTGAATAAGTGACAGAAAAGCTCCCGTTTTAAGCGGAATTAACTTGGAGTAAATACATTTTAATTTTTTTTAGACTAAAACATTATATAAGTAGAAGAATCTAATAATCATTCTTGAGCATTCTTAAGAAAAGTTTAAGTTCTCATTCTCCATTTTACTGACATTCATGGGCTCTGTTAGCTTATAAATACGTTTTGTATCATGTTAAATCTAAGGCTCATATTACCTTGCTAATAAAATTGAGTATTCTGCTAACTCTTACATATTTAACTGAACCAAAAAGAAGGATTCTAAGTAATATCTTTTTAAGGCAAGCCCAGTAGTCTTTATTTGTTCTGTTCTTTATCAAAAGCCTTTACCTGCTGTTTTTTCACTTTGTGTAATTAAGTGGCTGTTATTACAGATATTAAGTCATGGCTGGGATCCCCTCTCTGAGTGCAAATAGATGATGCTAACTTTCAGAGAAAACAGAATATATATACTGGCCATTTAGTATTCCTTTTGTTCCTCTTGTGTTGTGGGACAGAGGTGATAGATTTTGAGCTTGCATGTGCTCAGGAGATGGATGCAGTAGGGGAATGTTTCTTTGGGAATGTGTAAGTATCTCCTCGGTGTGAACACTTGAAACCTGTTTTCATTTTCCTGCTTTCTGCCCTGGGTCATTCTCTTACAGACAAAGATGAGCGTGTCTGGTATAACTTCTTTTTCTTGGTTACTTAGTGTCCCTGGGACAGTACCAGATGGCAGCTGCTTTAGCAGAGAAGTACTGCGACTTTGATATCCTGGTGCAGATGTGCGAGCAGACAGACAACCAGGCCAGGCTACAGCGTTACATGACTCAGTTTGCAGATCAGGTAAGTCTTTTTTTTCTTTGTCCCTTAGATAGTGTTTTATAGCAAGTTTGTGGGTTCACTTGAAGACAGGAGGGAATTTTTCAAAAACAGTGACAGTAGAAGTAAATGTATTTATGAAAGGAAATAGTAAGCAGGGAGTTTTGAGGAGGGCAAGCAAGAATTGTGATTGGTGTGATACCTGTTACCATTCTTTTGTGTTAATGTGAAGGTGGTATTTCCTTTGCTTCCATTGAAGGATTCTGTGTTTATCAGCATCTGTTGCAGAGTAGCTCATGAGTTCTTTAAACACTAGTTCTGTCGGGGCTCTTATGTTTTTTCATCACCACTGTATTTTGTGTTGTGTATGTCTGGTTTTATCAAGCAGGTTCTTACTACTTTCATTCCAGTTGTATTTTATAAAGCATTTTGTCTTAGTAGACAAGCAAGATATTGAAATATAGCTTTTAAAATGTGTTCATAGTCCTTTTATCTTCCTGTTATCTTCAGAATTTTTCAGATTTCCTGTTTCGCTGGTATCTAGAAAAAGGAAAACGAGGGAAGCTGTTATCTCAGCCTGTTGCTCAGCATGGACAGCTGGCCAGTTTCTTGCAAGCTCATGAACATTTGAGCTGGTTACATGAAATCAATAGTCAGGATTTGCAAAAGGTAGGGTTTCTTAAATACAAGCAATCTGAAATATCACGTGTTAAACAGGTCAAGTACATGTTCAAGTAGGCAAGGTATCTAGTTATGACTCTTCATCATCAAAAGACAGCTTATCTACATGAGTTTGGGGAGAGATGACACAGGTAATTAACGGAGTACCATCCTTCCTTCAGGTACCATCTGGTATATCATCTAAGCCACTGCACCATGTCATGGGAGATAGGCATGCTCGTCCCTTGTTGCTGGCTAGTGTTTTTTACCAAGGAAGTTTGGTTTGGCTACATGATCACTACACCAGTGGAATTGGGGGTTTACAGTGAATATCAATAGCATTTTAAGATTATCCCTTGAGGGGAAAAACTGAAACTTCTGTTTCAAGACTTATTTCATTAAGGCAGCGAATTTGAAGGTGTCAAAAAAGTAAAAAAGCTGTTGATTAATCACTTACATGCATAGTTTAAAAGTAGTTTTTATTAGCAAATGTGCATGTGAGTAGATTAATATGACATGGTTTTAGACATGATTCTTTGTTGCCTGCTAAGCTGTCCAGTTATTTTTTTTCATCTTCTTACTTGTCAGTCTTTCCTTCCTGGTGCTAGAATTATGAACGTATTTCACTTCAGCAGTTGAACTATTTCAAAACAAAAATGATTTCTTTCAATCCACCTCCACATTTAAGCATGCAAAGCATGGAAATGTTTATCCTACTGCAAACTGTAAGTTGATAATGCCATATGTCTGTTAAACAAACAAAAAAACCCCACCCACAAAGCCCAACCAAAACCAAAGCAAACCAAACCCCACAGAAAATATTCAAATACTCAATTTTTGTTGATTTGAGGTTTTCTGAGTTACAGCAAAGCACAATGAAGAGGGGGCAAGGATTGTAAAATATACAACTAGTTCAGTCTAGATAGTTTATTTCAGAATAAGTGCTGAGAAACTTTGTTCCTTTGTCTGATAGACAAATTCTTGCCTATCTGTTTACTGCAAGTTATACACATAATTCTGTTTTTTCAGATTCCCAAATTAACAGGTAAATCAATCTGCATGCAAAAATGTTCTGTCAAAGCATATTTGCCTGGCTTTTATTCCAAAGACTTAAATTAGTTCCCAGGGATACAATAGATGAAGTTGCAATTTATCCTTTGATCCTAAGGTAGTTTTCCTTGATCAGTACTTTTGGAGGGGAGAGACCTATGTTTCTTCCCGAAGAGTATAATGCAGCTTTATTATGCACGTTGTGCAACTTTTAAAAATAAGGGGTTTAATATTACAAATAATAAATAGCTGTGAGACTGCTGTTCAGACAAAATCCTTGTTTGTTAACCTTCTGATCTTAATTTATAAAACTGATTTCCAACATCTTTATTAATTTTAGGCTCACAGAACATTGCAGACTTTAGCAAATATGGAGACAAGATATTTTGCAAAGAAGAAAACACTTCTTGGCCTGAGCAAATTGGCTGCACTGGCATCTGACTTTTCGGAAGACATACTGCAAGAGAAAATAGAAGGTGAGAAATGAAAAAGAACAGACTAAGCTATTGAATTAGAATCACGTTAATTTTTCAGATTGTTAATCTGTTACTATGAGGGCTCTAACTTAATGTGGTAAGGATAAATGGGCTGATGATTTTGCTGATTCCAATTAATTAATTAATTGCTCGTTTTAATTAATTAATTGCTCATTTAAACTAATTGATTAATAGGAAGCACAAGGAAGACAGTATGAGGCAGTAACGTCAGTATTCACTTTCATCTACGAGTTAGAACTACAAGGACTTCACTTTTTCTGATAACATGTAAAAAATATTGGCATAAATAGCAACCTACGTAGTACTTTGAGAAATCAGACAGTTCTGAAGTGACTAAAACTTGTAAACCATTCACACTGAATGTGTTTTCCTGAATCTGAATTTTATATTTAGGATGCAATGTAAAAATTATTTAATTTCTGTTTATTGAATGGCTTTCAGCTTTGAATTCTTTTGAAGTCCTGAGGCTCTTAGGCTGCACAAGGAAATACAGTAACTGTATTGTATTGCAATAATGTACCTGCAAATACGTATAGTTGTGATCAAGGAGTGCTTTCTCAGCATCTTGATCTTCATGGTGCTCTAACTGAACGGTTGTTAATGGGAAAATTAGGAATACCTATTCTGCTTCAAAATGCAACAGTTTCACTGCTCTGTTATTCCTATCCCTTTGGAAAATAGTTTGTGCAGCACATGTGCTGTGAATTTGTGAAAAAACAATTCTGCTATACTGGTTAAAGGATTCTGGCCACCAGGGGGGAGCTTTGGAATATGACTTGAGGTTACTGCTCAAGCTTACTTATATTTATCTGCATATTTCTCCATCTGTATTATGTACAGTTCTTAAATCCTATTGAAAAATCCTTGTAGTAAGTATGTTAACGAAGTAGGCTCTACAAATTATTTTTAGCTCGTAATAGTAATAATAATGTATTATCTGCCCTTTAAGCTATGACATTAGATGAAGTTGAAATTTAAATTTGTTTTTTCATCGCTTTGAAAACGCCTCTGCAGATGTGAAGAATCTTATCTTGAAATAGGAAAACTGTAGAAAAATGAAAAAAATCGAAACTTTATTTCAATAGGCTGGTGGACTCAAGATTTCTTCTGGACTTTACTCTGCTGCACATTTCTGTGTGGTACATGATACAGTTTTTAAAACCTAAGCTCCTTCTGTATCAGTTTCCTATTGATAATGTGAGAATAATTATTCCTGCCACGTTTTGCTTATTCCTTTAAACAGATAAAATGCTCCTTGGAGTTATTTTCCGCATTCAGCAGTGCAGTGGAACTGAGTGGGAAGGGCAAGGTTCATATAGTGTGGCTGATGCTATTCCATTTTGATTATCTCAGCCTAATAAGTTTCTGGCCTTGAAGCAGATCATGCTGGCAAATATAAAATAATCAAAAATTGAATAATTCATGAGACAGAACAGGTCCATGTCACATGTCTTCAGCCAAAAGGTAGTTCTTAAAAATTGCAACCAATTTACTTTCCTGCATAGTGCAACAGCTTCCATCCAATCCTATGTATTCCTTTCCTAGTTTTGGGAAAAAAGTAGTTATCCATCTTCGTTACGCTGGGAACATGAGTGGAAAGTAAAAACTAGTTCATCGGGATGGCAGTATCGAAGTGTTCCTCTGCTTCAGGAATGTAGCTGAGTGTCCAACAGAATGCCTTCATAACAAACACTTGTAGACTTGAATAATATTGTGAGTTGACAGTTACTGTTGTGCCACAGAATTTATTATTACATCTTAATAACATGAAACATTCATTTCCTTAAATGACAAGAAATAGCAGAGCAGGAGCGCTTTTTGTTACATCAGGAGACACTTCCCGAACAATTACTGGCAGAGAAACAGCTGAACCTCAATGATATGCCAGTGTTGTCTGCATCTCAGCTCATTGATGTAAGTATCTAATGTTTTCTTCATTACACAGGTGAAGTCCAGTGTGTTTTCTGCCTCTGTTGATAAAATAAATGAGAAGATCACAACTGCCTTTATCCCTCATATGACTTGCTAAGCACCTAAAGATACAATGTATGAATTGTTTAAACTTTGCTGAGTTTCTGCCAGCACCAGACTTCAGAATTCTGGTTTTTAGTTCAAATTTCTTCTTGTTGAATGTATGCTTTAGAGTGCTGCTACAAGAAAAAGCAAATCAAATCAATGCTGGAAGTTGATTTTTTGGTCTAAACCAGGTTTTGGAGGTGAGACAGTTTCTAGCTTCATTTACATTTTGATAGGGAAGAACTTGGAAGGCAGAATGAACAAAGTAATTCTACATCAGTGGAGCAGGATGCTGCAAAATAGAAAAAGGAAGGACTAGATGCAGGAAGAGGCTTTTGGTCACCTGTTTCAAAGAGGCACCTGAAATCTTTCTACGTCTGTTTTCTTTTACAAAACCCAATCCATAATAAAACAGCAACATGAACTGCTCCAGTGCTGATTTCTTTTCCACACCCATTTCTGGTGACAACCTGGAACCAGTAGCCTTACTGCTTCTGCCTTGTTGGCCACATACTTTTAGCATCCAGTGATGCACACAAAAAGTATTCCATGAATAAAAGCGATACATTAAAAGGAAATCAGGTCTGGGTGTCAGTTTTGCAACTCCTTTACTTTTCTGTAATCCTGTGGAAAATTGAAAGCATGCTTGTTTACATTCTCCTCATTTTCCTAGAACAGTGCTAATAGCAGATTGTGAAGTCATTACCTCTGTCTTTAAATGAGGCTATCTGTGGAACTGGGGAAGGGTAGGTAGTGTCACTCATGACCTGGCAAGCTGACACCATGACAGTTTTCTTTCTGAATTCTCTCTATTGTCAAACTAGTGTTCATACTTGCTGCTTGCAACGCGAGATTGAAGCTTGCAAAGTGTAAATTAAAGAAACGTTAATGTTAATTTTCCTTTAAAGTACTACTTTAGAATCGGGGTTTATGAAATACTGATAGCAAACCTGTTGTTTTTAAAAGGAGAAAAGCAGCAAATGTGCGTAAGTACTGCTTTGAGCTTAATTACCAAAATAATTCTGAGAGCTTATTTGTGGAGCTGAGCTCTGGCTACAATAGTCCAGGAATGTTACAGCCTTAAATGGCATTTAAATTTGAAACCTAGCAGCCTTATATCCAATATCGTTTTTCCGCAGACCATTGTCATGTAGGTGGAACGCTTTTCTAAAACCTTAAGTATATTCCTTGGTATAAAAATACTTGCAGTTCAATCAAGACATATTTTCATGAGAGGGTCATGTAAATGGAAAATACATGGTGGTCTTCCCACAGTGAGTTGTCTGTGATACCGGTTACATTAGTTTGTAGGCTAAAAATAGTCCTCCATGTTAATCTCTCATATCATAGATGTACATATGTGATGAGAACAGAAGAGCCAACGAGTATGACTTCAAGAAAGCACTGGATCTGCTGGAATATATTGATGAGGTAAGAAAACTTTTTGAGGCATTTCTAACCTAGAGACTTATCTATTATTATTTAAGCTAGGATGGTGCATCTGTAGTTAAATAACATACTAGCTCAGTGTATGGTAATTAAAACAACCCCTGATGTATTTTTTCAGTTTGTTTTTAAGTCACTGGAGACTTAATGCCAAATGTGGTTTAGATAATTTAAGAAAAATGACACTCTTCATCTTCACTTCCCATTTATAGTCTATAGTTTCTTTTTTAGGGCCTTGCTTCCCTACGGGCTGTCTCCAAACGGGACAAAGATTGTCTGTTTTTAGTAGTTTAGTTTTTGTGTCTTCCCTCTTGGCAATTTCACTGATTGTCATGAGGTAATGTGGGATAGTCACCAGCTTTTTAACATGTAAATAACATTGAACCACAGATTTGCTGTCTGCTTTTTTTTTCCAACCTTTTTTTTACATCTAAATAAGATAAATGTCACTCTAAACCCATGAGATTTCAAAATTATTTTGTTCATGGATATCTAAGTTTATAACAATTTGTGTTGAAGCATTCAGCAAAATTGAAGATGGTGGTTTAGAGTATAAGAATCAGCCGTTTTCCTGTTTTCCCTGCTTTTCCCTTACAAAAGTGTAGCATAAAGTAATCCATCCTCTGGCTTCCAGGCTTTAAAATTCAAGTGTCCGTGATTTCCCTTCTTTCTTATGGGGGGAATTTAAAGTAGATGGGATGCTTCAGGGCATCAAGAGCTGGAAAAAACCATATGGTCTTTTTTCTGACATATTTTAAAAGGGGCTTGACACGAATTACCTCAAAGTTTCTGTGCAGTGAGGGGGATGCCTTTCTAGATCAAATGTATATCTTTGAAGTCATTTACTGATATATTCATAAAACATATATCCTGATGTGGACACTAATGCACACTAATTAGCTTGGCCATACTGAAAAAAGAGCCATGACTTCAATCACCATTTAGCACATGATAAAATAAAACTTGTCTGGAATACAATGTTTTACAAACTGGTATTTTAAAATATGCCCTTTTTAAAATTGAGTTAGTTGGTCTTCAGCAGTCAAACAAGTGGTGAAGTCTGAGCCATGATTTCAGATAGAAACAGACAGTGTTTGGTGTTTCAACAGTCCAATCAGATCATTGTTTTCAGCATGTGTTAAAAACTGTGTTTGGTGATTGAGGGATCTAAGTCATTGGTGTAATCTGTGTGGCAAAGTGATTATTTCTTTTGTAAAAAATCTTAAAATTTTAATTTGCCTGTTTTTTCTCCTTATATGAATTGAAGGAAGAGGAAGTGGATGTGAATGATCTTAAACTTAAAATTCTCTGTAAGGCTCTCCAAAGAGATGGGTAAGTATGAATATAAGGTACAGGGAGTATTTGTGACAGCTTCTCCAGAATTACATTTTAGTGTACTATTCTCTAACTCACCAAAAACATTGAATTTCATAGTATAAGGTTAGTAAAGTGTAATATATCTTCTTATTTGTAAAGTGAAACCCTGGCAAAAAAAATCTGTAGTACTTTGTTTGTTTCTCTCATTGGCAACCTACTATGCATTCTTGGCACCTGACACAAAAATGTAGCCATGCAGCTTTTATTCTTGAACCCTTTCCTAAGGTAAAAGAAGTGACCCATGTTGAAGTTTTTTTTTTTTCATTTGAAGCATCTCAAATAAAAGCTCTCTAATAAGAGCAACAAGTGCAGAGTTCACTCCCTGCAAGCCTTTATTTCACTTGGTTTCAGCCAAGTGACAAAGTTCATAATCAGCTGACAAGTTCATGATCTTTTAGATTTAAAGCTGCATTCATGACTGGAGGAGATCAAAGCCTAAATACTGCTTAGAAGAGCCACACTTAGGGACGTTCAAAACCGAATACAGGCTGAAACCAATTGGTCCCAAGACTCTTCTCCTCAAACGGTGGTACTGTTTTCTCCCAGGTTAAATAATTCAGATGGCATTTCCTCCTTCTTTCTAAGTTTCAGAAGGCTTCAGCTTTTCTAACTCCAGTCTATGTTCCAAGAGGGACCTAAGAAAGAAGAGGAGAGAGTACATTCCAAATGCACTGTGCGATTTGTGATTGAAACTGAAATAAGCAGCATTTGGATTCACACTCATGCATAGGATAGATTCCAAAGAATGGTAGTCTTTAGAAAATAAATTCCTGGTTGTGTGACTAAATTATTGCCACATATGACACAAATAATATGCAGAAACAGGTTCACAATATTCCAAGTGTTCCCTTCCTGTTATTTTAGAGACAGAAGAATCCAGAACTCCTGCATGGCACTAGTCAAGTTATTGGTTTATGACCTATCTTCCCTGGGCCAAGAACAGAATTTTGAATGTAATATTTTTACTGTTTCAAACATACCTAATGCTGACAAGATTTTGGCCACTCTGGTAGCTAACCAGAGGCAATTTGAGATGACTGAACAGTGTTTAGAGAACTTGATGTCCCAGTTGAGTTTCCAGTCTAGCAAGGCTCACAAAGGCTTTACAGAGTTTCAAAAGAGGTAGTGTCAACTTTCAACTGTGTGCCAAAGTAAGCGTTCGACATATTACGGTACCTACTTCTAAGGATGGCATCTGTTTTCTAGGTTAAGGGCTACAGGTGGTGGTGAGGCTCTCAGGTAGGATGGAGAGCCTTGCTGGGGTGTGCTCCTAGTGTTCTGATAGAGTCTCACTATCCTCCTCTGTGCCTAAGAGGAGAAAATCCCCCTACCCCCTTTCCTCCCTCCTTTCCTCACTTTTTTCCTGGTAGAATTAAGGATGAAATCCTAGACATTTAAAAGTGGAAGTGACATCCAGAATAAAACCATGATTTCAGTGACTAAGTGCAGAGGATTTATCTGTAATAGCTTCTGGGAGCCAGGTCCAGATCTGGTGCAAGCACATTCCCACTGGCTCATGGTAGTTTAGGGAGTGATATGAGAACTGGTTTTGTCTGGCAGCTTAACATTGGAAACAGGAAATTTTAACAACTGAAAGGTTAGAACCACAGCAAAACAAGTTAGTTTGGTGTTGACTTAAAACTGCTACGTATAAAGCTCTGTAAGGATGAAAAATTGTTATTTAAAATAATCTTTGTCTTACAAAAAAAATACCAAACAGATTTTTCTATCACAGATGAGACTGGCATTCATGTGTTTTCACACTGAACACAAAGGAGACAAACTTGGTTTTGTGTCTGTGTGTGCTGTTACAGGCCTGCAACTTAGATTTTACAATGTTTTTTTCTTTTTCTCAGTGTTTGCTTTTTGTTTTGGTTTGGATAAATTGCTTCATTTCCTTTATTCTACAAAAAAAAAGAATCTATACTTTCATAATCTCAAACATAAAATATAGTTACTGAGGACAGGTAATTCTTATCTTGATGGATAATAGTTTTATTTTATCAAAGAAATAATGTTGTTTGCGGGGGGGAGTTTATGGTTTAGAGGAGGGGAAACATTTCTGTTGTCCTCCTAACTAGACTGCATTATAGTAATGTAATTTCATTGCAGTTTTATTCTTGGAATAAAGAGTTATTAGCAAAGATAGAAAAACCTCTTGCTTTGAGCTATAGCCAAGTGCCTTCCACGAGGACATGTGTTAATCACCTTTGATAATATATCAAATTTTCCTGTGTTTTTTGTTCTTGTTAGTTGTAATTTTATTTCATCTGTGCAATTCTTTCCCCAATTATTCTTTGACTGGCAGATGGTCCTGTTCAGATGGCAGAGATGATCCAATTGAAGCATCTAAAGATAGTATATTTGTGAAAATACTACAAAAGCTATTGAAAGAAGGTAAAGTGGACTTAAATATAATTGAAGGGTCTGAAATTGTTTACTTGTTTCAAAAGCTGCTTAAGATGAACACTAATATGTAAGAAGTAGTGATAATAAATTCTCAGAGTAATAGAAATGCATTCCACTAGACAAGTAAAATCATATGAAGTTAGTTCTATGTCTGTAAAATGTTCAGGCAGGTAAGACATGAGCAGATTTCTGGGTTATAATCTGGTTATAATCTTAGTACCCTCAAATTATTTGCTCAGTAGGGCACCTACCAGATTTTTAGCAGTTTCTTACAGTGCAGTAAAGTAGGTCTTCTGGAGTTAAATGCGTATCTTCTGTAGGATACAGGATTAATAACTAATTGACTGTCACTCAGAAGAGCTTAATCTGTTTAAGCTAAAATGGTGTTTTGCTTTTGTGTTCTCCAAAAGCAAAAAAAAAATACTTCCCATTCTCCAGTTAAAACTGACCATAGGAAGTTATGACCATGGAAGTTACAACTGGAGGAGGGAGTGAGAGCATGAAAGAAGTTGAGAGTCGAAGTCTGTTTTAAATATTAGTGCATATGGACTTTTTCCAAAACAGAGAAGGTTCCATGTGGAAAATACAAAAATGAAGTTTCTCAGAGCAGTTCTGGTTTTGTGTCCAATCCTGTCAATTTCCTTCCTCTTGTAAAAGTCTCACACCCTAAAATTAACTGTTGCAACTGATACATGTTAATTAATTAACCGAGATTTCTTTTCTCTCTCATTTTCTTTCTGTTATTATTTATTTTTATTTTGTTGAAGTGTTGTGTAAAGCTTGGATTTGAGGTTTAATCGTTAAATTGCTGAGCTCTGTTTAAGTAAAAATTATTTTTTTAAACTCAGTTTTACAGACTGCTAAAGCTTTATTGTATTTCTTGATGTGTATAATAGAATTAGAACTTCCCAGTTCCAGAAGAGTAATTTAACTGTGAGTCTGGCAGAGGTGTTTACTTAAAAATTATCTTAATTACTAATGAAAAGTACTTCTCTCAGTGTTGTAATAAATGGTTTTGTGTTGTAGGAGTCCAGTTAAGTGAATATTTACCAGAGGTGAAGGACTTGCTGCAAGCAAACGAACTCGGCAACTTGAAATACAATGCTTACTTTGAATTTGTGTTAAAAGCAAACTATGAACTCTATGTTCAGGGACAAGCATGATTCTCACTGGTTTGTTAAACTTTTTTTCTAAAGAACTGTTGAATGCTTTTATACTTTTTTATGTTTTGGTCGGTTTTTTTGCTAACACTGTGCTAAAATCTGTATGAGTAATAGTAATATACTTGGTCTTAAATGTATAGACGTTGATGCTTTAGTCAGGGGAGCCAGAGTTGTGTTTTCAGGCAAAATAAAAATAAAGCTTTCTTTTTCCGTGCCTTTCATAAACTCTCTGTTTTGTTCTTTATCTTCATTAGTGTGAGTCCTGCCTGAGACTCAGAAGATACACAAACACACAGGGTGAAATGTTGGGACCTAGTGCAGGAGGTGGGGAAACTTCTGCTGTCACCACTGGGGCTATGATTTCAGTTCAGAGAAAATACTGAAAACATTAATGCTGGATGACTACATAGCTTACTTAAGAAACAACTGGTTATTCTGTTGGATAACTCCACTCTTTCTTTGTACAACACTTTTTGTTGTAGAAACTAGCTGATTTCTATGTTGCATTAGAGGTTACTGGCACAAAAAGGGTAACTGGCTTGTCACTCACTGATCACTCAGCTTGTCTGTGACAGGAAGGAATAAAGCACAGTTCTCATTCAAAGTTCTCTGGTCCAGTAAATAGACCACTCTTTCAGTTTATATCTGTAAGGTTAAACTTTTTCAAAACGTTTTAGTATTGTATCTATTTAGCTTCCATTTAAACTATTTCTAGAATACATGTAAAAATGAGATTAGCAGCTCACCATGCAGTCATTCACAGCAACTGCTCACACCTAGGCTCAGATGAAACCTAGAAAGCAGTTATCAGGGTGTGGGAGTCCAACAGGATCTTCCTTACTCCACGCCTTGTTCTCTACTGATAGATGCTACCGGTTTTCTTTTTTATTTTCTTTTACCCCACTGCCCCAATTAATTATCTCTGAGATGGGAATAAAAAAAAATTCCGTTTAATTTCTCTATTTTAATTACTGTGACTGGCAGCAGATTTTAATCTTTAAATACAAGTGCAATCTGATGTATTGCACCTTTCTTTTGCATGTAGCTCAGGAGTCAGAGTGACTGCAGAGCGACTTGCATGCCCTTATGTTTTACTTGTCTGGCTCCATGCCTGCTGCAACAACTTGATCCAACAGCTGAGAAGGTCAGAAGTTAAATTGGTTGAAGAGAATCCAGTTTCTAGTTTTAAAAGCACAGCTCCCCTTCCGTGGCTTCCCCTCCTCCCTGTACTAATACAGTAAGCTGGGCTGACAGTCTGAACATGTTTGGAAGAATAGATTTATCTAGAGGTTCTAACTAATATGGGAAAGAAATGCACTAGCAGTCATCTTCTAAGATTGTTCTAAGCAGTGAACTTTGCACTTCTGCAGTCTTGCAGGGCTGAGAAGTGTGAGCGTAACTCCCAGCTATGGCTTCAAAAGAGTGGGTCATTTAAAGCCTTCCACTTGTTTTCTTAAATGTCACTTTGAAGGTGGTTTCATGTTGATAAACTTAGCAGGGTTTGGGGAGAAAGAGAATTATAAATGATTGCCGCCCCGACTGAAATATGTTCTACCTGAACTTCTACTAGACTCGTATATTTTACTTGGAGAGGAATCCTTTTAATTGACTATGCACCATAAAACACTCCGGGGATGTATCATCCCTTCCCAGACTGTTCACCAGATATTTGTATTCTGTAAGTGGCAAGGCAAGCCCCGGAAAGCTGCTTGCTCCAGAAGCAGGCATTTCTCTTCATTCTTGGCTATCTGTCTGTTTCAAAGTGCCTAGCTTCTCTGCTGGGATGGGCTTATTGTGGTTGGTGTAGAAGCATTCTCCAGGTTTTTGGGAAATGTAGGCTTTTCGACTGCTTTACTCTACTGCTTGGTTGGGAGGCATTTGGCATTAGTACAACGGCTTTCCATCTGACTATTGCCAAAACAGAAGGCTACTTGCAATGAGTTTACTTAAATAAAGCCTCATTAAAATAACTTCCATGTCTAAACTGATGTTTAATGTTCTTGTACTAGCAATGTTGAGCTGGTTCTCTGTTCCGTTGGGAAGTTTGAAGAGGCTGGGATTGGGGATTATTCTATTTCTCTGTCCTGTGCTTCATTATGTAATAAGCTGTGCTGGTGCAGAACTTCTGTCTCAGATTACTGCAGAGGGAGGATGCCTTCATTTACCACTGCTTATGGAAGGTCACGCCAGAGCTCTTGCTTGTTTCCAAGTGTAACAAAAACAAATAAACGAGACAACGGCCTAAGGAGCATGGATAGCTCCTCTTGGATAAGGAAGTATATGTTGTTTCTTAAATAGTTATTTTCTCAGTGATGAAAAGCATGCACAGTACAGGACGTACATACTTCTATCCTTTGTTGTCACCAGAGTAGCAGGAAAGTTTATCAGGTGTCGTTTGTGATCAATTTCAGAAGCTACACATAGGGAATAGTGATCTTTGTGCCCAGCTCTCTACTGGAAACTAACTCCAATTGTTTTCTGACTTGGGACAAAACCCACATTCATTTAGTGAGTCCAGATAAACATCAGATCTACCTGCAGAAAATGATATTTTACTCAGAACTGGAAGAATTTAACATTGCCATTTGGGCATTTTACTGTAAACTAGATTGGGGTAGAGAGAAAATAAAAGGGAACAGAAGGGATAGAGAGGGTTTATGCTTGCATCATGTTTCACTGAAGAATTAAGAATGTTTATCTTTCAGCTACACTAGGGTTTCTGTTACTTGATTTCTGCTTCAACACAACTGACTGTATTTTGGAAACCACAATGAAGCTCTACAGTTCTGTAAATAGATTTGGTGGCTGCGATGCCTTTAAGTGCTTTCAGGCTTCCGATTTTTTTGCTTCTGGAACTGAAGAGTAATATAAGTTGAGGAACAGGATGAGAGAAGAACACTCTATCCTCAGTGTACTTTAATACAATAACTTCTCAGGAATTAAAAACCTATAGCAGAAGGAAGTAGAGAACTGCCAGATGTAAAGAGGGATGCTGCTAAGCTGCAGGATGGAGAAGTTAAACAGAGGAGAAAAAGACTTGTCTGCTTCGCTGTTAAGCTGTCTGCTGTGCCTTGCAGTGGAGAAAATCACCTGCAGAAACACCCTCGCTTGCAGGAGACCCCTCACAGCATGAGTGCCTCTGGCCTGCTATTCATTCTTCCTTCTCTTCTGACTCCCTAAATTTTAAGGATTTACCCTTGGCCAGTTGTGCTGTCAGAGAAGATCTTGAAGGTTGGTTTATATCAACATGGTGTCAGGGCTACAAATCCGCTTCCGCTACTGCCTCTTCCTTCCATTGGTAACTGAAATGTCTCTGTAAAATCTCCCAAGTGTCCTATATGGAATCTCTGCTTAAATACCTGTAGCTGTACCTTCACCTGGTCAGAGATGACTTGCGTGTGAGACCACGCTCCTTTTGGAAAGGGTGAGCCACAGGGATAGCTGAAGAATTCCCATGTTGCCTGGCCGAGCTCAGGAGCCAGCAATGGACACTCGTAATGGGACCAGCATTCGCAGCTACGTCAGGCTGCTGGGATCAGACCAGGATTAATGCTTTACCGGGCTTCTCTTCAGGCATTTGTCTGACAGATGTTATCCTGTGCATTTATTTTCCATTTTTAAACCACAGCAAAGAAACGATGCACGGCTTAACTTGGCTTGTAAAGCCGTGGCTTTTGCGTGGGCCGTCGCCACGTACAGCGGTATAACCTGCAAACCACGGACCTGCCTTGACACTTTGCCTTCTCTCCCACCTCCCTTTCTCCCCGTGGGGCTCACCTATAGGTGTAGGCAAGACCCGTGAGGGAGCCCTTCCCTTGGCAGCCCCAAGCCCTGGCACGTGGTGGCCGCACAGCCGATGGCCCCTCGACTCCCGCCCCGCCGAGCCCCGCCGGGGCTCCGGGGCCGCCCCCACCTGCTTTGCCCTTAACGGGGCCGGTGGTGCCGGGGGATTATTTCGGCCCCGGCCGCGGGCGGTGGCAGGGGGGGCCCAGCAGACGCGCCTTATACGGCCGGGCCCGGCTCACCTGGGCCGGGGCCAGGAGCGCCTTCTTTGGGCACCGCCGGTCCGGGGCCGCACCGGGCCCGACGCCCAAATATGGGGACGGCCGGGGCCGCATTCCTGGGGGCCGGTCGAGCCGCCGCCCGCCGCGATAAAAGGCTCGGCGGCGGCCGCGGCGGCCACGAGTGACCCGGCGAGGAGCGGGAGCCTCTCTCTCTGCCCGACGCGGAGCCCGCAGCCAGCCCAGGTAAGCCCGGCCCCGCCGCCCCTGCCCGCGGCTGCCGCCCGCCCGTGAGGCTCAGCCCCTGCGCCCTGTGCCCCCGCAGACACAGCCGACACCATGTGCGACGAGGACGAGACCACCGCGCTCGTGTGCGACAACGGCTCCGGCCTGGTGAAGGCCGGCTTCGCCGGGGATGATGCCCCCAGGGCCGTGTTCCCCTCCATCGTGGGCCGCCCCCGCCACCAGGTACGGCGCAGCGCCCCTCCGAGCTTCCCCTCAAGCCCTGCCACAACTGTGGTGGTGGATCCCTGCCGCCTCCCAGCGCTTCCCATCCTCCTGTCCTGCCGGGAAGCCCGGTGCTATTGCCCGTGGAGCGGTTGCTGAGCCCCCACTTTCCTCCCTTGCAGGGCGTCATGGTGGGTATGGGTCAGAAGGACTCCTACGTAGGAGATGAAGCCCAGAGCAAGAGAGGTATCCTGACCCTGAAGTACCCCATTGAACATGGCATCATCACAAACTGGGACGACATGGAGAAGATCTGGCACCACACCTTCTACAATGAGCTGCGTGTCGCCCCAGAGGAGCACCCCACCCTGCTCACTGAGGCCCCCCTTAACCCCAAAGCCAACCGTGAAAAAATGACCCAAATCATGTTTGAGACCTTCAACGTCCCTGCCATGTATGTGGCCATCCAGGCTGTGCTGTCCCTGTATGCCTCTGGCCGTACCACTGGTGAGTGCAAAGTCCCACTGACCCCTCTTCCTTTAGCAAGGACACCCAGGACTCGTCCCCTACAGCTGAAAAGTGCTCTGCCCCGCAGGGTAGGACCCTTTGTGGGCTGCATCTCTCAAGTGGCTGCTTCTTGTTTCCCCAGGTATTGTGCTGGACTCCGGTGATGGTGTGACACACAATGTCCCCATCTATGAAGGGTATGCCCTGCCCCATGCCATCATGCGCTTGGATCTGGCCGGCCGCGACCTCACTGACTACCTGATGAAGATCCTGACTGAGCGTGGCTATTCCTTTGTCACCACAGGTAAGCACTATTCCCTCCTCCAAAAGTCCCCCCTCACTTCCAACACTTGGACCTTCAGGGATGCTGCACCCTGTCGTCCTGTTGCAAGCCCCATGAGCCCTCCTTTTCGGGAGTTCACGTGTGGCTGGGGGTCTGAAGTCCCAGCAGGCCTATGGAAGTGGTGCAAGCATTTCGGGTTCCTCCTCTGCAATCACTGATGCCTTTGCTCCCCCCGACAGCTGAACGTGAGATTGTCCGTGACATCAAGGAGAAGCTGTGCTATGTGGCGCTGGACTTCGAGAATGAGATGGCCACCGCTGCCTCTTCCTCCTCCCTGGAGAAGAGCTATGAGCTGCCTGATGGGCAGGTCATCACCATTGGCAATGAGCGTTTCCGCTGCCCAGAGACCCTCTTCCAGCCTTCCTTTATTGGTGTGTGGGACTCCCTCCCTCTCTCCTCCCCTGACAGCACTCCCTTCTCTCCTGAGTCGCTTTGCAATTAACTTGTGCCTGCTTGTTTCCCTGTCTCTGCCCCCAGGTATGGAGTCTGCAGGGATCCATGAGACCACCTACAACAGCATCATGAAGTGCGACATTGACATCAGGAAGGACCTGTATGCCAACAACGTCATGTCCGGGGGTACCACCATGTACCCAGGTATTGCTGACCGCATGCAAAAGGAGATCACAGCCCTGGCCCCCAGCACAATGAAGATCAAGGTAAGGCTGGAGCACAAAGGACCCAGGCATGGGACCAGCCTTCTGTTTTTCCCCCCTGCACATAGCGTTCAGGGCTGTGCACACCCCTGTGCCTGCCACCTGCAGCAGCGGCTTGTTTACTCACCTCAGCTCTCTTGGCTTTTTCCAGATCATTGCCCCACCTGAGCGTAAGTACTCTGTCTGGATCGGTGGCTCTATCCTGGCCTCCCTGTCCACCTTCCAGCAGATGTGGATCACAAAGCAGGAATACGATGAAGCTGGCCCATCCATCGTCCACCGTAAATGCTTCTAAACATGTTTACATGATCACTTTGCCAACCACGCTCAGGATGACAACCTTCTAGGTTGCAGGCTGCAGAGGGCCTGCAACAGCCATGTAACTTTCTATTTTGTAACGATTTCTGGTTACTGTTGCTGCAAAGCTCCATGTGACACAGTGTATGTAAAGTGTACATAAATTAATTTATTTTATCTCGTTTTGTTTGTTTTTAAAACCAATGCCCTGTGGAAGGAAACAAAAAACTTCAAGAAGCATTAAATCATCAGTCATTCTGTCACACCCCTAATGCGGTTGTTTGTCGTCATTTGCTTGGGTCCTTCCATCACTTGCTGATGCAGCGTGAGGGCGGTGGGCGGTGGGGCTGGACATCCCCAGGCAGGAGCAGGACTGGAGAGGGGGCAGAACCCCAGCCAGAGGAGCCAGCTCCTTGGGACTTGCTTGGGGTGCAGACTTCTCGGTGGCACCGGGAGCAGTCTGGGGGTGGCTCCGTCATACTGCTGCAAGGTGGGTGCCCTGACACTCCGAAAAGCGCTCCTCCCCGACCCAGGCGGGAAAGGGTTACCTGGAGCCTCTGCTGGAAAGAGATTTCATTTGGCTCAACCTGCCAAAAAAGTAGCCCTGGCAGGCTCCCGAGGAAGGCAAGGCTGGGGCTGAGGGCAGGTGGCGGGTGCAGGTTAAATAAAGAGCTTTCCACTCCACTTATGGGAAGCCCACCTGCCATCATGTTGTCCCTGGGGGGATGAGGGCAGTCAGGGCCACTTCCTCATCCTGCCTGACACGCTTGCCCTTCCCAGTGGTCATGCATGAGCGGCTGCCTGCAAAGGGACCACCCTCTCCTCTGCTCCCCTAAACCACCCCTTCCAGGGATCAGATCCTTTACTCAGGAACTCCCTGGGAGCCTGAAAGAAAATCCCAAGGGCTTCCTCTTGCCCGCCCTGTTTGCTGATGAAGCAGAGCAGGGTGGGAGGAGGGAAAGCTACCCCTGCCTGTCTCATTTCTCTGGGGCTCTGGGGCCCCCCTTTGCTACCAGTGTTCACACACACACATACAAACCCCAAGTGCTCTGCTCCCTCAGGGAGCTACCCTAAAACACTGCCAGACTTGGCACTTCTCCCTGGGCCAGTGCACATGTGCAGGAGCCATCAGCCTTTGGACGAGGAGGACTCGTGGAGCAAAGGACCTTGTCACGAAAGCAGTCCCTGAGTTTTGGGGTGTTCCTTTCCTGTGGAAGACAGCAGTGCTGGGACAAAAAAGATGATTTTCAGATAAACTTCTAGCCCAGGAATGTTTTTTGCCATACTGTGGCTATGCTAAGGGTGCACTTGTTTACCTGCATTGAAGTGAGACATACATGAGTATACTTTTTCTTTAGTCCTATTCCAAAGTCAAAGCCTGTGGAAGGAGCTGTCCTGGTCCTTCCCTGGTATCTGGGGACAAAGAGGGCCCCAGGGCAACCTTAAGAGCTCGGCAGTTGAGATTTCTCTCTGAGTGCCTAGGGTTGGACTGAAAAGTAGCTGCTTCTCAAAAAAACCGTTGCTCCTCATAAAACACACACAAGCTTTTACTTGCCATTTGTGCAAGTTGTTGGGTAGTGGCACATACTTCATCTGACAGCTCCATGCTGGGATTCTGGGAGGTACTTAACTAACATTAAGTCCTCAGTACCTGAATCCTGATCTCAGATTGAGTTATAACTTAAGTGGTATTACGAGATGGATTTTAGGACCTGCTTCTGTTATTTGATTAAAAGACTGTTTCATAAGCACGATAAGACCTAACTTAGAAGAGCAGCCTCATGGATTAGACAGCACTTGCAGACTCCACTTTTTTGACCTGCATAATTAATTTAGGGTCCTAAACCCATGACAGAAAGGGATGATTTTTTGGGGTGTGGGAGTGAGTTACGTCACTCTTGCCCAGCCTGATCAAAATCAATGGGAGCAGGAGATCCTTGCCCCTTCTGACTAAGACCAATATTTTGCTGTGCCAAACTTGGGTTTAGGAAGACTCATAAGCACAGATGTGGGCAGCGTGCAGTCCTCCAGCAGCCACAGCACGGCACAGGGCACTACCTTGTTCAGGGAGGCTGACGCTGCCTCTGGCATCTCAGTGTCTGCTGACTCTAACAGCAGCATTTTGTCATGTACTAACCCACAGCATCAGGTATTCAGGATAGCTTCAGTGCCAATGTCATTGTGTTGAAGTTACATGTCCAACAGCTGAAAAAAATGACTGGTTTGTTGGTTTTGCTGCTTAATCAATGAACTTATAGGCAATGCCTACCAAAAAAAACCTGTTCAGGTTTTAATTTCAAACTAAAACATGTTCTTTATTCTGAAATCAGCCTTTTATTTGGGCTTAGGATTTTCCTTGTGATTTTCAGCAACTGAAGACACAGATTGTTAGGAAACAGGTGAGCTGGATTTTCACATGGCTCACAAGCCCCATTATTGGGAAGGTGTTTTGCACACAGTGGGCCAGGCTTGGTCTTCGTTGCGCAGCTCTCAATAGTTTCAGCGCCCTCCCTGCATCTGTAACAGTGCTATTGGCAGCAGGCGAAGGATCACCAGGACCAGCATCCTCTGTTTTGAAAGAGGCAAAGGAATAACTGGGACCTCAGAGGAGTAAAAGGGGATAGCAGGAAGGATGCAGGACACCCATGTGCTGTGGGAGGGAGGGTGATGGCGGAATGGCTCTTGCCTGTACCAACAGCATTCTCTGGGGACTGCAGCACACCACTTGCTCCACAGCTGGCTGGATCTGGGCCTGGACCAGTGCAGGACAAGCCTCTGCAGCTTAGCTCCACAGTTGTACCCTGAGGGCAACACAAGATACTGCCTTGGAAATACCAAATATCACTAAGGAATGGAAAAATCTGGAGAAAAAAAGAGTCCTTAGGAAGACAAAAATTATGTGGATCTGTTCAGATGAGCTTTGGAGGCACAGTCATGACTGGGTTTTGATGTAAGCTTCCCCGGGATCTGCAGATGCCTGGGGCATTAACGCAATTATTTAAGAAGCTAAGGAACAGGGAAAACCTGGTTTCTAAGGGAAAGTTTTGAGGGGGCCCCTGAGCAAAAGAACAAAGGGAATTCTGGAGAATATGAGGGCACTGGAGGGGCTTCCTAGTTTCATATTGATAGAGATTTTGGTAATGTGAAAATCTGCATTGCACAGAGAGAAAAATGTGGCCCAGGATAGGCTGCTTCCCATAAAATTCACAGCTCTGTCCCCCATTTGGGAAAGGGAAGTGGCACCCCAACATGCTTCTCCTCTTGGGTTTCAAAACTGCAAAAACAAAAAGCACTTTGACCTACAGAATTTGTTAGGTTTGGCTTTGCTGAGAGGACCTGAACATCCTCTCAGAGAGGACATCAGTGCAGCCCCACTGTGTACTCAGCTGATTGTGAATGTCCTGTGGGCCTTTGGCCAGTAAAATTTATTCAATGAGATTTATTAAAAGGACAAAATAGAGGCCACTTGAAAATTATTATCACTTTTCACAGTAAACTCCTAAGCAACAAATTCTGTGGCAATCTTTATTTCTGGAAGTGAAGTATTAAAACAAAGCCCTTCAAATCTTCAAACGCTGATTTTATAGAAATATTTTGTGCTGGTTTTATTTCATTAATCCACAGGAAAAAAAAGTACTTGAATGGAACATCACCAGTTGAGGTCATATGTTTATTTATTTATTTTTGAATCTATTAAAAGAACTAAAAAAGAGAGCTATTGACTTTCATAATTTCTATGGCACATCTCCTGGGGCTAGAAAATGGAGCACAGGAGGGTGACTGTAACCTATTGATCAGCCGACGGATAACTGCAGGCAGTGTTGGTGTGCAGGGCTCCCACACGGAACAATTGCCAGTCAGGGTGGGCAGATTTAGCAACAGGACCATTCAGAGTATCCTGCAGTCTTGCATTCTTTCCCAGGAACTGCTGGCAGATTTGGGGATCCTCTTCAGACCCTCATGGCCGGAACATATTTTGAAGGGACCAAAAGGTACTGGTTTCAGGCTTTGGGAATTAGTTGTATTTGCAGCTGGCAAAGGCTCCCTTTTTTCATTTGTCCAGGATATGAAAAATAAAGCAGTTTCTGATTTCTGTGCAGCAGGGAAAGCTGGAGCATTGCTGTCTCCTGCTAAGGATGTGTGCTGTGTGTGATGGAGATGAGCAGATGTCGGAGAAACCTTTTATTGCCAAGAGTGTCTCTCTCTCCCCCCCTCCAGCAGTGTGCAAATCTCCAACACTGTGGTGACCCTAGGCAGCTTATGCTCTGTGCTTGCAGGGACCACAGCCAAACCTCGTCTTTCCTCAGCTGCTCAAGGCCACTCTCTGAAACTAAAGCGAGCAGCTTGGAAGCAGTTCTGGTTGTTGATGTTCGCGGAGTGCCACAGGCAGCCCGGGAATGAGCCTCTGTGTAACCCCACCTCAGGGAGCTGAGTATATATAGATCCCTGGGAGCAGTTTTCTTCCTTGGCACATCACTCCCACCCATAACACCTTCCAAACAAACACTCCCTGCCCCCCTGTGCCCTCACTGCTTGGCTTCCAGCAGCTTCTCTCTCTTCAAGTGAAAACAAGGCTTTAAAGCTGAGAAACCTCACTGCTGGGGAGAAAAGGGGGAGGATCTCCTTATAAAAAGGCTCTCACATACTCAGAGATGAGCAGTCCAAAGTCAGTGTCAGCAACCATCAGCCCTTGACCCTGGCTCATGAAGGCATGAGGAACCTAAGTAAGCAGAAGTGCTGTGAGTAGGGCTTCTGACACAGGTGTGTAAGGAGACCTCTGTATGTATGCAGCTCTGTCCCTTCCCAGAAGAAGAGCTGTCCTGGTACCTGGCACATACAGGCATCAAAAAGGATGCTCCCACAGGCAGCTCTGCAGTGGTTACAGGAGAGTTGACCCTTCATCTCATACCTATTGTTTCCTCAAATCCCATAGACACAGACATCACCTAAATAAAGTGAGTTTACATTGCATTAATGGTGGCCAGCGCAGAGCTCGGGTTGCTGGTGTTGCGTTGGGTAGGTCAGCAAGGGAAGGGAACACTCAGAGAGCGAGGGAAGGGCTGGTTGTGGGAGTGGTGCAAGAACCACAGCTCTGCCAGCCATGCTGAGGGAGCAGACAATGACAGAACAGGTCTGCCCTTCCCAAACCTCCCTGTGGCTGCAGGGAGAAGGTTACCTGCAGAGGCGAAGATGGAGGACCCTGAAAGTAGGGGGAGGTCTGAAGCAGATCAACCCAAAAGAACACAGCAAGGTTTCCCAGGTAACTGTATCTGCTTCTGTAAGGCTTTTTAATTCCCTTTAGCAACAATAATCACAAAAATAGTATGGTTAAAATAATAGAGGCATAAAGTCTAAACAGGCTTGAGTTTGCTAGCATTGAGCAAAGCTGTCACTGTGGAGCACAGTCAAAGGGCACAGTGGGGAGCTCTGCCTGCTTTGCACTACATTCCATGCTGAAAAATAAGCGAGGTCCAGGTGCTAGGGCCGTCCCCTTCCAACTTTCCACAAGTTATTGCAGAGTGGTGTGTGGGGATAGAGGCACTGTTCAAAAGGCTGTAGAATAGGGTCTTTCGTCCGTAAGGATTTCTTGTTCTGGAAACTCTAACCCACCCCACTCCTTAAAAAAAGATCATCAGAGAGTTACCAGAACTCCCTAACCCAAACAGTTTTGAAGTTATGATGATGTTATTCCTACCTAATCCCAGCAGCACTGCTGTAGGTGACAGGCCATGTTTCTGTGACTGCAGGATCTGAGGCTCACACTCAAGAGGCTGGTTTTCTTTCTCTTTTCTTCTTTCTTATACCAAGTCCGTCATGATTTTCCTCTGTGACCATGAGCAAGTCAACATTCATGGCTCTGTTTGTTGCCAGCAAAGTGGCTTTTCTATTTTCCATCTCAAAGGAAGATAAAGAGGAATAGCTAATGCTCCTGGAGGGTTTTGAGATGTTGTCATAGAAGGTGTTTGGGGAATGTGAAATACTTGTGAACCTAAATTTAGCTCTGAAAGTCATGCAGCACAGTTTCCTGGCACAAATAACAGAGAAAGTCTTGAAATCTGAATGTTTTCCAATTGTGGCCACAAGCTGGAGGCTGCAGTAGCCACTGGCTGTGCCAGGGACCTACGGCTGTGGCTCCAGCGAGTTCTTCGCCTTGGTGAGAGACCAGACCTCCCACTTCCTCCCAGGCTGCTCCCACCAGCAACCTAAAACACCAGCAGTTTCTGTTTTTGCTCTAGGTATGATGCCTCCATGTTTGGTCTGCAAGAGCCCTATGGGGTGAGAGTGTTCTTCAAACCTAATAAGAGTGGCAAATTTAGGAGAACTACAGTGTTCTAATGGGTCAGCTGAGGGAGAATATAAGAAATCTGTCTTGGAATACATGTTTTAGGAGAAATATGGCAATTAATTTTGATCTTCTTCTTTGAGTTTTATTTCCTCTTTCATTAATTTCTTTTAGCCTACTGAAACCAGCCTATCCTGGCCAAGACTGCGTGGTTAAGGGGTCATGATGCCTCTGTTCACATGTAATGGGTTAAATGCCAGTTGGGTTAATAAAGAAAATTGGTTCTACTTAGACAGCAAAATATGACATTAAGTGGAATTTGGAGCTAAATTTCAAAGTCGACTTTAAAAGGGTGTAATTTAGTCCTTGAGGTGCTTAGGCTGTGCTGACACCTCGTTTTATTATTTTTAGTGCCTGCTGCACATACCACCCTGTGGAGAAACAACGGTTTGACAAAAAAGTTGGTGTAACTCCTGTCACATAGTCTTGATCAGAATCCAGAAACCAGGTATAGCTCTGCCCAAACTGGAGGTGCTTGGTTTCTTCATCGGCTGCAGCAGGACTGTGGGCAGCCCAGAAGGTGCACCTGCTGAACGTGCATCACTGTTTAAAAATAAAAGGGGGAGAGAAAAGAATAACATGGAAAATATTGCTAGGTCAGCAGACGGAAGGGGGAGGGAGGGCTCGTGCCTGGGCAGGGGGGTTTGGGGAAGGGCAGGACAAATACTGGGACAGAGGCATAGCCACGTAACGAGAAGACATACGGGATGTTCTGCAGTGCAGGAGTAGCGGAGAAGGCTCCCAGGGTGCTGCAGTGGCATTACACTCAGTATTAATTTGTGCTATTTGTGCAGGTTAGATTTGGTCTATTTTGGCATTGCAGCAAGATTTCAGCCCATGTACCCAGCCTCAGATACCCTCTGCTGCAATGCAGTGGAGTTGATCCATGCAAATAATCCTCGCTGAAGCCAACAGGAGGACAGCAGATTTGGTTAATGTTTAAGTGCTTGCGTGACCAGGTCCCAGGTTAAGAAACAAAGTCATAGCAACAAAAGCAATCACATGAAGAAGCAGAAGGGAGGGAGAGGGAATAATTAATTTTGTTTTTGTAAGTCCAGAACCTGGCATGTCTTGAGGCCATAAAATGATCAGCAGGAAGAAAAAGATTAGAAGAGTATTTGTTTCCTGAAATGTGTAAAATGTGTGCATTTAATCAATTGCCTGTCCTGCAGAGATTTTATTACTGATTCCATAATTCCCATTTCTTTTTCTCTATTTTCTATGGAAGTCTGAATTAAGGATCAGTTGAGCAACTGAGGGTATATAAGAAAACTGAAAAGCAGTAAGACCCAAGTCTGAACCATAAGTATTTGCAGAAGTAGTAGTTTTGACAAATAAGATGCATGGGTGGAAAAAAAAGCGTTTAAGGAGAAAATATTTTATGACATAATCCTCATCCCATTGACTTTGTGCTGGGAAAGAGTTTTGAGTTGCAGAGCTAGAAGTGAGAGCAGTCTCAAGCTTTCGGGGAGGTATTTTACTTTCTGACCCTGGTTTATCTCTGACCAGTACAACAGTAAGAGGCTTCTGAATAGTTTTGGAGAAAGTAACATAAATATACTGACTGCATATGGGAAGGGTGTTTTTATTTGGTGAGTGTAACTGTAAGGAGGGTTTGGTATTGCTAAATGAATATTTAAAGCAAGTGTGTGATAAGTTCTTCACTGGCAGTTTGACTTGTGAGTCATGTTGCACAGTCCCCAACCATGCCCCTCTCTATTTATAAAGTCATGCCTTGCTATATCTGACTTGCTAAATAAGCCTTCCAAATTGTGGAGGGGATTCTGGTGGCATGTTATGGGAACCAGGGAATAATTTAGAAGAGTAAGGGAAGTTAGAAAGGACAAGACAGACCACCACATGCTGGCTGCCTTCTGAAGAGCAGAGTATATGTGCTGTTTGGCTTTTTCACCATGAAAATGTCCAGGAGGCAGGGGCTGATGGCCTCAGTCTGCTGGGTTCAGGGTGGAGAAAGAAGAGTAGAGTGAGGGTTTGTCTGACCCGAGCTCCTGTAAATGTTTCAGGGCGGGTGGAGGAACAGGAGGAGGTTATCCCAGCTAGTGGGGGGTCCCTGCCGGCATCTACCCAGGGCCCTGCCGCACAAGAGAGCTCTTTCCGGGTCACTGCCCACCAGCTGGCTGTCGGCAGTGGGGTGCCTTGGTGCTGACAGGGCTTTGACACGCAGGAGAGGGGGCAGACAATCTCCAGAGCTGTGCCCTCCTCCCCAGGGCTCCAGCTGGAGCTGGGAAAAGAGCATGTTGCCAAATGCTGGTAACATAATGTGTTACCACGTGGGTGCAAGGCAGGGGAGATGAGGCAAAGGGACAAGGAATTCAGTGGAAACTGTACTGGGAAGCACAGCAGTGCTGCCACTAAAGGCAAAAGGAAGAGTCCTGACCTATTTTGATCATATTTTCTTCACAGGCAACAGGCAAAGAGGGACAAAGACATGCTAATTGTTTTCAAAGGGTGGCCCACCATGTTCGTAATCTTCTTTAGAAAGCAGAATGATGGGATAACAGAGCGGTCTGTTTCTGAGACTTGAGTGACTGAAAGTACTGGTTTTATTCCTGCTCACCTCTTTCTGTGTGCCTCCAGGAGCTAACTGCTTTCTAGTGAACATGACTTGGCTCTAATTGACTTCACAGGAAGGCAATTTCTTTCCTACCTAGCTCAGCAACACTGGGCTCATTCAGCTTTCCTGAGCACCCTCCTTCGCAGTGACCTTGGGGTAGGCAGTGGGTATGAGCACCACAGGAACACTGTTTGGAAGCAGTCACTTAGGGCTGGACAACTACAGATGAATGAGTATTTCACAGCCAGAGGAAGATGTTGCTCCGCCCTTGCAGGGAGTGGGGAACAGGAGCATGGTGATGGCAGGCATGCCCACACAGCTGTGGGAGTACCAGGAGCACAGGTTAGAGTTCCAAACTCCCAGTATCCTCTCACAGGAGTAAAGCCACTCACCTTGTTAGCCACTGCTAGCAAAGTGCACTGCTCAAGTTTGCTCATGGTGAATGCTCATTTTTTTCTCTCAGCAAGCATGTACCTACTACTGAGCTTCTCCAGTGAGCTTGGCTCAGGGCAACTTTTTTAGTTACCCCAAGTTTCCTTACACTGCCCATCACCCCAATGTAGGGTATGTGGCAGGTGCAACAGAAATAATTTCTTTCTCACTGGGGCAACAGGTGCCAGCAAGCTGCACAACCAGCTCTTCACTGCTCCAGAAACAGCCCCCTGCAGCACCCTTGCCCCCCTTAGCAGCAAAACCAGCACATAGTTCTCCACAAGTAGCCCAGCTGGCATTTAGAGTGGTGTTTCTGGACACTGACGGTTCATTTTGTGTGGGGTGGCAGGGGCAAGGAGGCCAGGGCTGTGCAGAGAGAAGTCTGGTTCACAGGCAGCTGAGGCTGGATTCACACCAGCAAGCTGGCGAGATGAAAGTCAGCCTAGCACCACGCTCCAGAGCCAACAGATTCCTCGTGCCGAGCAGATAATCCATTATAAACAATATATGCAGATGTCAGCACTCTCTAGGGGAGATGCTCACAAGTGGTCCACAGGTTTTTTTTCAAGGGCATCCATTTGTCAAAACCATTCCCAAGATAATTTCTGGTGCTTCAGAGGGATGTGGCGTTTCAAGCACTGGGCATAGGTTGCGCTTGCTCTCCATCCTCTCAGAACCGAAAGCCTGGTGCCAAGCCATGTGGCAGCGGAACTGAGGTACTCTTTTTGTAGGGACACTGCAGGATCCATAGCTGCTGTTTGATTGCAGCTGGCCTTTTTTGGGGACTATCCCTATGAGGAGGCTGCTTTGCTGCAGTGGGTTAGGATGGAGAGCACTATAGGGGACAAACAGGTGTCTGGAGCAAATGATTAAGGTTTTAATCTGGAAAGACATGGGGAAATGGCTGTAGTGTCTGCTTTTCTGTATTTTAAATCAATACTCTGTTTGTTGAACCAGTTTTTCTCCCGTGAAGCAATGACGAAACCCTTAAGACATGACAGGAGATTTTACAAAACGCTGTGTGGAGTGAGGGGCTGCAGATACCACACATGCACACGCCCCCCATCCCCAGCCAAGCTGGGCTGGTGGTTTAACTACAGAACTGGAGGAGACTGGGACTCGTGCTTGTGTGTTCCCTGCTGCCCATGCAGCAGGGGCGGTGGAGTGCAGGGCATTTCCAGACCACAGGCCAGGAGGGCTGACATCCAGCCCTGATGGCTTCACAGTGCTACTGACAGCAGGGCTGAGCCCCCTGAGCCACAGGGCTGTTCTGCCTCCGGCAGCTACCAGCAGGTCACCGGCACGTGCCTCACCCTCCCCAGGGTGTCTCGCTTTTCCTTGCCTTTCAGCAGCATTTCTGCCTGCTCCCTCTCATGGGCAGAGCTGGGGGATGCTGAGTTTAGAAACCCAGACCCAGAATGTTCCTTTCCAGAAAGAAAACTGCAAAGCTGGTGACCGGTTGGTAGTGCTTAGCACCTATGCGTGTGCTGGGGTTGCTACCTAGGCAAAGGAAGGAGCATGATAAGACTTTAATCTCCCTCTTCACTGGAGGATAAATGAACCCTGACTACACTGGCATTTCCCAGCCTGGTAGTGAAATAGCAATCACACCCCTCTCACTAGCTGAAGAGACCTGCTCACAGGGAGTTTGCACATCTGCAGACTCCAAAGGGTTAAAAATAGATCCCACCCTGCCGATAGCACATTTTATGTCCTTTTAAAGGTGTGCCATGCATTTCATCCCAACAGTCTCTGTGAGACCTGAGAAAATGCCTTCATGTTGCTGACATTTTGTTCAAGCCTCTTTCTGTTTTTTAAGCCTGTGGCTGCCTGGGCTGGCTCTCCATTCCAAGCGCTATTTCAGGGGGGCTGCATTTGCCCCTGGCTGCTCTGTTCTGAACAACCAGCTGCAGTGTGATTGCTGGCACGTTTACTGTGCTCCCTACAGCAGTCCTGCCCCATCACATAGTCAGCAGCCAATGAGTTTATATTTCTAAGCAAGGCAGGGACCTGCCCTCTAAACGACTAAAACATTTTTCTTTTTTTTTTTTTTTTTTGTTTTTGTTTGGTTTTTGGTTTTTGTTTTGTTTGTTTTTTTACTTTTTTTTATTTTTTTTTTAATGAGCCAGGGAATACTTGTTAGAAGAGGACCATCCTTTCTCTCATTTATTCACATAGGCCGTAGGGAATGATGGTGCAACTTTTGGGGTGGACATCCCAGCAGGCATCTGGCACAGCAGTTCCTCCAAGCATCCTCCATGCATGCTATAGGAAACATCTGAGGCTGGACCTCTGTGCACCGGCCATCCCAGCTCATGTGACGCTCACCCCTGGCCTGGCACCCTCCCCAGCCCCATTGGAGCTGCAGGAGTCGGCTCCCCCAGTGCTGCCACCTCCCCTCCACGGGTGGGCAGGGGTCTAACCGAGTGTGCTGGGCACACGGAGGCCCTCATGTGGGTAGGGTCCAGCCCTAGTGGGCACTGCTGGACAGGGGGGTTCCTACACATGGCTCCTGGGGCCAAGGAGGCTGTTTAGGATGTGGATGGGGTGACTGCTGTAGCACGGGAAAGGGCACTTGGGCAGATTCAGAAGAAGGACAAGCAAAGAGGAGCTGCCATGGGTCCTGCCGTGGTGGCACTGGTCTGCACCCTTTGAGGAATGTGCTGCTGCTGCAGTGGCAGGGAGCAAGGCAAGGTTCCCACAGCAGGGGGATACCAGCAGGTTTCCTTTGCAGAGAGATGTTGGCAGGAGCTGTGTGCTGCTTGGAAAGGGGCTTTCTCTGCTGGCATCCACGGGGTCACGCACAGCCCAGGCCACCACCTCGTGCCATGCGAAACCCAAGAAAGCCTGGATAATCTCCAAAGGGCAGATGAAATTCCCATATCAAGCAAGCTCCGCTGTAGCTCTGCAAAAGCCCAGAGAGGTTTGCCTTCATAGGAGGACCTGGGTGGTTTTATAAGGGGCTCCATTCCTCCCACAGGAGCCCCCAGCCAGTCAGTGTGGCTGAGACCATATTAGGGATGCCTTTCCCCGAGTGCCAATTGTGTGTTCCCATCACATTCCCCATAGGAAGGCTCCCCGTAAAGTCCTCCCTACTCTGACTTAAAGAGGCAATGAAGGCAGTGCCTTTGGGTAAGAGGCAGGGACGATGGGGCCAGATTGCTCATCCTCCAACCAGCATTTATCCCAGATAGGTATAACTGAGGACAAGCCAGGGTGCCAGCAGCGAGAAAAGGAGGAGCTGTCAGCCTGTGCCCAGCCTAGAGCTCACGATTTTCCAGTCTGTCTTTGCCTTCCCGACCACCATTTCCCGTTTTCTTTCTGCTGCCCCTGTGAAATTTTGGAAGCAGATTAGAAACTCAGCTTAGCAGCTGAGCCCTATTCACGATCAGAGCTGAGCCCTTGATGTGACTGGCTTTATTTGGGACTGACTCTTGGCAGGGCACAGCACTGCCCCATCAAGAAGTTGGGAGTCCTGCACACCAGTGGGGTACTGCTGAGGGCAGGTCAACCCCTTCTTGGAGCTCTCTGCATACTCTTTCTCCTGTCCCCTGTCCCCACTGTGGCATCCTCCTCCACCCTGTGTCCTTATCAGGAGCCTGGAGGTCCTTCAGGGATACTTCTCTAGGTAGGCTGGGGAAGAGTTTTTAACACACAAGTTTTTCTGAACTGATGCTGGAGATGCTTCAAAAGAAAAGAGAGATAGCTGTGGCAATCTTCAGTGGACAATCTCAAAGAATGCACAGCACTGAGATCCTTAAATGGAGTTTATGTTGGGATGAGGGTTTTTTGTGTTGAAGACCCACCTGTTTCCAGGGAGAGGAACAATGATATTAAGTTACACAGATTTCACAAACTGACAGTGAAATCAACCCAGAATCACCACTGAGCTGCCTCTAATTTCTGATGCTTAAAATCAGATTCAGAAATATGAACATGAGCTGAGCTTTTTCCTTAGCCCCCTCATGGCAAATTCTGTGAAGTTTTTTCAAGCATTACATTATTTTCTACAAACCATTTATTATTGCCCATCAGTTTACTGCTTGGGAAACTGAGATCCATCATTGTGCAGGCTTCTGATTGATTCAGGAATGGTACTGGGCTCAAAGACAAGTTGGTGCCAGATTTGCCTGTGGGAAATGGTGAGGCACGTGGGTTTTTATACTGGAAAAAACAACCCAAAGATGTAGGAACAGCTTCTGTCCCCGTCAGCTAGAGGCTGACTAGCCCAGCAGTGATAGTCTGAAGGACTGACCTTTCAGAGATGATAATTTCAACAGCACTCCCTTACTGCTGTGGGACAGGGAGCAGGTTACAACACAGGTGCCCCTGTTTATCTCTCAAAGTTTGTGTACTCTCAGTGACAGATGGGCTCTCAGAGGTAGCCAAGCAGTGCTGGAGATTTGTAACCCCTTGCTTGTTGCAAATGCCATACCAGTCTCTTGGGTGCTGTGCTGTGGTCTGGGGCCAAAAGGATGAGAGGAAGAAGTGCCTGCGACAGATAAAGGAATATGAGCAGGAAAAACAACAACAAAAATAATCTTGACCCGTGGCCAGATTACTATCCCACAGCTCCAAAGGGAAGAGAGTATGAGCAGAAAACAGCTTTGTGCAGGATTATGAGCTTGAGATGAGGTTGGAGGAAAGTATATGGGCTCAGATACATCTCCATCGCCATCTTTCCCTGAATGGGTGCACACAGGTTGCCTCCTGCCTCAGCTCACAGAGGTGGCATCCTGCAGGTGTTACTGAGACTATGAACTTGACAATGTCTTGCACTTTTCGTGTGTTGGACTCTTCCACTTGAAGCATGATGCGTATCTGCCTTGATGACTTTTTTTGGAAGTGAGATCCCACCACATGGTGGACTGCTTTGATCCCTGCTTCTCCTTTCTTTCAGGGGAACTTTAGAAATAACATGAATTATTTCTGACAGACATTAAAACCCCAGGCACTTCCAGACTAGCTTTCTTTGTTTTGAACTATCCCCTTTAAGCATGGTGAAGCAGAGAGGGATGCAGGTTCCTACAGTGGTCCCAAATCTTTTGCAGGTCCCTAAGTTGGTGATGGCAAGTGAATACATGTGGTTTTTCAGGGAGTAGCTGAATCCAGATTTACATGCCACTCACTAGCCACTTGGGAAGAAGAGAAGCGGCAGGGCAGTGTGGGGTGAGCACCCAGGATCACCAGCCAGCCTGCTGGTCACTGAGGCTGCTTAAGCAGGAGACAAACAGGGAGTGGTTGGGGAATGTCTCCCGATTCTCCTGCCACTTTCTCAGCTGGCATCTGTACTTGGATTTTCCTCAGACTGAGTGGACAGCCTGCAAATGTGTTGCTGGGGTCAGTGTCTTGACAAGCACCCTGTTACTGCGGGCAGCAAAATCTGTTCCCTTCCCTTGACTAGTCAGCAGTGGTGTGCAACCTCGCAACCTTAAGGGGCCAGGAAAAAAAGAAAGGGGAAAAAAGGGCTGACACCAGGATGGACTTTATTTTTTGCCACTGCAACAGTTTTAAAGTTGGGAGCTGAACTGCATTCACACCATGTGGTGAACAGCCAGCCTTGCTGAATGCCCAGTCTAGGACTCAGACATGCAATAAGAGGACACTCAGCAGTGGGAGATGCCTCTTCCTGCTCCTGGCCACATTCCTAGCACACAACCCAAGGGGCTATATCTCTCTTTACATCTTTTAAAACGGCGGATGGAAAGCATGGACCTCCGGTAAGATTCAGAGGAGTGGCTGAAGTTGCTGTAAACTGTGCTGCTGTGCATGCTTGGAGGCACAGACACTCGGCTGTAATGGTAAAACACTTCAAGTTACTCCAAGAAAATGTGAGATTTGTACAAGTAACAGGATTTATGATACAGGAAGAGGGGTTACAGGGCTTTGCTAGCAGGTTGTAACCCGTGACGGCCATGGCCAAGTTTCCCAGACCTCTGGATACCAGGATCAGGCAGTTCTGGGGGACTTCTGCAGCCAAGTGCACTACTGTTGACTAACCTGCCGCACAGAGCATTCAGACTGGCTCTTCTGATCCTTCTCCCATGACAGTGTTACCCTGTGGGTAGCTGGCGCAGACCTAAAAGGGAGTAGCCCATGAAACCAAAGAACCTGCATCTGTGGGATTAACCAGGCTACTATTAACAGAGTGATGGCTTGTTTTGTGAAGTGATTGGGATGGCTACCCCCAGTATTTGGCAGAGATTCACTGATCTAGGTGAGGCAGAGTTTCACAGGAAGACTATGATTTTTCCCTGTTTGGCAAAATTTTCTTGCTCATTTGGATTTTATGCAGTTAAATACTTAAAAAATGCAAATAAGAAACAGCTTATTTCTTTTTGCTAGTTTCTCTCTCCTCCAGACTATACCCAAACAAACTCAGCAGCCCAATTTAAGATCCTGACAGCTCCTGATTAGGCTGGAAGCCAGTCTGTGGATCTGAAAGATGTGTTGACATGTAATTTTCCATTCCTACTACATATAAACTGTCCATTATTACCCCTTATTGCCTGCAGCCAGAGAGAGGTGCAGTGGCAAAAGACTGCAAGTCAAAAGCACACGTAAACTACCCGTGTGTCTTTCTGAGACAATACTCTGCAAAATAACATCAATGCTCATTTTTCGTTGCATGCTACTTTTTGCATAAAATCAGACTATCTCTCTGCTGTTAATTTTGCCGTGATTATTTCAGGTGGAAATCAGACTGTTTTTCAGGCCAGGCTGCTTTCCTCCCTAGCGAGAAGCTCTGGTGCTCCCATTCAAACAGAGGTAGTGGAGGAAATCAGGACTCCTGGGGCTTGGCACCAATTAGTCACCTGCCATGGATCTTATTTGAAACTCTCAGCCTACCTGGCTACATGGTTTGCTACCTGTAGAGGAGCAATAATAAGGATTAAGAGGCATAACTAAGATCCTATGGGGAAAAGTGCTTTAAAAGGAAAAAGTGTGTTTAGAATTTCAAATGGTGTCTTTATTTCATTTCTTAATGAAGGCAAAAATCCAGCAAAATATGCAAGGGAGGAAACTCCAGCATTAGTATCAGCCTCATAAATGTTGTACTTTCTCATTTAGGAATCATTTAATAACTGGTTATTCTCAGCCCCTGGAAGTCTCTGCCATGAGGTATTGAAGCCAAAACTCATTAGGATTAAATTAATAATAATGTTTATACAGTTACACTGAGAATATCCAGAGCTGCTATGTCAAGGATGGGGAATGATTCTTGTCTGGCACATACAGAGCTGCTTGGCTTTAGCTGGAGGGATGAGGGAGGGAGGAGTTGCTCTCCACCCAGGACTGTCTCAGCATCCTGCCCCACAGCTGCCGAATGTCCCCTGAGCTGGTTTGGGATGGTTGGGCCCTGTTGCCTGGCAGTTGCTACACTGTAAGTGTGGAGATAGATTGTGGCAGACCATGGGGAACCTGCCCCGCAGCCACAGCTGCTGCTTGCATCATTCTTAGGTAACATGTGAATTTCAACATCAGCATTGCTGCGTGTCTCTGAGCACTTCTGTTGCAGGTCTTTTCATACAAATGGTCCCCAGTGGCTTTCCAAGCCCAGCTACTACTTGTCCCCCAGGCACTACGGGATGTATATGCAAAGCATTGGACAGGAGGGCTGGTCTGTAAAAGGGAAACTTGAGCAGGACTGTGAAGGTGAAGATCACCTCATAGCACACGGGCAGCTGGACACTCATTTTCATGCCATCAAGAGTATTAAACCCACTGCAGTACTATGGACAGGATGGGTGGAAGGAGCTACCAGCAATACTGTTATTCACGAAGCACTGCCACCTTGCAGGCTGTTATGAACAGTAGGCGCCTGCTCTGAAGAGGGCGGAGTTTAGGGAAAAAATTGCAGAAAAAACCATGTGCCAGGATCTGAAGTTTGCCATTCTGGTGCTTCCTGAGTGAATGACTGGGCAGTAGGTTTATGGGAACACCAGGAGAAGTTTGGTCCTGCAAAAGATGATCCCTTCCTTGTCTTTCAGGAAGGGAAGAAGCCATCAGAGAGTAACCATGTTCCTCTGATATAGGTGTGTCTTCTTAAACTGGTGTCATGGTTTAACCACAGCTGACAACTCACTACTAAGCACTGGCTTGCTTACTCCCCTCACACCCCTGGTGTTACAGGGAGGAGAATCAGGAGAAAAAAACCCACATGTTAAACTTGGGGGTTGAGGTAAGAACAGTTCAATAATTGAAATAAAGTAAAGTAATACTAATTATAATAATAACAATAATAATATATAATGATAGCAATAAACATGAGAAGGAGAGAGATGTAAAACCCAAGAGAAACCAGTGATGCACAATACAGTTGCTCACCACCTGCTGACAGATGCCCAGCTCAACCCTGAGCAGCAACCAGTGGTTCCTGGGCAACCTTCCCCTGTTTATATACTAGGAATGACATTCTCTGGTAAAGAATATCCCTTAGCTAGTTCAGGTCAGCTGTCCAAACCAGAGTCCAGGTTAACTGGAGAGCAATCTTCTCTCCTCTCTGTCTGGCGTTGATACGGCAGCCTTCTCTTGTGCTGTCTTCAGTTACAGGGGTTTCTATGCCTGTTGTTCTCTGTTATTTTCCAAGAAATGCCTTCTGTTGCAGCAGGTGGTGCTGAGGACATGGCTGGGCCACAGTGGGACCACAGCGGCACCGCTGAGGGCAACAGGAGAAGGCACCAGGGACAACCCAGATGCCACTGAAGCCCTCAGTGGAGATAATGAATGAGTGAGGCACCTCCCAAATGTAATCCCCAGGATAGCACTGAGGGGGAAAACTGCTGCAACTGCCTGGTTTTATTGCAGCAAAGTACATGGGCAAGGCTCCTGCACATCCTACATGCCCAGCATGTAGGGCACCATGTGTGGCACAGCATGGCAAGAAGGTGCTCTCAGGAGCTCTCTCTTGTGCTTGAAGGTGTTGTGTGATGGTAGTCATGTCAGGAATGCTATTTCTGTGCCTCTCTTCACAGTAAATACACTACCCAGACTCTACTCCCTTGTACCTCTATCACTGCCTACCCCTGTGAGCAGACAGCAAGAGCTGAAGGGAGCTGGAGAAGCTTTAATGGGTTTTAAAATGGAGCTCAACAGGTCTGCCTGCAGCACCAGGCACTGGATTTCAGTGCAGTTTGCCTCTCCTGGCCGCATTTTCCTGAACCGTGGAGCGGGACCCTCGATTTGCCCAATATGCGCCTCTCACGGGTTGTGGAGACAACTGTAGGGACTGGGGGGATGAAGGGGAATATCCCTTTGCTTCTGAAAGGTCAGGCAATATCTGTGCCCCTCTCACTCATGCCTCGGTACCACGGAGTTGCAAAGCCTCAATCAGTCCACGTGAAAACACAGCTGTATTCTGCTCGGTCTGAGCATCGATTAAACTAAGTCAATTTGGTTATGTTAGCTGTATCGAGGATTGTATCAATCTATCTCACAGGCAGAGGTGCTGTATGTAATCTCCGCCCCTCACCTTAAAGCCATCAGCACTTTTGTTACACCGGAGTCTGGGCCAGCGTTTTCTTACCCCGCTATCTGCGTCAGCTTGCGTTTTCCCATTTCTGTCTGTCAGAGCAAGGAAAAATACTGTTTGCTTCCTTATTAGTTTAAAAAAAAAAAAAAAAAAAAAAAATAGAGCAGTTTCCTAGAATTGTTTCTGAAAATCCGTCAGTGCCCCCGTGTGTCGGAGTAGGGACCAGAGGGGCGGCCGGAGAGCCACCGTGCGGAGGCTGCGCACGGCAAGGGGGAATCAGATGCCCAGAACAGGGCGTTTGCAGTCGGCCAGCGGGTTGGCTCTCTCAGAGGGGTGCTGCGAAATGTACGTGATGCTGTGGCAAAGGCACTGCAGCAACCCTCCCCAAGGACAGTTATGTCCCACAGGGGCACAGTTCGGTGCCATGCCCTAAATACGGGATGTGTGAGAGAGAAGGGAATACCCAGAAATCGCTGAAAAGTCGGGGGTGCGTGTCCGTGTGTGGGTGGGCAGGCAAGCAGGGCGGACGGCGCCCTGGTTTCTGCATTTGTCTCCGAAGAGCTTCATACCCCAAGCGACGGCGGTCGCCTAGCACAGAGCTGGATTAGGCGAATCCTGTTCCGGCGCTCTCTGGAGACGGGTTTTGAAAGCAGATTAGTGCAAAATGGAGTGAGTCCCTGTTGTTGCAGATGCCTTCGCCTCCCTCCGGGCCCGGGTCCCGGCTGCTGCCCATCCTTTTGGTCTTGCAGAAGCAGAGCCGAAAGCAGCAGCTCCCCCCGCGGTTACCCCGCGGCGCGGGGTGCCGCACGCAGAAAGAGCTGCAGTTGCATCAGTTCTGACGCACCGCACGGACTCGCTGGGTTTAAATATCCCCCGACAGACGCTGCGCATCGCCAGGCTGCCCCCTCAGCCGGGCGGCGGCGCGGCTTTCCCGGAGCTCCAGCTGATGCAGGGACCACATGGGTCCAAGCACCCCAACTGCTGGGCCCAGGGTTGCGGTGCTGTGTGGTGTATTTTTTTAAAATTTTATTTTATTTTATTTTTCATTTATTTTAATTTTATCTCCTCCCGCTCCCTGTACCTCACCCCCCACTCCTCCCGCTCCCCCCGCGGGGCGGTCGGGGGCGGAGCCAGACGCCGCTGTTTGGATTTAAACGTAGCAGCGGGAGGGGGCGGGCTCGACCGGCGGATCCCGGTTCCCGGCTGCGGCTCCCGGCTCCCGGCTCCCGCTCCCGGCCCCGCCATGGTGGTGCCGGCGCGCCGCGTGAAGACGGAGTACATGAAGCGCTTCAAGGAGCCCAAATGGGAGTCGTGCGGCGCCTGCTACCTGGAGCTGCTGCACTACCGCCTCAGCCGCCGGCTCCTGGAGCAGGCGCACCGGCCCTGGCTCTGGGACGGCTGGGAGCAGGACAGCGGCAGCGGTGGCGGCAGCACCGCCGCGTCCCCTTCGCCGCCGGGCGCCGGCAGCCCCGCGGCCGCGCAGGAGGAAGAGCCGCCGGCGGCCGGAGCGGCAGCGCCAGCGCCGAGCGAGGCGGGACGGGCGAGCCCCGGTAGGGAGCGCGGGGATGGGGGGTGACACGCGTGACCCGTGCGGTTCGAGCGCCGGGTCCCTCCGGCCGGGCCGTGCTGCCCTGCCCTGCCCTGCGGGGCACGGTAGGGATGGCTCTGCCTGGGCCGCCCTGCCGTGCCGGGGGATGCTGATGCCCGATCCGGGCCCAGCGGGGTGACCGTGCGGGGGCACCCGGCCGCCGCCTGGCTTATCTTACCCGGCCTCAGCACAGCCAGCCCGGCGGTGGCACCACTCATCAGCCGGAGCCCTGGTGCGGTTTAGCCGGGTCCTTGCTAGGCCTGCGGAGAAGCCATAGCTGCGGCATAGGAGGTGTCTCTTTAAAGAGCTAAGTGGTGGTGGTAACTCTCATCCTGAGTCACAGTCACTTATGTAAACTGTTGCCATGGGAGCAGAACATCGCTGCAATTATATAAGCAGGTTCGTTGGCAAAAGCAGTGGCAAGTTGGACTGTGTGCCAGTGGCTGGCACTTAACGCAATTGTTTTTCTGGATTTGCACAAATAATCTGTATCGGCTGAACACTTGGTTCTTAATGCCACCTGAGGTTTGGTCTTGGGTTCACAGCTGAGTACAGGCAACTTCGTAAGCTGAGCAGGTGCAGAGCTGAGAACATTTTGTTCTCTTCGGGCAGAGAAATTGCTTTTTGATGTCTCAAGATATAACTACGTAGAGTGGGTAGAGAGAAAACAGCACTGTCAAGCTTCCTAAGTTGGTATTCTTTTTTTCTGTGAGATACTGTCTTTTACTTGTAATGAGAGAATACTGTATCCGGCAGCCACTGACTGGTGCTTTGCAATGTATTTTGAATCAGCTGTATATATCTGTTGTACGGTAGCAGGGAAAATCCTTGAGAATTGTTCAGTTAAGCCTCATGCTGTCTCTTTTTTTTTTTTTTTCCCTTGGAGTTAGATGTGCTTGTTTGGAGTGGGGAAACTAATCTGATTCAATGTCCTTTGGGGCCTGAGATTTCCAGAATGATCTGTATTCTGATATTCAAGGCTAAACTGCATTCATTGTCCGTAAGAATACCATATTATACAAAAGCTTTAGCTGTGTTGTCATCTGTTTAAGAGGCCTGGTGTTTCAGAGCATGCCAGTGATGTTGGGTTCTGCAGTGAGCTGCAGTCCTTTTGGCTGGGTGGGCCTGTGGTACCTAGGCCCCATGGGGAGGTGCACATGGCTGCTGGCTGCCAGGGTCATGTACCCCACCTCTGCAAAGCTGTTGTCCTGGTTTCAGCTGGGATAGAGATAATTTTATTTCTAGTAGCCGGTACATGTTGTGTATTGGATTCAGAACGAGACTAGTGCTGATAACACACTGATGTTTTAGTTATTGTTCAGTAGTGCTTACCCTAAACCAAGGACTTTTCAGTTTCCCGTGCTAGTGAGTAGGTGCACAGGAAGCTGGGGAGGAGCACTGCCAGGACAGCCGATCCAAACTAGCTCAAGGGATACTCTGTACCATAGAGTATCATGTCCTGATGGAGGGGGTTGGCCAGGAGCCACAAATCCTGCCTGGGGGTGGGTTGGGCATCGTTCTCTTGGGTTTTATTCTTTTCTCTTCTTATCTCCCTTTTCATTATTATATTTTACTTCCATCATAAAACTGTGCTTATCTCAATCCATGAGTTTTTCTGGTTCTCTTTCCCATCCCCCTGCGGAGTGAGTGGCAGTGTGATACTTAGTTGCTGGGTGGGGTTAAACTGCAACAGCTGTGCAGTGATGGAAGCACCCCAGCTCACCAGTGTGTAACAAAGTATCAGTGAGCCTCTTCGTGCCTTCCTCGATCAGGCCTTGAGGAAGTTGGACTGGTAGTATGCGAGGAAGACGTACACAGCATCTCAGTGAGAAGTACCAAGGAATTCCAAAAGATTCGGGAACTGTTGCATGGCAAATGGCAATGCTGTCTAAAGGCTTGGCTTCTAGAGGGAGGAGGGTGGAAGCTATTGAAGTTGCTCTTGGAACTTGGCATTCCCACACTCTGTGATGCAGTCTGAACACATACTAGTCTGGGTCATTTGTGGTAGAGACTAGAATATCTTTTCATTCTTCTCACTGAGCTTGTGGATAGAGCAGGTAAGCCTGCTACAATCTGGATGGGACTGGCAGCTGCCAAGGCTAGAGTCTGCTGGCCAGGGTACTCTGCTCATTTCCTAGCCTGCTCCTTGATGCTCTCCCTGACTGCTCTCTGGGGGAAAGATCCAGCTGGAGTGACTTGGTAGCCTGATTCTGCTTGGGTCATTTTTGGCAGAGGATGAAAGCTTGGTGGCACTTCCTGTGGTTAGTAGTGGTGTGTGTGACTATCCAGTGCCATGCATAGTCATGTCCTCAGTACTGTATCAGTGGCAAAGGGACTGTGGAGCAACAGCAGTCTACCAGGCTGTAGTATTCTGAGCAATTGTACCTCTGTAACTGATCAACTTTGCTATTGCTGCCATAAGGGAATGTCTGATGTTCTGTAAGGTCCTTGCTTTTTGTACCTATAATGGGAGAAAAATCTGTACTTAAGCTTAATTTCTTTGCCAAGTGCCTTAGGATAAACATTTTTAAGTTCTGCAATTATTTAAGAGCTTTGCTAAGTCCTTAGCAAAAGAACTGAAAACAATTCTGCTTAGGCAGCTGGATTTAGTGGATATTTACTGTATCTTAATATTCATGTGAATACACAAGCAGGTGACTCATTCAGTATTGGACAATTATAAGGATGTATTTTAATTCTACTTAGGGCCTGGCTAATTAAAGCATGTGGAGGAGATAACATGGAAACTACCACTCTGAAGCTTCCATTATTCAACTGCCTTTTTTTTTTTTTTTTTTACTCTGAAAGAACTTAATTACACTGAAGTGATGTGGGAGTAGCTGAGCGTGCTCATGTTGATGACATCTTTTGTCTTCTGAATCTGACATCCACCCACGTGCTGTAGCATCCTAGTTGTTACCTGGTTACTGCTGCTTCCCGCAGTTCTGTGGGAAATCTGATTTCTGTCTGAATGGTATGAACAGTGCTTGTGGCCAAGCATGTTTAGCCAGCAGTAATGTTGACTAATGTCTTGAGGTAAATCCAATTCACAACGGTGTGTGTGCCCTGGTTGCTTCTTTCCCTCATTAACATGAGCCTGTGTGTGTTTGCAAAAGTCTGTGAATGCTTCTCATGTGTGTGGAGAAAGTGGACATAGGCAGCTTGGCTTTAAGGTTTAATGATGTTGGTCTAAAGTACTGCCAGTGTGAACACCTGGGACAGAGGTTTTTTGTCACTGTATCTTGTCCTGAAGCCACAGCTGAGTGATACTAGGGTGTGCTTGGGGGCAACTTTGGGTTAATTCCTTCTGGCCCTTCACTTGCAGCAATGGTTTGTGGGATTCTTCCATGAAACACGCTCAGGCACAGATGTGCTTCAAACATAATCCAACAAAATCTTGACCTAAATCATCGGGTGTAGTTGTGGTGTAGACACATCCTCAAAGCTGTCAACAGAACCCAGTGGGCTGGTAACTAAAAGACAGAAGCTCTTGGCAGCAGTGCTGCTGTCAGACCTGTTGCTTGTGAAATGACAGTGCTGCACAGGCGTGCAGGATGAAGGCACCTTTCAGTCCTTAGTGCCATTTTGCCTTCAGCATTTTGTGCAGTGGTCTTAAGTGACAGCAGTGACAAGCTGCCATCAAAACAGTTACTCAACAGTATTTGGAAAGTGACTGATCTGGATTAGTGCAACTGAGCAGAAGGTCCAATTTCATACGTGTTCCCCAATCTTGTCTGTCATCATGTTGCAGGTATATTTGCTGACTCAAGAACATAGGAAGGGGTAGCTTGTGGTGGGGGAAGAAGACAAAGGTGTCAGTTCAGGGGTTTATAACATTATTATTCAAAGTTGCTCCAATTTTTTTGGGTTGGAAACAAGATTTTCTAACAAGCCAAGCCGGCCATTACTTTCTGAGCTCTGCCGCAGATGAAGCTTGTGTGAATCTGACCAACTGCTGTGTGGCTGCTAGCTCCAGTATGGCATCATATAAAACCTGTCTTGAAGAAATGATGCAATCTGTTTCAGCTGTAGTAACTACTTTCTACCCAGCTGTAGCCTGTTCATAACCACAACTGAATATATGCCCCTTTCAAGAGGCGTTGAAGCCCTGCCCTACTGGTGGAGGTGTTTGTACTAGAGTAAGAAACTTTGAGTTCAAGAGCAAAGTGCTTCTCCTGATCCTGAGGTAGTGCTGTAAAGAGCCAATGACTTTACATAGAGATAATACTGTTGACCCCCTATGACCTGGCCTGTGAGTCTAGTCAGAAGGTTGTTGATACTCCTAGTAAGCCAGCAGAACCTTTGAAATGGGGGGTCCTGTCTGCCCCGTGAAGCGTGTAGTGTTGTGGGAGAGGGCAGCTCTACCTGAGCTTTTCCTGCTTGAGCCTGGAGCAGAGTTGTTATGTAAGCGGGGCGATGCAGCAGGGTTTAAGTGACCTCTTCTGGACAGGAGCTTTCAACAGCAATATCTGGTGGGCCTGACAGCCTTGTTCAGCCTGTTAAGCACTTAATCCCCTCCTGTCCATCCAGTGTGCTCTGCTTAGCATCCATGATGCAATTTTAAATGTTCCTAGCTTTTTCCCTCTCCTGTCTGATCCCTGTTGTGCTGCAAGCCAGTCAGTTCTGAATTTCCTGTGTCTGCTGGAGCTGATGCTTTGCATGGGAAGGAGGAGATGGGTAGGTGTTCCTGGTGCCTGGATTCCCTGAGCAGCTGGGGTCTAAGTCCTGCTATCAGCTCCTGCTATTCTGTCTTCCTGTGAAAAGGGCTACCTAGCAATGGCTTGGATATAGACTATAGTTTAAAATAAAAGACTTAAATAACTGTTAGATGTCTGCCTCTTGCCTTCACCAATAGAGCTCTGCGTAAATGCACCACAGGAGTGAATTCATTGAAATACCTGCTTTAATAGCAGGTGCTCATAAGTGCTACAGTGCACCCTGGCATACAGCATTTACTGTAAGACTGTGCACAGAACTGTGTGTCATTTACCCATATGCTTTTATTGCTATTTTGGGACAAGCTGGCTCAATCATTTCTGGACCAGCTGGAGCTATATCCTAGTGAGCAGCACCCCCAGGCATGCCTTGCTTTTTAAAGCTAAAGTATCCATGCAATTGCAGAGCCCCCACTTTCCAGTATTTTTAAGTCTTTAAATGCTACTTCTGTTCACGAACTCAGTGTTGCTCCATCTTCCTCTGTAGAGAAGGAAGATGCCATTTTCCCCTGAACAGAGGATGGAACAGCTTCCCAGAATCAAAGCACTTCTGTGTCAGAATTGACTGCAATATGTCCCCTTTCAGTGTTTTATTTTCCCAAAACAGTGCTCCGTTCTGATAATGGATCTAGCCAGCCTCTCCTTAGGAGTGGCTGTGGAGAGAGAGATGCTCAGATAGTATTTTGTAAGGGGATAGCTCTCTGCTCCCTGTTTGCAACCATGATGAATGAGCTGTCTTGTTTTAGAAGTGAAACTGTGTGTCCCAGAGACCAGGACACTATGCAAATCAGGTCTGTTACCTCACTGAGGTTACTGCTGCTTGTCTTTTATCTAGCCTTAGCTATTAATACCTGAAACTACGTGCACCCAATATTAAAGTATGTGACATTCATCTGGCCATTTTTTGCTCTCATATTGTCACTCCTTTGGACTTGACCACTTCTTCTGGTGGTCTTGTGGGGACATTCGACTGAATTCTTACCAGATACAGCTTCAAATACTTTACCACTGCTGGCTGCTCTTTACCAAATACTCAGTCGTACTGCAGTATATAACCTACAGCTGAATGCTACACCTGCGCTAATTGGAAGACGTGTATTAGCAAGCCTGAACAGAGCCCAGCACCAGGGCCTCTGTGCTAGTTGTCAGCAAGTAGGCAGTGTGCTGGCAAGGCTAATAGCTTGCAAGAGAGAATAAGGCTTGCCTTATGGGAATTCTGGGGCGTGTGACAAGTCTTAATATCTTTACCCTAAAAATGTGAAGTAAGTGCAAGAGTAAATGGGTGCTTAACCAGTGTGCCAGGCAGGTAACTTGTATTTCATCAGAGTTGGATGGATGCAGAAGTGAAATTAAAGCAGTGTCAGATGGGGCATGTACCTGATTAGCTAAATCATGGCAATTAGCATAAATGATTGCTATTTTGTCACAGGATGATGAAGACACTTATGTAAAACTTTTACTAGTTGTCTGTGGTCAACTTCTCAATATGTAAACAAGCCTTAAACCAGATGAACTCCTCTGTCAGTGGAAGAATTCCTTCTGTACATACCAGCATATGCTGGTGGTGGCTGAAAGTGCTGAAACTTGAAACAGAGATGGCTTGCAGCTCATCCCTACCAGAATGGTAGGTGGAAACGGAAAGAAATAAATGGTGTGGTAGAAAACTTGCAAGTTTGTGTTTGTCAGCATAGTTCGAGTACATCACTCTGTGTCTAGCAGAAGGCAGCATCTAATGCTCAAAGCTGTAGACTTAAAGGGTGTCACTAGTGGACTCCCATGCTATTAAAAAAGGGCTGTAGTTGCCTTTTACATAAAAGGCATGGTTGGCCTAAAAGTCCCAGAGGTTGAATCACAGTGTCTGTGTCCACAGTGCGTAGTGGCCAAATGTCTAACATATGCTTCCAGCTTGTCCACACTACTGTTCAAGATTTGCATGATGGAGAATGAAAACAGGATTCTGTGTATTTACTTTTTCCAAAGTCATATTTTACTAATGTAAGCAGCATATTTGATTAGACTCACTCATTATAGAATAACAGAATCAGGTAGCTTGGAAAAGACCTTTAAAGTTTAATTCAACCACTATCCTAGCACTGCCAAGTCCACCAGTAAATGTCCCAAACTGAATCACCTACATGTCTTTAAATACCTCCATGCTTGGTAACTCGACCACTTCCCTGGGCATCCTGTTCCAGTGCTTGACATCCATTTTGGAGAAGGAATTCTTTCTAATATCCAATCTAGACCTCCTCTGATGCAACTTGAGGCCATTTCCTCTTGCTCTATTGCTTATTACTTGGGAGAAGAGACCGATCCCCATCTGGCTACACTCTCCTTTGAGGTAGAGAGTGGTAAGGTGCTCCCTGAGCCTCCTTTTCTCCAGGTTAAACAAACCTAGCTCCTTCTGCTGCTCCTCACATGACTTACTCTCTAGACCCTTCCCCAGCTCTGTTGCCTTCTCTGGACAGCACCTCAATGACCTGCTTGTAGTGAGGGGCCCAAAACTGAACACAGGATTTGAGATGCAGCCTCACCAGTGCCACAAACAAAGGAAAACTAGTTCCTCCCTAGCACTATAATGAAAGTAGATTGGATCTTATGGAATAGTTGTTTCCCTGTGTTTTTATTATTTAATGTTTTATATAATGCTGATTCAGCCTTCAGTGATGATCCACAACTGCAGTAGTACAACCTTTAAGTTCTCTCACAAATCTTAGCCTACGTATCCAGTGCCTGGAGGACAATTGCTGGACTCTTGTTATGGAAGGCTTAAATGTCTTGGAGAGCAATGCCTGTAGAGAGTGATACTTTAAACATACAACGTGCTATCTGTTCTGTGAAGTAAGGGTGATGTTTACCACGTTGTAGGTTTCTGCTTCATATTCTCCTCTCCTCCATAAACAGAAAATTGTAAAAGGGATATATGTATAAGCAGGGCGTTTGAAAATGAATCACTTTTCTTTCAGTGGAAGATTTTAGTATGAGGGATTTAATATTGCATGTACTCTTATCAGACTTCATTTCTGACTGGCTGGCAGAGTCTATGTGGCATTCAGCAGTCCATCTGTTTGCCGTCTGAAAGATGGAAGGATGAAACAGTAAAGACAGAAGATCACTGGAAACTGTCATTACAATTCTGCCTGGAGCTATTGGTTATCTGTAACCTCAACAGTGAAAGACGCTTTTAAATATGTGAAAGCTGTATTGTACTCACTAAAGAAAGAACGAAGACATTTAAGCAAGGTATATGTCTGTTGCTAAAGAAGTAATGACATCTTCCATTTCTAAAAAAAGCACAGCTTCAATGATGTATTAAGAGGGACTGTCCAAATCAGACACTTAAATGTCGTATGTTGTCACTGGGAACTTAAAGGATAACTCCTGTTTTTCTTTTTCTTTTTCATTTTTTTTTTCCCTTTAGAGAAAGAAAAGGAAGATCAAGAAAAGCAGGAGAAGGAAGAGCAAGAAAAAACTGTAGAACACACTTCTGCAAAGGAAGCAGACAAAACCAGCCGTACAGGACGACGTCCCAGCCGAAGTGCCTTGTCCAGTCGTAATGATCGAAAATCAGCCAAAAGTCCTCAAAGGACAGATGCACCAAAGGAGAATAAACATCCATTTGCTCTGTATGGATGGGGAGAAAGACAGACAGATACTGGAAGCCAGAAAACTCACAATGTCTGTGCTTCTGCTTCAGTGAATGAAGTAAGTAAAAGCTTCTGTTTCGTTAAAGCGCAGTGACTCCTCCTTAGTGCTTAGATATGTCTAACATCTAAGTAAAACTGCTCAGGGTTCCCTTTATTTGAATGCATGGAGATTCTGGCAATAAGTTCTAGAAATAAACCTGGAGAGGTTTGAGATGTCCCAGTAAAATAGCTCTTAACTGCTAACTGGTCTTGAAACTTCCCATGTTCGACTAACACTTGAAAATTCTGTTTAAACCTTGGCAATCTTGTTTCTGGCTCTAACAGCATTACTGGCTGTTACAAATGTATTTCTACACATCGAACTTCAATCAAAAACAAAGCAGCAGGCAGTTAGCAGGAGGCATCCCCCAGCAGGCAGGTGTATACACACTGCAGTAGTGTTTGTGCTGTGAAAGAGTGACTTTTGCTGGGGCACTTCCTAGAACAGGAGCCTCAGTGAGAGGGTGGGTACGAATGCTTGGCTGACAAAATGTCTCGTCTAGCAGCCTGTTTTGGTGGGTTGCCAGCAGGAAACTTTGCTTACAGAATGGTCTATCAGATGGCTGATGGATTACAGGGCTGGTGTAAATGTTAGCAAAACAGCACAAATAAAATTCATATGGTCATGGACAGCACTAGGATTCTGTTGTACTGGGGATCTGTTTCCTGGCTTAGAGACAGTGAGGTTGGGGTCTGTTACAACGAACAGATTAATTTCTTTCTTTTCCACAACTTTCCTAGTCTGCTAAAACATAAATCTTAATGTATACCTACCAGTGTCTTGTCCTTTTCTTACTACTGATGTAGACTCTGACTCTGTGGCCCGATACCTGAGGACTGAGGTGGGTGGTAGCCTTGATGTGCAAGATGGAGCTGGCTTTTGATGGGCTGTTCTGGAAGGGGTTTGAAGCCCAGCTTTTTCCCTTCTCAGCTACTCAACCCTTTGAGCCTTTCAGCTCTGGAAAGGAACTGCCTTTCCTAATAATGGACACTGCTGCTGAATTGATAAGCTTTGGTCAGTTCTCATAATAGTAGACTGGTGTTTTATGTTGAAGCCTAAAAGAGACTGATGCCTGACTTGAGCAGAGGTATTTATACCTTTTAAGACTTCTAACATTTCTTACGCTAGAAACAGTTTCAGAACACCTAAGACTACCAAAAGTCTTGGGTTTTGACTGGCCAGAATATTTCTGAAACACTCCCAATTATGCAGCACTTTTTCACTAAGGATGTTTCTTTAAGTATGAACCCACTACTTACTACCCAGCAAGGTTACTTTTTCTTGAATTCCTGAAAGGCGTTATTTTCCCCTAATTGAGATGGGAGACTGAGTTTTAAATCTGGAGACAGAAGCAAGCAAATATAGAAACTGGATTTTTGGATTAAATTTCAGGGAAACCATGATCATTTATTAATAAAAAAAAGTATGTTGTGTGTTCAGCATATTGTTCAAAATTAAGATCTTCAGTCTCTAATAAGGAATCTCTAGGGATTGATTTTCCTAATATGGCTCAGATTTTAAGGGATGCTTGGGCATATTGAGAGGTACTTAAGAGTTTATATGGCAGAAATAGAAGAACTGAAGTTTTTAGAATGTCTGAGTAAGACTGAAACATTCAAGATTTTGGGAATCATTTAAGAGTGGGAAGCAGGAAAGATAATGCAGAACAGAATTTGAAGAATTTTTTTTATGAAAAAAAATCTCTGCTTCCGTTAGTGGTACAAATTACAGAAGAAAATATAATCTTGCTCTCAAACCCTGTTTCTTCAGGGTGGCTATTTGGGACAAATAAAAAGCAATCCTCAGCATTCCTGGGGGGTTCCTAGCCTGTTTTCCTGCTGTAATATTAACCCTGGTCTTCTAGATTCATGAGTCTGCTCTACGAGCAAAGAACAGGAGACAAGTGGAGAAAAGGAAGCTTTCCCAGAGGAGAGTACGATCAGCAGAAGCAGAAACAACCTGGCGAACAAAGCCCTCCCCAGCAGACAACCCTTGGATGACAGAGTACATGAGATGCTACTCAGCAAGAGCTCTCTGAATCTGGATTCTCTTAGGCATCCTCAAAAGAAGTTACGCATATCAGGACACTGGTGCAAGGAACCAAACTACTTATGCAAGGTTTTTATAGGGAGTTTCCAGCTGTTAAGATATTTGTTACAATGTTTTTATCTTGGCTACCTACCTCACAGTGGGGTGTATGGGTGTATCCTTGGAGCCATAACATTTGAAGAGGCTTTTAGATATAACTACCCAAACTTTTAAACAATTCCCCTTTTGGGAATTTTTCTAATGCTTCAGTTGATTTGCTTTGAGTATGGGGGGGGGGAGGAGGGGGGAACCTCAGCATGCAGGGAGTCAAAGCAAACACTTTTTTGATTGTGGTTAAAAATAATCTGCTGTCCCCTATTTAAAAATCCAAGTCATGGGGAGATGGTGTTGGGGAAAGACTTTAAAGGTGTGATGGAGGTGCCTTTGTATTTATAATGCTATTTGATTTAACACTTCTACCAAAATAAGTATATGAAGACAGGCAACAGGAAGCCAGTGTGTCTGGCAAACAGCACTAATAAATGTAGACGCTTTAGGCAGGCAAATACCAAGTATTGTCTGTACACAGAAACTTTTAAAAAACCCAAAACAAACAAACAAACCTTGTTTGATTAGAGAATCTGCTGATGCTGACTTCTATCGCTGTTTCTAAGATCATTAGAATAAACTACTCGTTTTCAGGGCAAGAAACAGCTACAGGATTGTTTTGCTGTTGCTGTTCCTGTTGTACCAAATAACTAATGTAGACAATCATTATCCGATACCTGCTGCTCAATATGCAGTTGCTTGTTCTACCAGTATCGAGTTTTGCCACTGTACTAACTTTGTGGTCACGCTTAAGTCTACACTTAATCATGTAAATTCATTTATTGAAGGAGAGGGCTGGCTCCTTTCTAGTGAAGTCTATTTTTAACAATTCAGAATATCTGTTATGCTCAGTGGGGGTCAGAGTGCAATACGCATTCCATGTGGAGGTACTACACAAATATATTGTTAAAGGGTTTAAACTTGACAATTGTGTTGATAAAACTCATAGATGAAGTTCTGAGAAGCTTTCTGCCTCTCAAAATTGGTGCAGAACCCCTCACGCTGGAGGGATGGGGATGGGGCAAGGGCTAGGGGAAGAAGGACGGATGTATCCTTTGGTAAACAACAACATATAACTGAGTTCAAACATTTTCACTTGGTAGGTCCTACTTTTATGTAGTAAGACAGTCATTGTGATATCCTCAGTGGTTTTATTTCCCTTGTGTGCTGTAAAATATCTTTTTTTTTTTTTTCCAGTTTTATAACTGCGCTTTAAGCAGATTATTGCTGTAGTTGTGAGCTTCAGAGTTTTGTTCAGGCATGTTGTGTGTTCGTTACATATGTTGGTTATCTCAGTTTAACTGTTTTGAGGCTTGTGTTTTACAGGCTGGACACTTTTTCCCACAGGAAGCACACTTGCACTTCTGCAGCAGAAACCTGCACTAGTTTTAGCTTCATTCTCAGTGACAGGCCGGACTCTAGAATTACTATTGCAACACAGTACACATATTTAGTGAAAAGTTTGTGTTATTGAAAGCAACTGCACAAAGGGACCAAGTACTGCTGCCTCCTAGTGTCAACTATATTGCATCTGTAAAGGTTTCAGTACTCACAATTTTAATCTTACTAAGAAGTCCTAGAATACATGAAGTTATAATCTGATTTTTTAAACTTGCCTTTTAAGCATAAAGCTATAAAAATACAGACAACTCTTCTTTGAGCTTACCTGTTGAAGATTTTATAGCTTTTAAGTCTGAGAATGCAAAGTACAGTTAAGAATGTTTTATACACAGCAAAATCCCTGTATTTCAACTTCTAATAAACCACAGGCTAGAACTTCCTAAACTTACAGAACAGTGCCCAAGACCGGGGAAAATAATTCCAGAGGATGCCTTTACTCCATGAGATTGTTTTAATTTCCTTTTATGCTGTGTTTTCCTCTTTAAATAGCTGCTGTAAATATGCTTAGGTTGCTTCTGATGCTGGTTCAATTTGGAAAGCCACCCTAGCTTTGAACAACAGTGTCAAAGCACCAACTCAGTAGTGCTTAACAGCCTTATTCAACAAAAACTCTGCCTGTTCCTGTTGCTCACAGGCTTTGTAGGCTTTCTGTAACTACAGCAAATGGAGTTTGTGCCCTCAGTGCATTTTGTCACATCCAACAGTTTCCATGATTGTGTAGGGCAGGACTCACCTTGCCAAGCTTTTGAAGATAGCTTCTACAGTTCTCTCCTCCCACAGAGATGGAGGAGACGACTATGTGCCTGCCTTAAACACCCATTTTTGGAGAAGATGTATCTCCTGTTAGGTGTTGGTTTTTTCAGTAATTATAGGAGACTTACATGTCTTTTGCCTTGGATATTGGGTACCAAACTTTAAACATCTCAAATAGGCTTGTTCTAGGTGTTCAACAAAGCACGAGAATTTTCAACAGCATCAAGGCTGCTGTATACTGAGGAGACCATCTAGTTCTAATCCTTGTCCAGTCAAGAGCTGTTCCCCATAAAGACCACTTTTTAGAAGACAGTAGAGACACTAATTAGGTCAACTGAGTCATTATTTTGCTTTTTCAAAGGATCTGTAGCTAAAACTAATCCCTGGGTGCTATGTTGGTACTATCTTGGTTTAAGTAATAAAATGCCTCAAGTGAGGGGTAAATTATTCTGTGAATCAGGCAGCCTTCCTGCATTTGGGCATTATTTGACTAAAAAGTTAGTAGTTTAATTAGACTACATGAAATAGTATAGTTCTGGTCACTGCAAGCTGTATGTGCAAAGCATTTGGTCTGAAAACTGTTGGTGTTGCGATATTAACAAATGAAAAGCCAACCGAATTGTAAAGCAGAACTTTTCAGATGTAAAAGCTTTAACTCTATTTCATAGATTCTTACAGAGGGGCTGTTTTGCTTCAAATTTGACTCACTAAAAAATCGATAGTAAATATCTCTCTATCAATTAAGGAAGTTCTGAACTTTGTCTTGCATGGACTCTTGAATTCAGTCAAGTGAAGAACGCTTCTCACTCCTGCTTTAGAAGTAAAACTTTATCGTTAAGAACACAGTAAATTTTCAGTTCTCCAAAGTCTTCATGAAAATAACTGTTTATTCCTTTTTGCTTCTGAAAGTACTTAGCTAAGTGAAACAGGAATTTTACAGTGTGTAATGCTGCAATTTAATTATAGTGTTGTGAAGACTAGTGTTTACGGTGTAAAATGTTACCGTGAAAACTGTGTTAAGAATGTCCCTGTAAAATACAGTAGCATGCCTGTTCAGTCACTGCTGTCACATCTTCGCAACTATGAAGTACTGACTTTTCCACTGGATGCTGAGATAGTCAAGGTCATCACTAAACTTAGAGCCAAACTTAACAAAACTGAGGGACAGACCTGAATTTTTGGTAAGTATTTTATCCAGGTAGCAATTAATTAAATGCACATTTAAACTGAATTTTTAACATGTAGTGAAGTGTATCTGTTTTAATTTTTTATGGTATAATGCAGTGCCACTGAACTATAAAGGACTCTGACTTCTTTTTTTTTTTTTTACTGTGATAGGGACCAAATGCTAGCAATCTGAGGGCCTTATGTGTGGTAACCTGGATGTTCCAGTTTATTTTCCAGCTCAGATAGTGCACTCAGCAGCAAAGCCATATATGGAGCCTGACTCAACACCTTGACAGTAGCCCCAATGACATTAGGGGTACAATTGAATGGGAAGCTGCCTCAGCTATTGTTAGCACTGAATTCACTTTAAAAACAATAGGGAAATACCATCTAAGCTTGAAGCAATATGTGTTTTTTAAAGTTTTTAAACAGTATTTGTTTTTAATGCTTCTGTATTGTCTATATTTAATAGTGTAGTGTCAACTTGTACACGTGAATAAAATGAGTGACACAAAGGCCTTGACTGTTGCTTCTTTGCTTTTTGGGGGTCTCAGATTTTTTTTTCCCTTCCAGGTTGCTTTAGTCCCTGCATGCAAACCGTGGCTTCTGCTTTTCCCAGATATTCTCTAGTGGAAAGTAAGTGACAAGACAGGCTTCCATAATGACTAATGCTGGGTAAGAGGTCAGATTACAGTTACAATTCCAGTCTTCTACAGTTCTTGTGTAACTCTCCTAGAGATTCTTAATATCCTCTCCTTGTGTGAACCACCTTTTTTCCCCACTGTAAAAAGAGGAAAAAAAAACAAAAGAGCTCTAAAGTGGTCTGAAGTGCTATGCACACTGAAGCCTTTGGGAATCTGAATTTAGAATTTGGTGGAGAAAAAGGGTAACAGAAGGGGGGAAAAAAGTCAGGAAGCAAATAAGAGAAAATAAGGTGTTAAAGATGGCTACACTGAAGTTCTGTATGCTGTTGGTTCTATAGTAGATGAATGAGACTGCATATTTTTACTCCATATATTTACAATTCCTTGAAATTTTTATAGTGTTTTCTGCATGTAAAAAATAATGCAAATTAGTTGCACAAAATAATCAGATTTTTCTATATCATTCACTTTTTATAGGACTTAGGGGAGCTCTGTACTCAACCCATAGGCTGTACCTAGTTGAATACAAAGAATGGAGAGGATGGCTTAACTATGAATTCTATGTGCATTGCCTGATTGTCATGTTATGGACTTCAGTTAGCAGACAAGACTTGTACAAGTAATAGGATTTGCTGTAAGACACCTAGAAAATCAAGAAGGATCCTTTATTCGGTGCTAGATACAAGCATTAAATGAAACAGTGTAGGCCAACAGACTCATTAAAAGGCAAGACACAGGCTTTAATAAGACATTTAAATCTCTTATAGGTCTGAACAGCCAAAGCTCCACATCCAAAGAATCCTCAAACATAGGTACCTGGCGGTATTTCATGTAAAACTCCCAGCCATCTTGCTTTGGTAAAGAAGAATTTTACCCTAAAAACATAAATAACCTATCTATCACTTACTGTTTAGGTGAGTTAGGTTTGGTTTGCTGTCAACTATAATGCTAAAGCTTAAAATCTACTCCAGGGCTGATACTGGCATGATGTTTATTTTCAGAAACAAAAGACCCTCAGAGGAGCAACAGTAAACAATAGAGCTTGCACTGGTGAGAGCTGTTGCTTCCAACAGTTATTTCTCCAGAGTTGCTATTTTAGTTTCTTTTTAGAATGTCAGCAAGATACGCAGCATAAAAGGTTGAGATACTACAAAGCATGCACATTAACAAGGTTAATGTGTATACAGTAAGAGTATACAATAAAAAATGGTAAAAACATGTCCAAACTCATTATAATGACACTACTCTTTCCTTCCAGGGAGGAAGGGGACAGCTTAAAACAGTTACTGAAAGAATAAAACTGCTTACTGCTTTTTAAACCACAGACACTTGACCAAAATGATCATAAGAACAAAGTATATAAAAGAGGCCATTCTTCTATGTAAAGGAAAAGGGACAGGAAGAAGTACAAGAAAATCCCTGCCAAACCCCTGAAACTTCTACTTAAAAGCAACAGAATTAAGTAACAGTCCTCTGCTCCTTTCAGCTGCTACTGTAATAAGGGAAAGAAGTTTTGATCAACACCACTTCATTGTAACAGTGACAGGAGAGCAACCTTTAGGCTTTACTTGTGCTGCGTCCCAGCTGGTAAGTAAGTGTTCAGCTTCTGTCAGTGTGCCAAGAAACCCGACTGTGTTGTGGTGAGGGGTAGAACAGATTCTCCAGTACCTCCTCTTTTCCCAGCATTCCAGAACTGGTCTGGGGTCTTGGAACCAACAAACTCTGGCAGAAACAGAACACATCACACTTAATAATGGGCTGTTTGGACTGGTGGGGGAAATAATTCCATCCCAATTTGACTCCAGAGGAGTTGCTTTTGGTAATTTCTTGCAGTTCTGAAAGCCAAACTGAATTGAGTGAGGATTAAGACAGGTGAGTTTCTTTGGAGTTCTCTGATGTTCTTGTTAAAGCACAGTTAAGCTGCTTCAAAAAACACTTTACACTCTTACCAGGAAGAGAATACTTCTTGGGAATAATTGCTATCAGTTACATAATAAAGCCAATCCTAAATACAACAATTAGAGGAGAGAAAGAACCTGAAAGCTTTTGGACCCAACAGTCTCTTTAAAACTAAACCCGGGCTTTTCAAGTACAAAGCACACTTAATTCTGTTTAATTCAGAGAAACCTAAGGTGCATACTTTTCAGATCCATTTGAACAAAAATGTCAGAACAATGGGAACAAACACAATCCTAATTTCAGGAAAGATGGTATACCTTTGTGTAGCATCCTTGCAATGCTCTTGTGCTTTAACTTTTATTTTCTAACTGGACATATCAGTATGCATAAGTATGGGTCCTAACGACACGCTGAGAATTAGTCCTGTCAACGGCCTGTTAGAATGTGGCAAACTAAGTAGGAAAAAATAAAACAACCTCTCACTGACAGTTGCCAGTGGTTTTATCATTCAGGTCGTAAAAAAAACCTGTTGTGCAACAAACAAACGTGACAAAGCCTACCTCAGTTAAATTTGTTTATATGATAAAAAAATAAAATATTAAACTGCTCATAGTGCAACATTCTATCAGCATACATAAGTATACCATGCTTTGTAAATTTACTGTTACATTATTTACAGTACATTGCAATGCTTTAAACTAGAGGTGAAAGAATGAAAACAGGTAATGGAAAATGTTTACATACAGGTACAAGTCTTAATATTGTCCAAACTATCAAGTTCGCTTTGCAGACTTGTGTGTTGTGCACATTCCTGCCCCACACCACAGGGTACACCTTTCTGGCAGCAGTGACCTGCTCTGTTTGTAGATAGTGGAAAGATGCTTTTAAAAACTGCATAGCCTTCAAGCTTTTCTGCTTCTTCAAATACCAGTTGCAAGGACAGCTGTAAAATACACAAGAACTCCATCAATTACCCATATCTGATCAATCTGAAAACTCAACTCTTGAAATAAGGTCAATAAATAATCATTTCTGTAGAGCCACACCAAAGCTGAACTAAATTAAAATCCTTTTCCAGCAGTCTCTTACTTGAAGAATGGTGTTTTATAGGAGGAAAGCAGTTCAAGGATTCTTGTCCATTATTTAAAATTCTGAGCTTTAATTGGGAGCTAAGTTCCCAGAACACAGAACAAAATATGAGCATGTAGAATTATATGCTGCCTTATTTAATATTCTATAAAGCTCCTGCTGGTGTGTACTGCTCAAGCTGATAAATGAATACAGTAAAAATTATGCAGAAACTATGCCTGCAGTACTTATTTAATTTGATATCACTGTCCTTGTATTACAGAAATAAGGTTTAATTATACCAGAATAATTAAATACACAGGGAGAAAGGACAGCATGCCACTGCTTACTGCAAGAAGTTATGTAAAATTCAACAAACAATGAGAAGTGTCTTAAGGACAAGTGTTTATAAGAAAGAATAACTACCAAGATGCTCTTAGGAGTGGGTTATGTGACTTTTACGTCTCTTCCCCCACAACTGCTAAAGGGAAAAATCTTTTCCTTGCTTTCTCTGAAGAAATCTTTGGAAGACTGCAAACCTGTTTCATAGGCTGAAACAGCCCCAGAACAGCTACTTTAGACAGGAACACTGCTTATGCAGCAAGTACTACCATTGTCTTGTTTACATTTCTGCTAATAGCACACAGGAATCAGAATAACTTCAGGCTTCTTTTAGATAAGGGAATAAAAGTCAGTGGAAGTTTGAAACCCAGTGTTATCTTTGAGTCCCAATATTTAAGTCTTCTATTTTCAGAAAAGACTTTATAACAGCTTAAGACAAAATACTGTACCATTCATTTGGTGAATTCTCATTTCTACTAATGTTTGTCCATGATAAATCAGAACTGATTCACTTTCTCTAAAGTGAATTAGGTAGCTACTAGGCCTACAATACATTTCAGGAATAGAGAATTTTAAAGTGTTTTTCCACAGCATTATTCAGAGTAAGCTAAGATCTAGAAATACTTCAGTAAGAGCATTAGTCTTGCTTTAGAGGACAGACGAGAGAAGAAAGAGTGAAAGTATAAAAAACCCAGTCCATTTTACTGTACATTATTACAATAGAGTCCATGTAACTTTAAAGGCTAACTGTGAAAAAGCCAAGCACTCAATACAGCACATTTAAGAAAGACAGTAATTTACCCATCACCCTGAATTTTTTGTAACCTTACCTTCTGTATCTAAAGTAAGTATTTGGGATTTTTTGTTTTGTTTCTCTAACACCCACATTCTTGAGCACTTTGTGCTTGTGCTCTACGTGGTGATCTCAGCTGTCTCAAGGCAGCATCTCCATACTGAATACCTGAGCCCATTCTTTCTGGATCCAATTCTCCTGATGAGAAACAAAATGGTGACAAGAACATAGATCACGTGCAAATAATACATTCCAAATTAACCAATAACATTAGATTAAAAAATGCATAATTATATTCTGACCTAATTATGAAGAGACTATCTCACTTCTGTTTGCTTTTAGGCAATTTCAAGCCTGAATCATTTTCTTCTGTAATTTAACCACGTGCCCGTAATCATAATGACAAAGCAATCTGTCTCAGAGTCAGGCTGCAACAAGAAATGTATTCGCACTACTTCTAACAAAAGAAAGGTCCAAAATGTTTTCTGAGAACACAACTAAAAACCTCTGGCTTTCAGAGGCTTATTTGCAAAGAAAATAGTACTGCAGATACCAAGCCAAACAGAAATGGATCAGTCTGAGAAAGGGATTCCCAAAAGAAGTGCCCCAGAGGAAATGATCAGCCTTTCCTACTTGTGGTATCCATTTCTGCCTGCTCTATACCCTGAGCCTTCAGAAGTGTTCTTATGGCTGTATGGTGGTCTGGCCAAGATAAGAAATATTTAATCTTAAAAAAACCCAGCAAACCAACAAAGAATCCCTCTGAACAGTTCAGATCACTTATTCAGGTTCATTGTGCAAAGATGTGCCATTTGTAAATTAGCAGACGACACTGCATTGAAGGGGCAGCTCTCGAGGGTAGAGCTGTCATTCAGAAGAGACCTTGGCTGAGCTACAGGAACAGGACACCATTAAATTCAGTGCCCTGCACCTTTGATGGAACACAGACAAGCATTGCTACGGGCAAGGGACTGATTAGGTAAATTGCAGCAACTGGTCAGCACTGGGACATGTTGCCCAGAGGGGCTGTGGAATCTGTGTTCCTGGAGCATCTCAGAATGTTCCTGACAAGCCATGGGCAGCTTGCTCTCATTTTGAACCTGATGCACTTTAAATAGGAGGTTGGACTAAAGACCTACACAGGTTCTTTTCAATCTCCATTCTTCCATGATTCAGTGCGTGTGTGCTGGCACAAAGAAAACAGGAGCAGTTCACAGAAAACAGGACTTAATTCTGTTGTGGTAATGCCTCTTTAAATCAGTGACAGAACTACAGTATCTTGAGAAACTAGTATAAACACTGCTTTTTCATGTGGGTTTTGGGTTTGTTTGGGTTCTTTTTTTTTGTTTATTAAAAATGAAAGCTGTTTGGCATAGATTTGATTCAGTAGTCAGGAAACTCCTATGAAAATAACATTTTCATTGAAAAATTTGTGTTTGGCATTCAAAACATGTAATTAGAATCTGAGACAGACTTTTGAATATGGCCAATACTTAAAACTTTGAAGATATCAAGCAGCTAGAAAAGAGGAAAACTGGAATGCAAATCAGCTAACAACACCTAACACACAGAAGCCTGTCTCCAATAGAAACCTGCCCACTTGCACTGAGAAGCTTCTGGCACATTTCTAGATCTGCAAAAGTAAAAATGGTTTCAACTGAGCAGCAGGAAGGTCACTTCAGAAAAACACAGTTGCTAGGAAACATCCTTGAAATTTTTAGTGTTTCTGTTCAAATTCTCTTGACTGCATTACGTGCTACATATGAGAAGCAGAATTAAAAGTTATGTCTGCCCTGATATTAGGTTTTTATTCTGCATTACAAAAACTGCCAACTGTCAGGCTTGGTATTTGTAGGATGTAGCAACCCACACAGAACATACAACCTACACTCAGAGCTGACTGCTGAGGTAAACACTGTGTAAAAACATCCCCAATTCACACCGCCACCCCTTTTTATATACACAGATCTCACACATCCATTCCTATTAAAACATATGTGAAGCAGCTATAAAACAAATGAATTATTTTATCACAGTGGTATTTTTGAGGGTTTGGGTTAATTCTAGTAGTATTTCCATGTGTATTTTTATTAGCTTTCAAAGAAAGAAAAAAAAATTTAAAAGAGTATAAAGCTTAATTTACCTGATTCAATTTTATTGAGTATTTTTCTTGCACACTGTACAAAGGCCTCTTCAACATTTTCCCCCGTTAGAGCACTTGTTTCCAAGAACATCAGCTCTGCATTTGACACCAAAAAAACTCAATCTCAAAACAAGTCTGGAACACCAGATACAGTAATTCAAAGTATGAGAGCTAGGAGCAATAAAAATATTCTTACAGAGATCTACAGTCAGGTAGTATGGTCCAGAAAAATTAACTTTTGATGGCAAAACCACAAAAAAAATGTCCTCTGAAATTTACACATCAATCCTGGAAAGCTGGAATCCAAAGATAATAATCCAGGCTGTGCATGCAAAGTAGTGCATGAAACCAATGAACTTCATACAGTTTCACACTAACAGAACTTATACGCAAAAGCAAAGCCAGTAACCAGAGGTGGTAGAAAAGACTAAAATTGATTTATAAAAGCAAAGCCAGATTTTGCTGATGGCAGGACCACAGCACAGAAGCTCAGACCGAGACTGGCTTTAGCTGCCACAGAAAAGTCTCCAGACTAGAAATTCTGAATATTACAGACCTACAGGTACTAGTCCTCTAGATCCAAGCCCTGCATCGAACTCAGTTTCCCATGAGTAAAAATCACTACTTCCAACAGCAGCACACCCCATACAACCTTGTCTATTATCTACATAGTCACAGACGCTGAAAAACAGGAAATCATGTCCTTCATTTTCTCCTCAGCCCTTTGGAGGCAAGGCAACACCTGAAGCTGTGTTACATTCCCTAGGGAATATATCTCTGCATAGAAGGTATTCTTTAAGAAGCAGCTGCGACTGGAAGAATCAGCAATAATGACACTTAAACAGTACATGTGGTTTTCGCTGCAGGCACTGTCTCTCTGTGCCTCCTGGTACTGACAGAACTCTTTTCTGTAGACAAGGTACAGTGGGCAAAGTACACTCTAACTGCACCAAAAAAAAAATTAGTTTAAGTATTATGTGTCTTTGAATGCTACAAAAAGATTTTGTACTACTCACCATTTTCCTGTGCAAACCGGGACGCTTCTAAAAACGTAACTTCACGATCTGCATCAAGATCCTTTTTGTTTCCACACAGTATTATCACAATATTTTGACTTGCTAACATTCTTGCATCCGTCAACCAATTAGTAAGTGCATTGTAGGTTTCCCGGCTATGTAGAAAACAACATCCTTTATTAGAACACACTCGTTTCTCACGAACAGATCACCGAACTAAAACTCAGACGGCAAATCTGTCTCTGTGGCAAACAACAAACTGCTGCTACTCAGGCAAGGCACCTACACATCTCAACATGCCAATGATGAACTGGGAAGAGTATCAAATTCCTTCACAAAACTATTTCGAAGCTTAAGTTTTTAAAAAGCAAAATGAAATCAACCACAATATTTAAAGACACGCACAATTGTAAAATACCCTGTTACTGTGAAAAGCTAAAATTCTAAGCTTCAATCTAGTTTCAGCCTTTTGTGGACGAAATTTTGGGATACAAGAATGAGTTATTGTTTAACTTGGAATGTTAGTGATACTTAAATTTCAGGTGGAATTGTAAGGATTTACAAGGCTTGTGTAGAGTTGCACGCCTGAACTTTCACATCTGTGTCAAGACCTGTATTGCAGGCAGTCACCCTGCACACACCATTGGTCATTGTAGCAGTGGTCAGAGATAAAGCCTTCAAGCAGTAAGACGGACAGACGAGTACAACTGATCTTAAACACAGAACACAAAGACTGCTGAGACAACAGTCCACTCACAGCACAATAAGCTACAGATGTAGTGAATCATTATTAACCAACACAAAACTAATCTGACAAGTATCAGTGAATGGTGGCAGGAAAAATGCAGATGTGTAATGGCAAGGTATTTTACCAGCTGCCTACAATATCGTAATATTAAAAGATGCACAGATTAACAGGATTTTGGGATACAGTTAAGGAATGTGTAGGCAGAGATATGTTCTCCAGAGAATGACCTACTATATCAGCATACTAATTAGCACATTCCACAAGTAAGTGTTTACTGCCTTGGTTAAGGGTGGCTGAAGTCTCCTCTTGGTTTCTCTGGCAAGGCTTGCTGAGCCAGTGCTTGCATGTGGTCCACCACGATTAGACCAGCTACTGGTGGGCCAATACCCATGTATTTGTTTAACCCTTTAGGACTGTTTATATTTCTGACATTCACAATATCTCAGGTAAGCAAGTTCTAAAACTTAAATATGCACTGAAACAGAAGTACCTACTTCTGTACCTACCTTTTTTCTTCTCGCCCCTTGTCCATAGAGGGTTAGGTACTTGGGGACGAATCATTATGCATTAACTGAAAGAGCTGCTAACTTTCTTACCTGGTTATATCATAGACAAGCAAAGCACCTGCGGCCCCTCTATAGTAACTCCTTGTTACAGACCTGAAATAGAGTTACAGATATAGATTTCTGCATCGCTTTCATTGTTTAAAACCTGGGTTAAACAACTAGCATTTTGATGAACCACTTTCATTAAATATAGCTGTACAGGGATTCTCAAAGTCCATTATGACCTGTGTGCTGCTAAAGGTTTAAGTATCACCATAATATATGACCAGATACAGAAGTGGGAGCTGGTATCTGGCCAACAAACTGAAGAGACCTCATTAATGAAGACTACATCTCACTGCCCAGCTTTACCTAGTCAGACGTACATCCACAGAACCTGTCTAATAGGGGATATTTACCTGGATTGCTGCCCCTCACTCACACTTCTACCATCAAACGCACCTTTGTTAACCCCCCCCCCAAACACACACTCCACTCCCCAAAAATATAAAAAAAAAATTGATGTCCTCTTCGATAGTGAATGTACTCAGGGATACTTTAGATTTTTAATGAGTTTGATCTATGCCTCAGATGTGGAATACAATTAAAATATAGCATTAAAAGTATACTGGTGGTTCTAAGCTGACAAATAGATTGCTTTCTCTTTAAGAAACTTAAGTTATCTCAGTCTTTCCAGATGATTATTTACCCAAATAAATCTGACTGTTTCTTTTTCTCCTCTAATGAAACAAAACTATACTATGCAATTGTTTTCATGCAGGTTTCAAACAGCTTACAACTTCCTGGCATTTACTTATTCCAACCAATAGAAGGTCTAAACACAGAGAGATGCACATACACTATGAGTATTTGTAAGCAGAGGTAAATAGTAGCCAACACCCAAGCAACCATTTAATAACAAACACTTAATAAAATGATTGGAAAGCGTACCTGAATCTCTCTTGTCCTGCTGTATCCCATATCTGCAGTTTTACATATTTGCCACCAACATTTATGATCTTTGAACCAAATTCCACTCCTATAGTATGATTTGAGTCATCTTTGACTACAAAAAAACCAAGACATAAACCCAGACTTATTTGTAGATCATTTAAAGTGAATAATTAGTTTTTATATTAAAAAAATTTAGGTATAATCAGAGCTTCTCAGTGATCAAATGACAAACTACCTCCTGAACCATCAAATTTAGTGCCACTCATAAGGATGCTGCCTGAACACAGAAATAAACATTTTTACCATTTTTTAACAGCTTATTCAATTCAAAATTACTACTAGAAAGGCCTGCTTTAAACAAGTTCAGTTCACTTTCATAAGTGGCAAGATACCTCTTGTACACTTTTTTGCAAGCGTGTTTTCTAATACTTCGATGCCATTTAAATTTAAAATTCATGGGAAAACAGAACAAAAGAAGACAGTTTTGTCCATGAATGTGCAAAAGCTACTTCTGCTTTTAAGCTTGTTGTTGGTACCCCAGATTCTCAGCAACACACAACTGCCCTTACTTCAAGCTCAATCAGAGAATCATGCCATGTTCCTTAGCACTTACACATTATTATCCTAACGTATTCTTCAAGAGATAGAGTTACCATTTTGTTCAGAAAGATAAGTCACTTTAAGATTTACAAAGGTTTCTAAAAGCATATTGGTTTTGTTTAATCATGGTGTCAAATGCACTACCCAAGGGCAAATTTTCTTTTATATTATCTGTTCATCCCTAAATAGCATTCACAATGGGATCTCTACCAGTATTTATCACAGAACACAGTCCTTAACAAAGAAAACCACATGGTTATTTATTTAGAAAGATACTACAGGCTTTCTAAATCTATTCAAGCAATTCAACTTTTCTTTCATATTTTTTTCTGAAAGATCCAGGTCTCTACTATTTATCTAGGGAAGCTTATAGTGCAAGATATAAACTCTCACAAGCTGTAAATCAGTACTTTCATCAACATCAACATTTATTTGAGAGTAATAGAGAATAATGCTCCATATTAGCTTTCTGATTAGAGGCAAACTGAGCAATAAAGACTTATAGCATGGTTCTGAAAATAATTCTCAGCCAAAATCCTCACCTACACAAACAGGAGAATTACAGGAACTTACAAAGAAGGCTGAGTGATACAAAGCAACAAAAAACCATTACCGTGTTTCACAAATACTTACATTTCTTTTCAATGAATTGGTGCAGCAAACAGGATTTTCCAGTTCCAGCATTTCCTATGACCAAGAACTTGAAGAGGAAATCTGAAGATTGAAAGAAAAAAAATTATTAAATTGTAGTACATACTCACATTTTTGTCACAAGGCAGCTATTCTCCAGTAGCTGTTATTTTAAAGAGAAGGGAATAGATGACAAAATCAGCAAAATAACAATAAATCTGAAAAATAACCTAGTGTGTTCAATAGTGATGTTTCAAAGAATGCTGTTTGTTTATGGAGATACAATGGACAAAAAGAGATGGATATGGCTGAACCTGAATTCAGTTAAAAATTTGTTTGAAGGGTATGTAAACTACTAACTAGACCCAGTACAAATGCCCTATGTAATAATGTAATTTTTTAAAATCTCTATATTTTTGTATTTATTTAAAATTATTTTATTCACATTAATTTGAACTTCTCTATGGTACTGTTTACTACTTTTACTCTGTTTTAATCCACGTAAACCTAGGACAACAACAATATTTTTCTACAAAATTTAAAGGGAAGGAGTAATTTTTATTGTGGGATGCCTGTTTTCACATTTCCTCCACATAGCAAATTAAGATACAGGTATTTCTGGCACATTACCTATTTATGAGCCATTTACATCAGTGTTCATAGGTAACACACGTATTCCAGATTCATGTTTTTGTTAAAACATTAGAAAAATTTGTATTAACAGACACATATAATGCTCCCCAAATCTGCTTTTGTTTCAATAAAGACTGAAGAAACCTTCCCTGTCTTTACTGCTCTCAAAACTGATAAACTGTGATAAGAAAGCTTACAATTGCTTCCCCCAATATATCACCACCAAGGCAACTTTTACAGTTCATGCAAGATTTGCTATTTATGTTTCTACCAGCAGCAGATTTTTTTTATCTTTATTGCATAGTTTCTCTTATAAACACAGCAGGTCTCCAGAAGATATTCAGTAAGCATGCAACGAAAAGGATTAAGTTCGCAGTATCAACAATAATAAGAACATTAATTTTTTTAATAGTGTTCAAAGCTGTCAAATGGGTTACATGGGTATTGGCCATGGGGATGGCAGAATAAAGAGAAAATTAGATTATGCCAGGCAAGCCAAAGCACTAATACAATACTTTATCATTGCCTCATTTGAATATTTAATTTTAAAAACTGAAGCTAAGATGCACACAAATCTAGGTGCTCAGTCCATTTTGTGCAGGAATTATTTGTTATGGTGTATTATGAACACCCTCTAGCAACGGTGGGAAGAACAAGTAAGTTTCTCAAATGCTAAGAAAATCTCCACTGTTAAAAAGTCAATAACAAAATAAAGGGCCACAGTTTCCAGCGGTGTCCACCACCCTTTGTCTTCACTTACCTTCCAGATTTTACTCATATTTAAAATCAAGTGCTGTTTTATTTTTGCCTTTGCATGATTTTTCTTGTTTCAAATGTTGTAAAAGACTCGGTATAGATTCTGTATTCTACCCTTCTCAGAAAGAGATTGCTGTTTCTTGCTCACAAAATGCGACCATTTACATGCTCAAGACATTCTGTTCCAAACTCCTCTCATTCTTCACACCCCCATCCAGCTGCTCATGCTTTCTGGATAAAAAAAGTTGTTAAAACTGGATTTTCCTTCAGGTTGTGAAAATTTTGTATGTTATCTCCTGTAAAGAAGTGCCCCTCATGTCACCTCAACTGCAAAACACACTGAAGCTGAGAATGCCTCATTCTATCAAGTCTTCACTGTTAGTATGAAATGCAGACATCATAAATAGCCCCAAAGTGTCAGGTTAAGAGAAAAAATCTCAAAGAAAGACAAGATTTAATTTTTATGGATCAAATAACACTGGTTAGCTTCCATTTTGTATATTTAAACTACTGTGGGTGTGTGCAATCTCACTGGTTTTACCACTTTCAGAGTTTCTCAAAATGCAAGATGTTCTGAGACATACAATTAAAATAATGTATTTCTGATATCTGCCACGTTTCCAAAAATAACTCTGAAATCCAGTTAAAACTGGTTGTACTATGTATGTGGGGAGTGCTGTTTGTCAGATTTTCTTGTTAAAAAAAAACTGTAAAATTTTTTTCCACAGAAGATTCATATTATTAACAGTAGTGTAACAGCTACTGTCAACCTAAACCAGGAAAAGCATAAACCCGGAACTCTATTCCTCCACTAATTTGCACTGCTGTAAGCACTAGTGGTTAAATGTGACTCACAATGCCATATTTGTGCAACCCATGAACCCACACTGAACAGCAAATTTAACACCCTACTCCGTTCTGCACAGGTAGGATGTGGGCCAGTGAGACACTGGGACAAGGATGTTGCAGTCAGGGACTGATGCGGAAGAGATTCAGAACAGCAACGTACTTTTCCCTGAGGTGTTTTAAGATGAGGTGCTCTCTGAAAGCAAAAGTGCTATTTGGGGATTTTATATGATTATCTTTAAAACTGGTAACATATTCTAGCAGCACTTCATAATAGACTCATGATTCCTATCAAGATTCTACTGTGCAAATCAACTTTAAAAGGGAATCTTCCCTACAGATAAATTATTTGGACGCCGGTTCAATGCCTGCTTACTTAGTAGACAACAAATAAATTTTCCTCTGGCAAAACAGCAAACAGACTCTCTAAGGTGAAACCTGAAACTGCAGTTACAATTCACTTCTTCACAGTATGAAACTAAGGCAAATGTGTTTTATTCCACCAGAGAATGAAAATATCAAAATTCTGTAATAAAAAAAATTAAAAACTTAATTTATCAAAGAAGGGAGCACATGTAGACTTGTCGAGTAAAAGATTTGGATGCTGCATTCTCAAATGTAACTGTGCTTCCATCAGTTTGAACTCCAACTGTATGTAAATTGTTTAAACTAGCAAAAGGCTTTTAGACTTACATTAACAGTTTATCCACAAGCACTGGATAACATGGTTCAGGAAATATGGAATACTCCACACAGTTAATCATTTGCAAGGAAGGGCAAGAAAAAGGCCTTGCCAATACCAAAAGTCATAAATACCTAAGTTTAACAAGTTTTTAAGTTGACAGCCTAGCATATTAATGAGTATGGTAATACCAGGTGATAACAGGGACAACATTTTTCATTTTGTTATTCTGGAACTTCTTTCTTATAACATCATTCTGTATGATAATGGATATCCCATCAATTACATTTTTATAACTTATTTTAGTGCGTGATTTAGGCCATGAAATGTCTTCTTTTTAAGCTGTACAGATGTATCTAAAAATTTAGCACAGTTTAAAAACACGGAAACCAAATGAGATTGGACAGATAGCTTCTTTTAGGCCAACTGTAGCATCACAGCGTACTCAAACTTGGTAAGAACTTTAATATATTCATTCTTTGCAACTTCTTAATTGCTCTAGATTTTCTTTTTGATGTCCACTTTCCTGAGGAGTTAAGTCACTTTATTTCATAGCCTTTTTTTTTTTTTTTTTTTTCCTAGTGACAAAGTGGCTCTGAGCTTCAGCATTCCGGTCAGCTGCCAAGGCAGTCACTCTAGAGAAACTTTTCTTTTGAATTCTGTTGTTCCTCCTTCATAAAAAAGCTGAAAAGCAACATCATTCAAATGTCACAAATGCTTGTTGCCATGCTGGCTACTGAAAATGTCTAGAAACTTTGCCTGTAAATAAAATTATCTTTATACAGAAAGGATTAGGGCTAAACCGAACTCTGTGCCAAAACGAAAAAGTGTTACAAGACATGCTCTACAAAAAGAAAAGAAACATAGCACAGTATGGCTCTTTAAGGAAAAAAAGCAGTATAAAGAATCAACTGACTCCCCTCTGTGAGCTACACGCATCACCTGATCCCAAAATGGGTAGGGGGTACAGGAAACAAAATTTATGTTCTAGCACAGGTGAAAAGGAGTAAAACTAAGGATGCACCAGCAACACGAGCACCTAAACTACATAAATTACATGTTGGTTGCTATCTTTTGGGGAGGTGAGGTGTAAGCTGAGGGGAAAGGAGAAGAGAGACATTCGTGGACTTTGACTCAAGTACCAGGAAAACAGATGGTTCATGTGGAAACCACCCCCAGATATCCAACCACCTCCTTTGCCTGAAGCCTGCTTCAGCAGAAGGAATAATTGAACAGGTTTTGAGCTACTGCAGCTTAGTCTTTAAAACGCAATGAGAATGAAATTGTTTCTTCTTGCTAATACAATAGGGCAGGGTGGAGGAAGGGGGAAAAAACAAATTATATTCTCAATCTCAGTTTGATCTCCCTCCAACTCCTTGCTAAAGAGTAGAATTTATATTCACTAATGCTGACCCTTCAGAAACTCTCATTCATGCCATGGGGGGAAAATAAAGGTTTCCTGGTTATTAGACATCTATTTTGCTGAAGGAAAAAGTGGTCTGAAATATTCCTACTGGCATCTGCTGCCTCAAAATGAGAAAAGAGGAACTATTCCCACTGCTTACTCCTTTTTCTAGCAGTAAGTTAACAAGAGAAACAGGTAGAACAGATAAATCTGGCTCTACTTCAATCTGCATAAGGAATGCTTCCAAGAGAGACAATCTGCTTCCTTACAAGCAAAAGAGCTAAGTTTTCTAAGAAACAAAGTCACATTTGGAACAAACTGGAGGCCAGGGTGATAAATGCAGAGACCGCCAGGTAACTGGCAGGGGATGGGACAGCAAGAAAAGCACGAATAAAATTGTCCAGACCAAAAAGAATTATTTTCAAATGGACAGAAAAGACTACGCAATCTCGGACAATGACAGAAATTGATAAACTTATGGGACCAGACTGGGAGTAGTAGGTACTAGTGGAGAAGACACAGGGAAGCAGGGAGTGAAGAGATCTAACTTGAATCTTACAAACTGCACTGATTCAAAGGTCATACAACCTTTCTTCTATCCTTCTACCATTTAAAATCCAAAGATTGCCTTGCATTTACCTATTAAGGGTAAGCTATTTTTATGTCAGTCTGTATTTACCACAACACAAAAACACGTATATTTTGCCCTGGAAAGCAGGCTAAAACATGCATGTGTTGTTATATGGTAACTATCTACAGATATGCCACTGCATCTCAGAAATATTGAGTAAAAATAATTTTCCTAGAGACTCGTTTCCACTGTTAAAAGATAAACTTTTAAAAGAATGACCCTTCTATCCCAAAAGCAGCAATAAAATGTTGTTTCTAAACTCAGTCTCAAAATTCATAGTTATCTTGCATTTATGTTTGGTTTGGTTCTGGCACTTTGTAAGAAAAATAAATTGAACACAAACGAAAGGGATAAACAGATTAGAAAGCTAAGAAAATACAGAACTTATGAAATACATTGATAGGAGAGAAAAATGAATTGTGATCAAAATTTAGTGTCAAGACTGAGAAGCTACAGAACTTGGTTTGAAAAGAGGGAAGAGACAAGAATCTCAGGAAGGGATAGAAATAGCTTGAAAAAGTGAGTGAACAGAAAAGCTTCAAAGTAGACAATTTGACATACAGGAAGGAACTCGGAGAGGGAAAAAAACAGGACAAGACAAGGAAATTAACTGAAGGGGATAATGAAATATGATAGGCAGAAAGGACTGACCAGAGGAAAGGCTCTTTATTACTCATGGAGTGAGAAAAATATTGAAAAAATAGTCCCCCCTTTCAAAGGGAAGAGAAGTTGAAACCTCACAGCAAAATTAAAACCATATAAAAGTCAGAGAGCAAAATGACACTGGGGAAAAAACCACCACCAACCCAACCACCAGCCAGTTTCCTGAGCCTGTCCATATGGGAAGAAAAGCTTGAGGTTACATAATCAGAACGGGTCATAATTGAGGTGACAAGAAGAAAAATCCAACTCATGAAGTACCTATAAGGGCAGAAGCTATAGGGATTCCAGCACTGAGGGGATACAGTGACCACTGGTCTCCCCACCAGGCAAAACTGTCCTAATACTTCTCTCATCCTTGATGGTCACATTACAGCTGGTCAGAAACAAACCACCCTTTGTTAGGACAGCAAGCACATTAAATCCCAGGAAGTTCATCAGGCACAACAGATCCATAATTTTATCACATTGTAGTGCTTATTTTGATCTGTCAACAAGGCTGCTACATGTGGAGAGGACACTGACTACTACTGACTACTGACTTAGCTCCTGACTACTATTACAGTCAGATGTGGCATAGCCATTGTTAAACTTTATGCTATAATTTAGTTTTATTCTATCTTCTCTAAAACTTGACACTCTCAAGCATTCTAGCTCAGATTTTGTTTGCAGCTTGTGTATGCATAGGACAAATATGGAAACTCAAAACGGTAATGTAAGGTTGTTCAAAAAGAACAGTCCACAACTGCAAACCTTTCACTTCCAAGGGCTTGTTTTCTAGGACACCAAACAAAAAAGAAAAGTATCAACAGCTACAGCAGGTTTACAATCCCTATTCTGCATGACTGGAACCATGCAAAAAATGTTGAAATGTTCTTGTTTAAGATGCCAATCAGCTCTTTAGCTTACTTAGTATTACAGCATCAAGAGAGGAGTACTACTGAAATACTGTCATCTCTGGTCTTCTACCAACCCATCCGCTCAGAGACCACCAATCCCACTGTAATCACAGCCGAAGCAATCCCAGTTTTTGATCACAAAAGTTCAGAGCATAAAGAACTTGTTCAAACTCAATTCTAGATTTACAAATCTACAAACCAGATCTCTGGTTTCTACAGGGATGTTTTGCATGTATCTAAGAAGTACGAACAGAAGAAGCAGGGTCTTAATATCCCAATGTTTGCACTTCAAGGGTTGCCCCACACACTCTTGCCTCGTTTTGCCCCTTAGTTCTGTGCACTTGCTGTGCACCAAAGCAAGGACGAGCAGGAAAAACCACCGAGCACTATGACTAGAGTATTGAAACAACTGACTTAACATAGGAGAAACAATCAGGTCAGTCAGCCTACTGGTACGAACTCCTGAAGGCCATGCCAGGCTCCCTCACAGTTAGCAGAGTTGTTGTGCCCAATTTTGCTTTAATTATCCAAATTACTGCTTATTTTCAAGAGTCTGCTCTTTATAAAAGCAACAAGATGCAAATCCAGCTCAAAAGTCTGAACGGCTACTGAAGGATCATAGAATATGCTGATTTGAAAGGGACCCATCCAGGACCATCGAGTTCAACTCCTGGTCCTACGCAGGACACCCCAAGAATCACACCACATGTCTGTGAGCATTGTCCAAATTTCTTGAACTCGGACAGGCTTGGTGCTGTGAACACTTCCCTGGGGGAGCCCAACCACCCTCAGAAAAGAAGTTGCAACACACAAAGCTAGAAAATGACACATGAAAGGGTTCATCACAGCACTCAATTCTGATCTTACTCTCATGGACTATGAATATGAACCTATTCCATGGACTTTGAATAAGCTTACATGTACAGCAGCACCTTTACCCTGCAAAATGTTATGGAACTGTATGATATGGAATTGGAAAAAAATCAAAATCTATTCAAGGAGGGTTGTTTCAAGCAAAATTATAAAGAAGAGAAATGAATACTATTCAGTTGCTTCTCACCTCCTCCACCTTCAAAATGGCACTTGGTCAAACAGCAAAGGATGAGTAAAAATGTCTCCCATAAAAGCAAGTATTTAACTTCAGTATATTTTTTTTCTTGAGTGCAATCTAGCCACCCAGAAAGTTTGTCTTGCAAACGTTTGTTCCAATTCCCGCAGGAGTCAAACACGCAAGCAGTATCAGCTCTGCTTACCTCTTCGACTCCTCACTTCTCCTTGATGCTTTCCGGCGAGGCGCTGACACACCCTGTCAGTGCCTGCGCTCCGACTTACTCCCTCGGATGTTTCCCTACCAGTAGCAGCCAGACACCCATTTCAACTCACTCTCACAGTGAACTCCTTTTGATGCCTGCGTGTCTAAGACAACAGGGCCGAAACCTTAACTTGACCCCCTGGAGCACACACGGCCTCCAGCGACAGAAACGGGCAGCTTCTCTCCGAGGGCGTGCCCTGCGAGTTTCCCTCGGAATCCCTGACCCACAGCAAGCAGTGTCTAAGCAGGCACCTCCTGACGGCGCAGGATAACTGGGAACGCTCCCAGCCGGGCAGCCACGGGCGGGGCAGGCGCAGCGGGGTCATGGGAGCGGCGCGGTACGAGGACCCGCCCGGGCCCGGGGAGCCCTCACGACACACGGACTCCCCCCCCTGCTCGTCAAAGGACACCCCCCGGCCACGGGCCCGCTCTCCCGGAGGGGAGGAAGGAGAGGGGGATCCCGCCGTCCCTCCCCGCCCCGCCTCGCTCCCGGTTCCTACCGTAAGTCTCGGACATGGCAGTCTGCGACATCCCGTGCGGGGCCAGCCCCCCGCCGCCGCCGCCGCCGCCGCTCCTGCCCCCGTGCCCGCCCGGGCTCGGCGCTGACCGGCGGAGGGAGCGAACAGGCCCCGCTCCGCGGGCCCGGCCCAGCCCCGCCCACACCACCGACACCGACGCCGCGCACGCACGCGCGCCCGGGCCCCGCGCGCGA
>JAWMRA010000113.1:43020114-43186608 GCA_035584735.1 Pseudotriccus pelzelni
TTTAATAAAGGGCTGTTATTCCTTCCTGGACATAATTCAATCTTACCTGTGTCTCATTTAAACTGAGACAGAGACACTAGCAAAGATTGCACTGGATTATTCTCGGATTGAAAACCAGGCAATTAACACCTTTTGCCTTTGCCAGCTCCATTTCTTATCCCTCATTTGAAAATTACTAGAGAAATCTCAGGGATTCATTAAAATTGAAATATAGAGGTAGTATTCTTTATTACTATCAGCAAAGCAATTGCTTCCCTGGGCTACTCCAACACAGACAGACAGCAGTTTTGTGCTGGACAGTTTAGAGTTGTCACCCTTAGGAGTTTTTAAAAGAGCTCTCCTCCTAAATATGCTGTTTAGGCCCTGCTTTCTCGATTTTACATTGCCCCTTTCAAATTAACTGTCAGTCAAGGTGATTAATGTCTTGTTGCTCTACAAATGGCTTCCACAATATATAAATCATGGCTGTATTTTCATGTTATCTTGTCTTTGTGACTAACCAAAAGGAATCCTAGTAAACTTATAAAACCAGCACATTTTTGTTTTCCTTCTTAACCAGGGAAATGGTTTCTTCTAACTTTTCTGAGTAACGTACTTGCACATCTTACAATGAAATTCACTGAGATTAGGTGAACATTTCACCTCTAAATATTCCCAACCTGTATTTCTGAAAAATGAGAATATTCCCTCAGAGTTGGAAGAGACCCTCCTGGCTGGGCTGATGACACACTGATAGGCAATCTTTCTTTGGAATGACATTTTAATACATCTTCAGTGTTTAACATTGTTGATAACAACTTTGGTTCTCTAATCAGATTTGCTGATGTCACTGTTAATTTCTGTTATTAAAATATTTCTATTCAATCTGCTGTTAATATTATAAATTAAATCATAACCTTTTCAGCCACAATACACTTAGGGTTTACTAAAATTTTTAATGAAAACTTATAATAGTTGCTGAACCTTTCTGCTGGGCTTTGTTGTATTTTAAATAGTAGATATCCATATGCTGATTGTACCTTTACTTGGGTGTTTTTCTTTGCCAGTTTTTTTGGGTACATTACACACAGTTGGCTAGAATTTTCCTAATTAAATTTTCTGAATTTTTTTTCTCTTAACTTGCACAGCTTGCTGTTTAGTTGCCCCTCTAAACCTCGCATATTTATATAAAAGTTAAGCTGTAGAGCAATGCTTGTATCTTCCTGCTATACACTTACAAGAGAGGCACTGAATTAGTCCTTGATCGTACATGTGCTGGTTTTAAAATTATCACAAATGGATAATCATGCATAAATATCACCATCTCACATATCATACATGTACAGGTAGAAACTCCAGAATGACACAGACAGGGTCTTCTTGTCCCAACAGCAAGAACCATGTTTGTATAGAGTAGAAGAGTTGCCAAAATGCAAATAGTTCTTAAATAATGTGCTGCAACAACATGGCTGGTACTAAAACTATATGAGTGTAATTATTTTTAAATTATTTAAGTAAGTAATAAAATTAAAAAGTGAACTTTCATCCTTAGGTTGTAAAGCTTTAGCATATTATCTTAGCTATTATCGACTAAGTAAATTATTTATTTCCTTATCCATTTATATTTGGCTGAATAATTATTTAATCCCCTTTCATTATTCAGATGGTGTATTATAAACTGTATCCATTACAAGTTTTTCTTTTGTGGCTGATGCATTTTACACATAAAACTTTGGCTAATAGTTTTCATCTGCATTTTCAGGAAAGGGTCTTCCTAACCACAAATGTATACTATAGATTCTACTATTAAAAAACCTTCTAAAATAAGCAAACTCTATAACTCAAAACTGATCTAAAATGAGAATTTTGTTCAAAAAGCACCCACTGGGTTTCTTGGTTGTTTTGACTTAAACCTTTTGTAGGGTTAAAAGAAAACCTGCACTTCAGGTTTTCCTATAATGGGTATCTTTTCCTGTTTCAGGCTTTTTTAAGTATGTCCCAATTTACAGAGTCTTAATACATTCTTTGTATTTGGCAAAATATAGGAACTCCCTCCACTGCCCCAGCTAATGTTGAAAAAGTGCATTCCAGATTCTAGATCCCCCCTTTTACTTTTCCCTGTTGGTGACTTTTGTCTTCATAGCACCCATTAAACCAGGGGGTTGGACTAGATGATCTTCAAAGGTCCCTTACAACCCAAACTATTCTATGATTTGATGAAATTAATAAACTTAGGCTACCCACTGATTGCTTCAAGTAATCATCACAAAAATCCTTTGGGCTTCAACTTGCAAATCCTTACAACATTCTAAACCAACATCATTATTAAAAGAAAAACATATTTTATTTCATTGCTAACAAATTGTATAGAATTGCAGTCTAATTTCACTCCCAAAGAGTAAGCTTGCAGCAGCAATTCATGCTTTAAAATTTCCACACCTCCAGGCCAGGTGGCCATAAATCATAGCTGATAGAGGCTGGGCTGGTTGAGGCAGCTTCCGAGGGGGGTATTCGCCAATTGATACCATTTCAATTAATTGATTAACACTGGAAACAGTATCCACAACATTCTTGCTTTTAATAGCCCTGGTGGATACATGTATGACTCATGTATTAACAACTCAGTAACAATCATTTGTGGACATTCAGACTTAAAAACTACATAAACTAGTACTGTTACAAGACCCTTAGCTTTCCAAGAGTTCTCCCACAAAAATGTATCAAAATAAATATTGCTTTGGATTCCCTGGTTTAGCAGGTGTGCCCAAGTTGGATTATAGCAACTGCAATTAATTATCTCACTCTCCCTGGACCAATGCCCTGTGCTTGGAGTCGGTTTCCTCACTGTTATTTTAATAATATGATGAATTTGATCCATCCTTCCAAAAAATAAGGCTCAGAGAAAACAGGTAATTTAAACCTGGCTTCCAATGGTTTCAGACATCTGGCCACAGCGGTTGGAATCAGGAATCATCAGTGTCACCCCTAAAGAAAAGTTCCTCAAAAACTCCTAAAAATGCTCCCAAACTTTTGTTCCAATGATGCTTCAACTGCATCCAGAAACTGCATTTAAAGGCAAGGCTTGCCTTTTCTTTGTACAAAACATACAGAACTCCCTTTGTAGGTGCTCATAATTATACAACTCTTCTAAAACAACACTTCATTTTCAAAGCTGATTGTCAAATAGAGAAAACATAAATATCATTCAAATAATCCCTCATTAGCATCCTAATAAACTGAAAATTGTCTAATGACATATTAAGAACAAATATGCTGCTACCTCAACCTTTTGCTAAATGTAAATGTCTTAAACAGAACATCCTTCACAAATCTCTTGGCTCTTGCTTTCTGAAAGGTTTATAAACACTTAGGAAATGTAAAGGTATTTTTTGATCGTACCTAATAAATAATTTCTCCATGTGAACATGGAGGAAAAGCTTGAACTGCAATTTACCTCGTATTTCATGCAATTTTACTAATTAAGAGAAAATTGTGGAAATCCCATGCATAAGTTTTTCTAGCCTTTGTGAAAACACATACAGCAAATGTATACATGAAACATGGGAAGTATTTGTATTTAGTCAATGTTAGTAATTCCTCAGCAGTGGGCCTGTGGGAAAACGCAGGTAACCGGCTTCTCCAGCACACCGCTGCTCCCTGGCTGGCCAGCTGCAGAATGATGGCTAAAAACCAGACTCAGAAAAAGAAAAGAAGTAGCAGCTGCCACAGTGCAGGAGGTAAAAAAACCCCACCACAAATAACTCAGCAATTGTCTTGGATCAGCTATAGTGGGAAGTGTTAATTGGTAAAACAAAAGGCTGTGACTTTCTAGTGGGTTATTTTCTGCTCTGCTGTATGAGGGATGTGTTCCTGACAGCCCAGGGGCACAACCTTCCACTCTTGGGACTGAGTGATGCCTTCCTCTTACATGAGTCTGCAAGAGGTATTGAGCTTGCATGAGGGAAATGAGCTTCCAGAGGGACAAGGAGGCCAACTTGGGGGTGCTGGGCACTCTTGGGAACTGTAAGGGATTTGAATAATCCAAGTGGATACTTGGGGCAGGGGATGGATCATTTACAGCAAAGCAGAGGTAGAAGCACTGTGGCTTTTGACAGACAATAGTTTCAAAGTCTGGGTTTGAGCCAGACAGAGAGCAAGTACAAGCTTCTCATTTTAGAAAGTTATTTTCCATTGGAAGTAGTGTTTTCTGAACTGTAGCACATGCAGAGCAGCCTACCTGCTAGAAGAACCCAGCTCTTTAGTGTGTTCTTCCACTCCCCAAGACACTACCTGACATGTGCAGATCTTGCTGGCATGAGGCCACCTGCACCCCTCTGAAATGTGGGTGTTTCTGTAGCAGGACTTTTTACAGAAGAAAGTAGCAAGTGACATCTCATTTTCTGTCTTAGGGGAGAAGAACATTGGTCATTAGAAGGTGTTGTTTTAACAGTCCTGATGTGTCTTGCAAATTTTGGCTCTTAGGACAACTACATCTGTTCAACTGGCACCATGAAACTGCTCTACCATTTTTTAGCCTAGCTGAAGTTATTGATCTGTGATAACTTGTTGCTGTGAGTACATAATAATTTTTAATGAAGTCTTTTTCTGGTCTCTATTCCCTCCTATATGTTGAATCTGTTGTTGTGTGTATTCTTATTTCTCATGCAAAGGAACAGGAAACATGATAGTAGCTTGCAGAAAAAATAATTTGTCTGAGTAAAGTCCACAAGTAACATAAATGACACCTATATGCTGGGGGAGGACGTGGATATGTTATGTTAGGAATGCCATAAATTATCTGTTTCTCCTATCTTGACTCAGGATCTCGTGGGAGGTTTCAGTTATATCAGAGCGCAAATGCTTGAGGGTTTGAACCACAGTTTTCAGCTTTCTCTCATTCATGGTAAAAAGAGTCAAGATCCTTTCCTGCAATGTTTTTGATTCACTGCACCAGCCTTGTGCCTGAATTATATTCCTGAGAGTCTGGTTTTCCAAGGCTTGGAGTTCCTGAAGATGAGTGGAAGAGCTTTAGAAAACATTATTGTTCCAAATATCTTGACACCATGTGAGGATAGACCATCCTTGTATTATCCCAACTTCTAGTCATGTAATACAGGGCACGAAGCCAGCTGCAGGAGGAAATTCACTGTGTAAAGTCAGGGAGGCAAGAAGCAGCTACTTTTCTTTTTTGATGAGGGCCTGAGAAGTCATAGATGCTGAACAGGGAAGAGGCTAAGCCAGAATATGGGGTTGCAGGCACATCTCCTGAAGCAGGTCTTGTGCCCGAGTCCTGAGCCCACCTGAAGGGCTCTGTTCTTGAGCAGGGGGAGCATGGGGCGTGGAGGGACTCTTCCTCAGAGGCAGAGAGTGATGCCAGTGCCAGAACGGATGTTTGTTTCATGTGGTATGATGCTTTGTATGGTGGAGATCCAGCTGCAGGTGGGGCCTCAGGGCACTATGGCACTTGTCAAATAAAAGTAAGAATTGTTTTTCTCATATCCTGTTCAGTGTAGTGATTTCGCAGGAAGACTTCACTGTAATGTGAGGAAGAAAAAAGCCAATGCACTGTAGGAGCCCAGGAGGACTCTCTCAGGGAGGTGTGAGTGACACACTGGCATTTGTGTCCAAGGAAACAGGGTTTGTCCTCTAACTGCTCCAAAGGGATTTCCTCATATTCTCCCATGGCTCTTACTCATGTTTTTTGTATTTAGTATGGCCACAAACTGAAAAAAACTCTTTCAATCATGCAAAACTCCCTCCCTGTTCTCTCTCTCCTTTTGGACTATGCTGGACCACATTTGGGTAAACTATGTGGACCGGTTTTCTGTGTTTGCTTTCTGACATTCTCTGAATACAAAACCCCGGATTCATAAAATATGCTTTCTGAATATGTACACATGCTGCTGACACCATTGTTCTGGTCAGCAGCCCTTTTCCCATGACAGCATTAGGAAGCTCTCCCTCTGTGCAGTTCCACTTGAACCTTGTTCACTACCCTATGTGTCAAAAGCAGGAATATTCACTTCTGGGATGAAAGGAATGAGCTAAAACACAAGCCAGGGTAGCTATGTTGATCTTCATGATGACACACTCTTGTGTAATTTAGGGATAGGGCAAATACTTCATTGACCTTTACTCTGATATCTGCTTATTTATCTGCATTAGACAAACAGCCAATGGCTATATCTCAGCCTCAGCAAACAGCAAGTTCTGTCAGCACTGCAAATACCATTTGTTGCTTTATTTTATGGGAAGGAAGGAAGGAAGGAAGGAAGATTGCCCTTTTATTACTGCTTTCAGGGATGCCTCACTGCAAGCCCACTTCCCTGCACCTTGGATGTTTGGAGCTTTCATACTCTTGACCAGATTTTACCCTCTGGCAAAATTCTGCCCTGTACAAGTTCTTGAGCATGTTGCACATTTAATGAGACTGACAGCAGTCAGCTCTAGGCTTAAAGACAGGAACAGCAGATCCTTATCTGAAATCCTATGAACTGGGTGGGGGGAAGGCATTTTGGTCCAGGTCATAGATAGAGTTTCCAACAAGTTCCAACTTGGTTTCTATAAGGCTGTCTTAGTCCTAGTATAAAAAGAGAAAGACCCTTTTCAAATTATACCTCTGCTGTCATCTAAAAAGCTGGTATAGGTAGGCTTTTATTTTGCTAGTTGCAGAGAGTATAAAACAAGCCTGTCTTATGCAAGCAGCTTCTCATACCATCAGCACCAGCCTGGCATGAGAAGGATGTTTCCTTTAGGATTTCTTGGCTCTGTTAATGTGGTTGATTTCACACTCGGGAGAATTAGATGCTAGAACTTAGCATGGGAGAAATTTAATTTCAAGCTTGAACACAAGTGTGGTATCTGGTTCAGATTTCCAGTCTCCTTTAGCTTATGCTTAGTACCAGTGACTAGATTACTAAAAGTACACCTTCTCTCAGTACTCACCTTATTTCTACTTAGGGTGAATGTGAGACAGAATCCTAAACCCAAATGTCTTCCAAATATTAAGGTAAGTTGGACCTGGGTCCAAAATTTTCGGAACCTTTTTCTCTAGGGCAAAAAAACTTACTTCCAACCTACATTTTGAAGAACTTCACACCCAGCTGAGCTTGATCTCTAACCTATTAGCCTGCCCTGGTAGGATTTAATTTCTCTACTGAGTTCTGCACAATCTTTTGTCCAATCAATACTTTGAATGCATTTTGTGTCTCAGCCAAAGACCACAAACACCTTATAAGGATGTCTTTGTGTACTTCAGGGCCAGCTTACAATAACCTATGACATGTGTTTCCATGTGTCTTTAGTTATGGATTTTGGCAAAGGTGTGAAGAGACTTGATTCTTTCTTACTGAATGCAAGAAATCCTGGGTTCAATTTGAGTCACTTTTTGCTTCCTTCTTCCTGTGCTGAAATGTTCAGTAACTTATGGATACCCTCTCAAGCAATGCTAACATTTCATCCAGAAACCTTTGGTGACCTGCTGATTTATATACAGCCACAAGCTAAAAAAGTCCCACTTTTCCTGGACTCATTCCAATAGCTTTGATCTGGAAACTGAACAAATTTGTAAATGTTTTGTAGTAAGAAAGAGAAAGATATTTTCCAGAATGTTGAGGAAATATTGTCCAAAATGAACTGTCACACACTAAGGTGGAGATGACATATGAAATAGTAAATACACAGCAAGGCTGAATTATTCATGGAGAAAGGAAAATGCCTGCTTACCTTTGGGTAAGGAAATGTGAATGAACCTAGGGTTTTAAAATGAAATAAGTTGCATGATTTCAGCTCTGTCCTTGTGATATGGTAATATCAACATCCTGTCTTGAACTCTTCTGGAAATGCCCTATTTTTCTCTCCTTTTCCTTCTCCCATAGCATATTGTTGCAGTGTCATTGCTGCAAGATTCTCATTCTGATGGTGTTTGCTGATTCTCCCAAACCTAAGTTGAGCAGAATTGCAATTGAGCAAGCACATAGAGAGCACTCCTGCTCGGTATTCAGCAGCCACCAAGTGGCCGATGGGTATAGATTTTCGATAACAACAGTTTAGGCTGCACAGATTTACTTTCACAGTCCAGTCCCTAAGTTCCTTGAGATGCTAAATGCAATTCTGAACAATTTCCCATTGCGCTGTGTGCATGCGTGTGCTTGTTGTTTGCTCGTGTGTGCACGTGCACAAGTGCATGCACATGTTTGTGTATATGCTTGTGTTACTGAGCCCCCAGGGTGCCAGGATTTGCCTTGAAGAGGGGATCGTCACTCTTCTCCTGTCTGTGAAAATAAGATGGCACAGTGATGAACTGACAGAGAAGTTCTGGTCTGATGTGAGCTTTTTCAGTCTCAACATTGGTACACAGGGTACTTGAACTCATCTCTATGTATTGTTCTTCTGTCTCTGCAACGGCTTCTATTTTCTCTTCTTCCTGACAACCCAAACAAACAATCTTTCATTCCCTCTCCTCCCACTTCAGCTTGCACAGTAACAGCTCTCTGGGCCTAATTGCTGGCTTTGCTTCCTTCCTCTCCTTGCCTCCTTCCTCTCCTCCCAGCTCAGTTTCTGGCTTAATTAATCCACCTACTACCAGATGTTTCCACTGTGCGAAAGGAACTTAGACATACCTGCATGGGAGGCTTGTCTCATTGCAGCAGGGACAACTATTTGTCCAGACAAAGGTATTAACTGCACCTACATATGCAGCCATATGATGGCAAGTGTGGGTATCTGCAAACCACTGTTCTGGATGTTAGGTTTTCATTCTAGTTCTCCTTTCTTTGACAATCTACTGTCAAAAAAAGCAGAAAATTACCTCATCCAAAAAGTTTATTTCTTGCAGAGATCCCTGTGCAAAGGGCACAAGCAATCCTCACATGCAGGGAAAGAAAGGGCAGTTGCATCTATTCCACATGGAATTCCATAGCTAGCAAGATAATACAGATTTCTGGGTACTGGAGATGAACAGAACGGCCCAAAGCAACTACAGCATGTCAGGGTCTGTCCAATAATAGAGGCTGAATGTGAAGAAGAATTAACCACTTAGGCAGATAATGGAAACTGTTATATTTGATAGGGCAATGGGAAATCCAAATCACTATGCTACATGACCTAAGGCAGCTACTAACAGTTTAGAATTTGGAAAATACTTTCTTCATGGGCAGATAGGCAGATTATTCTTCAGTTTTCCATGGTGAAAATTTTTGTCTCTAGTTCTGAAAAATTTGCCACTGGAGTATGTGGTTCCTTGTTATTTTAAACTGCCACGACACTGGGCTTTGGCCGGCTTCCCCCTTCAACTGTACTTACTGTTCCATGCAGGAGTCTCCATCACTCCGAGAATGAGGGAGTTTCATCCATGGGGACCCTCTGAAAGATGAGCGCTGACTGGAAAATGCAGCCTTTCGGGGGCTGAGGCTGTCCAACGCCCGTTCTGGAAAGCATGTAATCATCACCCTAATTTAAGGCAGATTCTAAACACCTCTCTATTCAGTACTGAGATGCTCCTTTCTGCTTATGCCCATCTTCAGGCTGTTGACAAAACTTTCAAGACTGTTTATGTATGCTTCTAGTCTGGGTTTGTTGCCTGGCTGGGACTGCTAGGTCTGGGTTGGAGCCTGAGGTTTTTTTAATTAGGTCGCTAATCGCATGGATCCTCCAGGTTTTATTTGCTGACACTTAGACCATTTCTCTTTGAATTCTGTTCCTCTATCGCACAAGCCCCTTACTGCTTAACGTACAGCCAGCTGGCACTGGAGCACGGCTGCAGTCGTCAGGGCCAGGGAGTGAGCCAGACAGCAACAGGAGTCGTCCCCTCTGAGTGCTCACAGGAGCCAGAGGAGCACTTCAAGGCTCAGCGCGCTCCTTGTGCAACGTGTTTGCAAGCTCTGTAGGTGCCGGACTGTCTCAGAGGCGCTGGAGGAGTGGATCAAGCACATGACTACTCCAGGTGAAGAGAGAATTATACCTCCTAAAGAGAGCATAAGCTGACTTTACCTCTAGCGCTAAGAACATAGAGTTAAACACAAACTTGTGCATTTTTGCTGATCAGGGCGCCTATTCAGCACCTGTTCAACTGCATCGAAATGGGGCCCAAGTCTGCACCCCTGAGCGCATGAATAATACACACACGTGTGTAAGATGAGTAGATATAGACTGACTGGGAGGATGGCAGGAGAGGGTGCTGGGGGAGCTCTAGCCATTTCCACGAGCTCACGAAACTCAGCTGATGCATGCACAAGTGCTGCATTAGATAGACGCTCTTCTCCACCCGCAGGACGAGTCCTGCAGACAGCATTGTAAGCTGTGAGTGCTGTCCCTTGTGAGCTGGCTCAGAAACCTAAACACATTAAAAACTAACTGTCTGAAAAGCAAGAAGTGGTTTGTTCACAGGTGAGATCATGTATGAAGTGGGCAACTCAGGCCAGTACCCAGGTATTTCTGGGAGGGGAACTTCAGCACCAAGTGTGCTTATAGGTCTGATGCTCCCATTGCTGCACTCTGGATGGACCCAGCTCCCAGAGCAGGATGCAGATCCCCAAGATTTGTGGTTCCTAAGGAGTTCTGTTGCTTTGTCCTGAAGGTTTAGTCAGCAATAGATGCACAAGAGCCTCAGTCCTGCTCTTCAGCCTCTAACCACCGCTCAACACAAGTCAGGTACAAAACCAAGACTTTTTCAGAGATTTACATAAACAAAGTATACAGAAGCATTTTTATTGACTGCAAAACCACAGCACTCATTTTAACTCTCTGCTCTATATTAAAACCAATAATTATGCCAGAACTCACTCACCAGTTCTTCAGTTCTTGCTCAGAAGTAGTGGAAAATAGAAAAATAAAGTAAGCCCTAGTGGAAATGAAGCCAGCTGTGGGTGAAGCTATTCTTTAGAATCCTAGCCTTGGCACCCAGGGAGCATCTGTTCACGTCCAGCTTTCCCCTGATGCCTTTCTGCAGAGTCTAAAAGGAGAAGGAAGGATCCTGTAATGCCTCACACCTTCTCAAATGATGCCCATGTATCCGACACAACAAAACTTCAATGTGAAATAGCTAATACCAGCATCTGACTTTATAGCTCATGTTTTCAGGATGCTGAACCTACAAAGGGAGAGCACACACTGGCTCTGGGTTTATAAAGCAGTATGGACATTATTAATGACTTTCAATTAAAAAATAACAACAATAATGTAGACAACAGTGCCTCTGGGACCAAGGCTTCTTTGCCTTGTGCTGCCAGGCAAACACCAGAGGAAAGGCGCTAGGAGGCTGGCCTGGATTGTGTCTTCTTGCTAAGCTGACGTGAGGTGGCAGTGTTTCAAAATTCAACTGCAGCACTAGCACTGCTCAAGCTTTTCCACTCTTACCCTCCTACTGGGTAAAGATCACCAGTATTAATATTCTGTAGTGGGTCATCTACCTCCTCTTTTTTCTTAGGGTTTATTTAATAAACCTCTTTGTGGGGAAAGTCTCTAAAACTGTCAGGAGCTGATTTTGAGTGTCTCTTTGGAATGCTACTGTCTTTTTTGTAAGTAAGATACTGGCATGTAAATATGTTTGCTATAATTTCAGATATAAGTCTATTGCAGTCTAGTAATGTAAGCTGTTTTAATATGAGAAGACCTATGCTGTTTTATCTCATGTCTAAGCTCGAGGCACTTAAGCTAAGACAAATAAAGGCACCCCTGCAGTGTTACAATTGCTCAGCTGGAGGGCTTTGGTAGAATAAAACATTGATATAATCAGCAAGTTGTCTTACGATGACAAGTTTTTCATATTTACATGTAACTATATTCTCAGAGAGCTGCTGTAGCACATTTGTCTTGAGCATCACCGTATGTGCTCTGTGAGATAACAATATATCAGGTGTCACAGTGGAGGATACGTCAGACATCTCCAGTGCAAAGGACCAGTGGCTCTTGGTGGCCCCTCAGGAGCAGGCTGGCTTGTAGGGTGATTTGTGGGACAGTCCTTGTAATTGCAAGGCAGCACCTCAGTTGGTCTCCCCCTTTGTGACTATACAGGAGGGAGATCGTGGTTGGCAGATCATGTCAGCGCACAGTCCGAGAGGCAGAGCCCTACAGCAGGAGACGGGCTGTGTCACAGGGACTCTGAATGTTCAAGCCGTAGTCCCACGCCCACGGCGGTGTGAGGCTAAAGTCCGTGGCATGGATTTCAACTGCTGGAACTCAAACCTGTGCTCAGGGTTCAAAACTTGTCACAACGTGTTACAGGGTCATGCTGGAGTCCTACATATGACAGAGCGTGAAATGAGCAGGAGCCTGATGGGCTGCAGAACAGTCCCCCCGCCTGCACGTGATACTTCATTTTAAAGACACCGTCATCAGGGAGGCTTTCCAGAATAACCTTTATTAAAGTAGAAATCTCCTGGTGAGGACATATTTGCTGAGTTTCTAGAAATTCTTTGACGGGTAACCTTAAATGAAGGAGTTGCAAAAAGTCAGGGTACTGTAAGATCTCTTCTGAAATGGTCTGGGATTGCAAATTTGAATCAAGTCTTGCTGGCTAAGAAGACTGTTTGGCTTGTAAATCAGTTTCTGTTTACAACTGCCAGTGACAGATCCCACGCTATTAAAGATGATGTCATTTCATAGCAAAGTGTCTGTTTTTCTCATGGTAAAGATGGATCTGTCACCCCAGATCAGACTTTCGGCTCATCATATCTTGTTTTCTGCCTCCAGGGATGGACAGTGGATGGTGCTGTGAAAAACAACAGTTCATTTACTTCTTTAAAATTCATGTAACCATTGAAACAATGCTACCTGTTTGTCTCACCACCTGCACATGCTCAATTAATGCCCCAATGCATTAGGCTTGACTGCACTTCTAGTGCCTTACATCATGTCAGATCTTGCTGACAGTACAAAACATACTGAATTTGTATTTATTCCCAAAGACTTGTAACACCGGAGATTTAAGTGCCTGATCCCTATTGGTCTCCAGTGCATATGCAGGGCTACCCAGGAAACAACAGCAGGGAGGTTTTATTAGTAGTCTTTTTGAAAATCACGTCTTGCATGGTCAGAAGGATTTTCTAATAAGCACATTCAAGAATGGGCAAAAGTGAGAATAGCCACACGTGATTTAATCAATGGTTCATGAAACATATTTCATTGACTCAAATAAAGCCTTCTATTAATGTCCTCACACACCCCCCCCCCCTTGGAACAATCAAACTGATAAAATATTTTTAAATTTTTACCCTTCAGACTTTAGAGACATTACTGTTACCTCCACGTGCAATCACCACACTGAGAATCTGGGCCCTGGAGTTCTGCCTCTGTGAAAGTATTAGGATTTAGTCCATGTTTTCATACACATTTAGGCTCACTGTTCCTCCTCTCTGTATTGAAAAGTAGTAGTCTAGCTGACTACTCACTATCTCAGTCACAGAGGGATTTGCACTTCGTGCTGTGCATAAAAGACACAAAGAACACCTTAGGTAACTTTGAAAGAAAGCCCTTGGCCCCAGCAAAGGAGCTGGATATTGGTATCTACAGCAGTGAAAACCCACACCACAACAAATTGTAAAACAATATGCAAATAAGAGAATAAGCAAATTGAAAAAAATGGAAGTGGCACTCAAATGCAGAATCCTTTCAACAAGACAGCTGATATCAACACTCAGCGTCTTATGGATGTAGCTAGCTGATAAAAATATTCACGGCTGAGAAATGTCATTACTCTGGAAAAGAAATAAAGATTAATGCTCAGAAATGAGGAAAAGGCTGGAAGTCCCTGGTGACTGAAAGATGAAGAACAGCATCGTTTAGGCTCTGCTGGTTGTTGTTGCTAACTCTCCAGGGAGATCGGGGCTGTGCGCTTTGTAAGCTTTATTGGAACTGCATTGGCATTAATCATAAGCCTGAAGGCAACACGGCATGTTGTTTGGCAAATGATGCTGTGTGACATGATGGGAAGGAAGCACTTTTTTTTTTTCCCCTTTAATAATATTCACCACACATAGACTTGATTCTGATCTCACACTGGTTTTATATAGTGATTTCACTGATTTATGCTGTCATGTAAAGGGAAGCAAGGCCAAAGTGCTAGGGTGGATCCATATCCAACCAGTCATCACTCATCTGAAAGCCTTTTGCGAATTACAATTTAATAATACTAATGATTTTACTAATTGAAAAACTGAAAATTGAGAAGAAATCAAAATGAAATAAAAATCTAATTCCTAGATGCCTAAAGAAGAGAAACTTGCTTGTGCCACAGGAGAACAGGGCTTTATTCATTGTTTCCTGTGTTCATGCTCTATGGTATCAGTTTACACTGTTATAAAACAAGATTTGGATCCAAGAGGTTTATTAGGAAAAAAGAGGCACAATTAAGTACTCATGTGAATAGTTTGCTTAGAGTTATGGACCCACTCAAGGTTTGACTTAGGATATGGATGTCCCAGGTCATTCCCAACACGCTGCTTGGAGGCACCCCTCCTGCTTTCCGGGAAAGGGGGAGTTAGGCCAGGCAAGTGTGGGCTGCATTGGGCCCTTGTACTCAGTGCCAGAGAGCAGTACCTGATCTCTTTGTTTCCTAATCTGGGTACAGACCTGATGACCATAATTTAGGAAGGCAGCACTATCTAAATGGGAGTCATAGAGTATTTTCTCTTGTCACACTGTTGATAATAAGCTACAGAATAAGCTGGGCAGCCCAGGGATAACACAAGATAAGACTGCATGACTACACTACTTCTGTAGAGGCAGGATGCTGTGGTACGAGCCCAGAGATGGAGGCAAACTAATTAGCGTGAAAATATAGATTATTCAAGGCTCATTAACACTAACTGAGTAATACACTGTATAATTTTTTTTCTGGATGACTGTCATTGGCATCAGCCAGCAGTTCAAAAGGTAGTGACTAAAGGGTAAATAATATTACCACAACTCCTGCTCTCAAACTGTTCAGTCCAAGAGCTGGAGTTGGACTCCACTGCTTTTTCCCATTGCTGTCCGTCCACCAGCAGCAGGTGATGTGTTTTGGCAAACTTTACACTGGAAGCCTCTGTGACCTGCATTATGTGCAGGCTCCAGAATTTTTCAGGTATTCCTGTATTGCCCTTGAGACAAAGAATTACTTAGTCCTTGAGAGCAGACATAGTTCTTTCACAAGGCATGGTGCCTTTCACAAGGCAAAATTCTTCTGGTGCTGGGAAGGGTGAGAGCACAATCCTCTGCAATTATGTATGAAGTCTAATTCCCTTAATCCATTAAAAACAATCATCCTCCGTACAGTGGTGTATGATTCCTCATGCCACTAGGGAAGGATAATTAAAAGTTCTTGATAATTATGGAGGGAAGCTGTCACTGAGCCCTGCCCAGAGCACTAGGAGACAGAGCTGGGCCCATTCTCATGGTCCCTGAGGATAACACAACCCCCTTGACATGAAAGACCTAAGTAGAGAACAAGTGTTTTGTTGGCATAGTGCAGACCGGTGTCTCAAAATCCCCTTTATTTAGCATGCCTAATTTTCCAGAACACCAGGAACCCTGGTTGCTGTGCACCAGAGCCTATTTTCTTTTACTAAGCCAGCATACAAAAACATATTTTCATTATATTTAGTAGTGCTGCTGTGCTTTTTCCCAGCACCTCTATTCTACGTAAAATTACTGCTGCATGAAAGTGGCATAATAAAAATGTGAAGTCTGGAATCCCTCTGGTTCTGCAGTATCACCTAAGAAAACTTTGCTGCTGCACTTAGAGGGATGTTTATGTCATGTGTTAGGGAACTTTTAAGAAGTTAAAAGGCACCCAGTAGTGACATCTCTCATGACCTCCATCAAATGCCTTGGTTACCGAGAGTTCAATAGTGCAGCACATTTTAAAAGATGGCAGTCAGAGTGCTAGTGTTGTGTGTCTGAAAGGAATTTGGGCCCCTTGGTATTTTGTTCTGGTTTGTTGCTCTGCCAGGCTTGGCACACCCCTTTCAGCCTTCCCTCAGAGGACCATCCATGAGCGTGGTTGCCAGTGCACCCCAGCTGGGAGACAGCAGTGGGAGTAATACCAGAGCAACAAGGGGGAAAACCAGGCTGTCCAGCACCAGGAAAACCTGAGCAGCTTGGAGGGGACGTGCAGGAGAAAAAAGTTCTAATTGTGCCTAGATGTTCAACGGGAAAATGGGCTGAAGCGAAACATCTTTTCAATAAATTCAAATAGTTTTGCTATTCTAAACCAGAGAGACTGTGATGTGCACATTAGAGCTCCATCAGTTGCTTCAAATACACAAAAAGCCGTGTGTATGTAGATTCAGCCTTGTCAGATGAAGGTGTGTGTTGGGTTTTACATTTTTTTGTGTACATTTGTTTGTGTTTTGTTGAGGGTTTTTTTTTCTTTTTAACTTATGGGCCATCTTTTAAAGATTTCCTCCGTAAAACATGAGAACTATAAAATTCCTCCTTGCAAGGAATGAAAGCCCTGATTCTAATACACTCACAGCACTATATGTGGAAGGTCTTTAAGGGGAAAAAAAAATACTGTAAGATTCAGAATGAAATTATGAGCACTGAAAACACTGAAACCGATATTCCTCTCTATCTCAATAAATAAGAAACCTCTGCTTGTATCATCCAAATGATATCAGTAAGTAACTGGGAGTCATGAAGCCTACAGCTTGCTCTGGTGAGTCAGAACATCTGCTAGGCACTTCTCAGGAACATTTACCTTGTAAACTCTTTCCGAAGAAGCTATTAGCATCGATTTTAATGTACACAGTGACATTGCTTTTTCTCTGATAGAACTTTGTTGTTTGCTGCTTTGCTTACACAGCTTTTCTGCTTATACACATTTATTCTAACAGCAAGCCGAAGATGCAATGGGAGGGAGCAACCTTCCCCTTTTTCAGCATTCTCTGTGTTTATACTAAGCTGAATGAAATGTAATATTCTTAATAAATAAATCACACAGTGCAATATATGCAGGGAGCAGCAAGAAAGGAAGAAAAAGCCCTGAGTTTAGCTGGCAAACTTCAGAGCATGCTGGCCTAGCGTCTTTCATCACTAAAGATTCATACAGCTACTTCTCAACCCTTCATACATATGCAGAGTTGTATTTGTGGTTGCAAAAAAGAATGCTTTCAAGTGTAAACAGCATATAAACTCCTCAATGTCTAAGAATATCTCTCTGAGGTGCAAGCTGTCTCTATGCTCACTGCTAGGATAATAATCACCACTTACACGTGGCCAGAAGTATGGATATCTCTGACAAGTGCGTGCTAGTTGTACCTCTGAATTCTGGTCCTGTCTCAAAGTCTCACATATGTTGGACCTGTTCTTCCTCTAGGTCTTTTTCTCTAGGCTTTCACCAAGTCCTCACTGTCAGGCATAAATTTGACTCAGCTGGACTATGGACAGGCTGTCTGCAAAAGAACACTAATCCTTCAGTAACATTATTACACAGCCATTACATGGTCAGGGATAGATGGAGAGGGCTGAAAGAGCTGAGGCAAGGACAACGTGCAGAAATGCGTGATGAGGCAGTAAGGTAAAATGCAAGAGGGAAATGAGAAGTTCAGGAGAACAGTGCTCCTTGGTCACCTGAGTCTTCATTTGCCTTCAGAGAGAAACCAACTTCACGCTGGTAATGTATTGCAGTGATTTCCTCGCAGAGTTAGTGACTCTACCATGCAAGAAAGGGTGCTGAGATGAGTCAAAAGTGATCCATAGTCTCTGTGAATACTGTGCCAGGTCCAGGGGTGGGTACAGCAGACAGTGCAGTTAGGGAAAGTTGGCCGTGCTGCTGTACAGCTGCCCCAGCAACACGAGGTCCAGAGCGTGCATCCTATACAGCATGTAATGAATATGGGGTGGGAAAGAAAATACAGTCCCTGCAAAACCACACTGGGATATGCTGTAAAGAGAGGTCATAGATATGGTTGTACATGTAAAGATGAAAGAGTGGGGCACCCCTGAGCTTTGCTTTGAGAGCAGTGACATGCTTGTGCCTTCCCATATTCAGCAGGGAGGACTTTCAGTACAGGGAGTGCTGCAGAAGGGCAAGGCCACCTTGTCATGGATACTGCTTCTCTGTCTTAATTTCTTCTTACCTGAAAGAGACACAGGAGAGGAAATAAAATGGTGAATGTGAGGGAAGATACTTAGAAGGAAACGTAATTCAGCAGTAATTCAGACTCTAGGTGACAAAGGCCTGGAGGAAAATTTTGGAATAAGAAAAGAGAGGAAAGTCCTTAAAACAGTCTGGAAAACAGGCATCTGTGCTGCCACAAGGATGCACAAGGATCTGACGGACAGCGTGGTCTTTGCTGTTTGTGGGAAGAGAAGTGGAAAGGACGGAGAGGGAAGGTGGTGAGGAGGAGGTTCAAGGGTTCCACTGGTGGCCAGGCTGGTTGTCAGTTGCTATGAGCAAGAAGATGTCAAAAATCAGTGTGAAACCAAGCTACTGTAGGGCCAGGTAAATTCACCTTTGGCTAAAATTTCAGGTGGCAGCTTTGCACTTCTGGAGTCAGAAAGCAGAGTCCATGTGAGCCCTGGGCCAACTTCTGTTTCCATTGAGGCCAAAGGCACAGCTCCCTCTGACTTCAATGGCACCCAGGCGTTCACTTCATAAAGGGAGGAAGTGAAGTGCTTGGCTGAGGAAAGAGTAGTGCTAGATGGTGCTGGTGGAGTGCCTCTCACCCTCCCTGCTGTTCTCCCCTGTGCCCTGGAGTTCCAGCTGGAGCTGCTCCTGGCTGAGCCAGTGCAAGGTGCTCATTGGAGTCAGGTGCTGGGAGTCACTGCTTGCTGTTTGACTTCAGCCTCAGGGAAGAAGAGGGCAGTGGGGAAGCAAGAGCAAATGCAACTTGAATATTAAGTCAGAATGGTGAACATGCATTTGCTCTTAGGCAAAAGCCACAAAACCCAGAGCACCCTCAAGGTTTTCACTTGAGCAAATCACAAAAACGGCTCAGAAAAATTTGTATGGCTGCAATCTTAGGGTTTGGCTTCATTAGGTCGTGTGCAGTCACTTAGTCCACCTGCTGCAAATGGTCTGCAGTGCCCTGCCTGCTGCCTGCCCCAGGGCAGGCAGAAGATGTGGCTGTGCCATGACTGTGACAAGACAGAACAGCAGCTCTTCTCATCCACTTACAGGATCTAGTCATCAGATGTCTGGCTTTTCTGCCCAAATGGCAGAAAACGCTTTGAATGTCGATTCCTCTAGTCCAGAGAGACAGTATTCCTTTTCTGTCTTTAATCTCAGGAAGAAAGGGAACAATTACATGGTCCAAAGTCTTAAATAACAGCCTGTAACTCAGAGGATTTTCTCATGACTCTTTAGAAATAACCTCAAACACCTCTTTTTACCTCACTGGTCCACTTAGATGAGAAACAGGGCACTCATTTAATTTTTTACATCTCTTTCTGTAATATTATTCATTTCTTGCTTTTTTCTTTAATCAAAGGGCAGAAGAAACCCTTGACAAGATGCTCTGGCACTAGGAAAAGTTCACATCTGGTGTGGCAGCTCCTTCCAGGGAAAGGGGCAAGAGGACACCTTTGCTGTTCAGGGGCTGGAGATGGATTAAAAGAAGGCACTCAGTGCACTGACTTATAAACAGACTTAGTAGAGGACCTGGTTGAGATCATGTAGGTGAGCCAGAAATGGTAACCTCACCATTGCAAAAAGGACCTGTGCAGAGCAGGAGCTTCATCAGATGTAACTCAGGAAACTCTACAGTCGGCTGGTGCTCTGTGCACCTTCTACCACATGCTAATCTGTTTGTTGAGCAGTGATCTGCTCTTTCACATGGAGATACTGTTCACAGGGCAATGGAAGACATTTTTGTTCTTTAAAGCAGTGCCTGTTCTGTCCTTTGCACCTCAATTGCTTTCTGCGCTGACTATATTGCAGACCTTTATACTATTTTGAGCACTATAATTGTCTAGAGCCATGACTAGGTCTGATACCTTGGCCAGGAAACGCTGGGTTTTCCTAATTCCCCTCGGATAAATCTGCAGGTCTCCATTTTGTTGTTTATACATATGAGACCTTCAGTACATGGATGCATGCATAAGGAATACATACGTGTACATATACAACTCTGTGTCCAAACAACCAACACTTATATAACAACCATAAGCAATCACTTAATCTAACGTTGCAAGTATTATTTCTGTCTCTCTGTGTCCTTATTAGTGTTCTTTATGGATGCTGCCTCTTTGCCGGCAGCCCTTCAAAGCCTGCAAATTGTGTCTCCTATCTTCAGAAAAGCACCTACCATGTTTTAGAATGCTGTGCCAATAAATAAATCAAATAACAGCTTGCACCAGAGGTCTGGGACTCTCCACAATTGTTTTTATCTTCAAGTGAATGATGTGTGGTGGAGAAAGCTGCTGAGCTTGCAGCTGCAAAGATTGAAGCCCTTTATTTACCCGCTGAACAGATAAAACAAGGGTGAGAGCAGAGCAAACTTCCCCACATTGCCCCATGCAGGCTAGGATGAACCCCTTCCAGCAACAATTCAATCTCCCAGCTCTGCCTTTGGTGTTGTGCCAGCTATGACAGCGGCTTTTTGTGATAGCAGCTCCTTATCACTGAAAACTGGCCACGAAAGAGTCTCTCTCCCAAAGGTCAACAAACAGATGTGCATAAAAAGGAAACCTTACAAACGTTTGAGTGGTTCCTGATGTTTAATTGTACCCAAGGGCTGCACTGTTGGTGTCAAGCACGTGTTCCCTTTCCTGTAGCAGCGCAAGAGGACTGACTGTGCAAGGGCCACATGCAGCATTCTGATTGAAACAGAGCAACGTGATTAATGTCCAGATTGTGCTTATTAAACAGAGAATTATAGAATCATTTAGGTTGGAGTAAATCTTTAAGATCATTGAGTCAAACCACTAAGCTAGCACCACCACGCTCATCACTAAACCACATCTACACACGTTTTGTTCACTTCCAGGGATGGTGATTCCACCACTTTCCTGGGCAGCCTGTTCCAATGCTTGAACACCCCTTCAGCAAAGAAATTTTTCCTAATACTCAATCTAAACCTCCCCTAGCATGAGTTGAAGTCATTTCATCTTGTCCTGTAATTTTTAACTTGGGAGAAGAGACCTACCCCCACCTTGCTATAACCTCCTTTCAGATAGTTATAGAAAATGATAAGGTCCTCTGTGAGCCTCCTTCTCTCCAGGCTAAACAAATCCTGCTCCCTCAAGCTGGTCCTCACAGGACTTACTCTCTAGACCCTTCACCACCTCTGTGCCCTCCTCTGGACCTCAAAGTCATTTTTGCAGTGAGGGGCCTAAAACTGAACACAGTGCTGAGTACAGGGGGATGGTCACTGCCCTGGTCCTGCTGGTCACACTGTTGCTGATACAAGCCAGGATGCCATTGGCCTTCTTGGCTAGCTGGGCACACTGCTGGATCATGTTCAGCTGCTGTCGACCAGCACCCACAGGTCCTTTTCCTCCAGGCAGCTTTCCAGCTACTGTGGCCCAGGCCTGTAAAGCTGGATGGGACTCTTCTGACCCAAGTGCAGGACTCAGCACTTGACCTTGCTGAACTTCATACTATTGGCCTTGGCCCATCGGTCCAGATCCCTCTGCAGAGCCTTCAACAGGATTTTGGGGTTGAATTCATCTTTGAATGAATGAGTTTTCTATCACACGTTGCTTCTGGTTCTTCTCTTAATTTTAAAACGCCAGAGGAATCAGTAACCCAAGCTAAGTTAACAAAAGGTTGAAATTTCCCATTCGTCCTGGATTTGCAACCCTTTTGATCAGATTCATTGCAATTGTGCTGTATCTCTACTGCATAATAACACATCTCACAGCTGCATATCATGCTATCTGATTGCGGGACCCTATAAGGGACTCCATCTTCTCACGTTTAAGAAATTTATTCACAGAAAAAGATAAATCATGTTCAGAAATACTCCTTTCTGAAATAAAACTCCATAGAAAGAGGATTATGCATTTCTCTAAAGCTCCTTTTTGGAATGATACTTAATATTCAATTTTGCTAGCAAGCGAGGTAAATTTCACCAATCTGGCTTCTCTGTTAACCTAACTCAATTTCACTCTGTGATTGAATGTTTTTTTTCATATAACTCAGTCTCAGGGGTTTTTTAAACCTCTGTGCCTAGAATGTACTTCCTCTAGTTCGAATCCTGTAGAATAAATTTTGCTGCCGCTATGTCCTCATGCTTTTGGATCCACATTCTTATCCCTATAGAGGCTGGATTTATATTTTTCTTTCTCCAGGTTTTTGATGCACACTTTCTATTTTGAAGTGTTTGTTGTGAAAATTACCCATCTTTCTTTAAGCAAGAATGGATAAGGAGGGTGGAAGGACACATATATGAGTGGATCATACATGGTAGGTCTAGCAAGGCTAAGGCCTACCAAACTACTGGTCCTTGGGGCTCCGGCTCCCTGCCCTGAAGCTGATCTAGCTGAGCCATTGCAGTCAGTCTTCTGCTCCTCCCTTTTAGCTCCCAAGCCCCAAGCTTATGGGGCAGTCCCAGATCTTCATACGTTGAAGTTTTTTTGGGGATTATCTCCATTTATCTCTTTAAAAACACAAAGCAACTGAAATTAGAACCAAATCCTTTAAGACAAGCAGAACCATCAATCTTTAACTTGAGGAAGTTTATTGCCAAGAAGTTTTTCAGTCACAGGGATCTAAAATGTTATGGCTCACAGCCTCAAAGCCATGAAAATTTCGATTTGGTTAGGAGCCCAGATCAAATAATTTTCTGGTGAACCTTTCCCTGCCTCCCAGCTGAAGATAGTTTTCCTTCTAGTGAAATAATGAAAGGCTTTTTGATTTTGTTATTTTGGTTTTGTTGATTTTTATACCAATAACATGGTATGGAAGGGCTGTGCTGAATACTTGAAGGACAGTTTTGTAAGAATATTTTCTGTGAAATCTTCAGCTCTCAGTGTGAAGGAACAAGGTGTGCTTGTAAGTGCGGCAGCTGGTATTTGGCATTTTTGCAGCTCTTTTTATGAGAAGTTGGTCAGCACTGAACAGGATTGCCTAGGAGACACAGGGCAGCAGGACTACTGGGCTGGCTCCATGTTCCTGAATGGGGAACAGAACAGGAACTGGACAAGCTCAACAAAGAGTTCCTGTCAAGTTGTTTTCAAGTCTAATGATAAATAAAGGTCTCCAACTGCAAATCTTATGAGCCTCTGAACATGGGAGCAGAAGCAGAGAAGGATATAACACTTTTGTACTTCAGGAACTAGCTGAAAAACAAGAAATTTAAGGACTGGTAAAGTCAGTGTGCATGTGTCTAGTATGCTTTTTGTTTCTCTGCCAATGTACATGAAGGGACATTTCAGGCCCCAAACTCTCTTTGGGTCCAATTAGGCAGTGGTAATTTACTTGCTGCCACTGCTGTCACTTTCACTTTGATGCTTGTGTAAATAAATTCTTTTTAAAAAGGGCAGCGATTAGTTATCCAAGCCTGAAATTTTTAGAGCTCTTGCTTTATAGCAAAATAATCAAACGTCAAGCTCTGACCTTACTTGGCACTCCACATAGTGATGCACTGAAATACGCATGCTCATATGTAGAATTAAAAACATTTATTAAAGAAGAGGTCCAGTCAACATGCTTTCCCTAGCAAGGTCAGGAAACTGTGATAAGAGGGAGTATCTTGCCCTGGAGCTGACACAGCATCGTCCTTGCTCGGTGCTGCAAGAGGACACTGGCTGAAAGGTGCAGTAAATACCGGAAGAAAAAGTCTTCCCTGTCCCTACCTTTGCTAGATATGTTAGTTATGGCCAATTCCTGCAAGTACTGAAGGTGATAGCAGCCTGTGATTTTAGTATTTCTTTTTGGGTGGGGCATTTAAAATTAATACTACTTCCTGTAATTTATTGGTGCCAGTTTTCGTAACTGAGAACCCTGATGAGACAGTTAGGGCGATATTTTGAGTACAGCCTGGGCCGACCATTCGTCCTCTCAGATTGCTCTTATCTACTGACATGTCCACCCGTTGAGGTAGATCCAGGCATCTCACATCTGGGTCAGAGTGTTCTTTCTGAAAGCATCCAGCAAAATGTAATCTTGTTTCTCTCTCAAGGAGGCATGGTGATGAAGCAGTACTGGATACACAAAAATTGACAACAATGGGATGGCCACAACCCACTTCCCTGTAGCTGCCCACATGACTGTCAGTGCTCTTTAATATGATCCAGCAGTCATCCCCCAGCTGCAGAACCCTCATTTGCATGCTCCTGCTGTATTCACATACCTGTGTGGTTACCTGTGCTGGATGAGGAGCGGAAGCCTCATATGGGAACTCCTAAGCAAGATGCCCAACTCGTTCCACTGCTGAGTCCTGCCTCTGAATGCTAACATTCTCTGAAACCCAGGTCTTTAAATCCTACCTACAAAACAATGTTATGTACTATGAACAGAACTCACAGGATGATTAATTAGTGAATGAACTGCACCCATGGTAACACATTATATATAAAGGGCAGAAAATTAAATCTGCCAGACATAAAAGAAAATACTTCCCAAATGACTTTTATTAACTGAAAGTGCCAAGAAGCTTTTAAACAGAGTCACCTCACTCTAATGCCCTGCTGCAGCCTTTTAGGATGGCTGACATTGTCCTGGAGACATCCCTTAGGTGTCTAGTCATACCGTAAGGACACTGGAATTAGGTTATTCAGGATGTTCCCAATTATCTCCATAACTCTTTTTCTTTACCATTAGGGTAGCTCTGGGAGCTCTACAAAAATAGAACCAGGAGAAAAAAGTAATTGGGAGCAAATTAACAATGGAAGATGCAGCTTTGTCCTTCAAGATGACCAATTAGGGGTTTCCCTTTTTATCATTGCATTTTGATTTGCTTGCATTTATCTTGTCTAGCTATCTAAATAAAAGACACAGACAACAAACAGTTGATGAAAGCTTTTTTCTTTGAGGTACACAATGCCTTCAAGTCTGCTTTGGCTACTTTTCTCATTTGATACATGTCTCAAGTTGTTGGAGATGACCTTCTAGTACCTGTGCTGCAGGGGGTTTAAAATTTAGGCCTTAATGTGGGATCCTTCTCTATTATGAATGCTCCTGGATATGTCATCCTGTAAATTTTGTAAAGTTTGTGAGTTTATGTATGGTTTGTCTTTGCTGTTGTGGGATTGACAGTGCATATGGTTTATGTCAGCATTTCTAAGGTTATCGCAAAGGTTATCTTAGCTAAATTATAGCCCTTTGTTTATCCATGTGGTTAGCTATGGTGCAAACAGCTGCACTGTCAGTAAAATCTTTCTGCTGCCCTCAACCCTGACCTGGAGGTACCAGGCTCTGAGAGGTTACATGGCTTCATATGAAAGTCGCTTTGAAGGGGCTGTGAATTAAATCTGACACTGTACCTGAAATACCTGCTCCCAAATTAGCTGTGAAAAATCAGGTAACCAATGGAAGATACCAGTATGTCTTTGTCTAGCAGGTCACTGTGGTCAGTGAAGCTTCTCTTTGCCCCGGGAACTCATGCATAACATGTCCTAAAGATAAGAGAAACTGCAGTTGAAAGCGAGTATCTGGAAGTACTTCAGGAGGGTAGGGGGGAAAAAAGCCATTCTGCAGCATATGAACATGATCAGGGCCTCTGGACAGTTAGAGACTGCGTGTTGCTCCACCAGTCCTGAAATTACGCTGCAGGGGCTTTGTATTCTGTTGCCGCAAAGTACCTGCTCTCTCCCTTCTGATGTCCTTCTCTGTCCACACTTGAGTGTGAAATATGAAAGTCCATGTTTGCAAACCACCATAGTCAACATCCTCTTGCTTTACATGCATTATGTCAAACACGGGGGATTTGTGATCCACTTGAGACACAATTTATGTGTTGATCTTGCTTCTTCTCAAATTATCCTAAAATCAACGGCTAGATGAATTGTCAGCTCTTCTTTTCCTGACTCATTGCATTTTGCAGGGAAAATTCAGTTTCAGATTCAAAATTTCTGACTTGGACTCACTCTTTCACTCTCTTAATGAGGTTTTGTTCTGATCTGGACTTTGCCAGCATGCCTCAAGCATAAAATCACTGAAGTAAAGTGATGCTAATCTGATGTGCATCCTGAATCTGGCTTTCTGTGTATGTGAGAGTGTGCCTGTGTGTATGTATGCCTAAGAAAGTGCATATATGGGTGTAATGTAGCTGAAAAGAGGATCTAATTAGAGCTAACCAAATACTGGAAGCAATTTATCTTTGAATAAATTATTCAATGCATTTTGTCTTTGTTCATCTCATAAATTATTCAACTAATAGTATTTGAATGGTGCTGGAGCTTGTAGGCTACTGCAGAAATGATTAGTCAAATAGCATATTCAGTAAGGAAGATCAACATTTGCTAAATAATGTATTTGGCAAATAATATTCATCCGGCTCTGCTTTTAATTGATCCAATGAGAAACGCAGACAGCACATGGCACTCATGGATGGCTTGGCAAGTGCTCAGGGAGCTGATCCTTTCTGCTCTTGCTCCTTCTCCCCCAGTACAAATAAATGTACAGAGTTTCCTGTTGCCATTGATGAGTGACCTGAATGGGCACACACCCTGTGTGCCTGGGTTGCTGGTACACCCCACCCATGCATGCACATTCCCTTCCAAGTCACAGGCAAGGCAGTAGTGAGTGTCCCACAGGCAGAGGCAGATATCCAGACCTCCAGACACTGTGGTGGGCTGCCAAGGGGAGCCTTCTGGCTTGCAAGCTTGCAGACTCCTTACTTACTTTCTTGTGCGTAGTTAGTGTCAGGTGTGTGGGCAGAAGATCTACCAACAGAAGACTGGCTCTTTTCCTGCTGCTTTTTCCTCAAGTTATGTGGCAGCAAGGCCCATTGCCTTGAACTAGCATAAAAGGAAGAAAAAACAACAATAACAGCCCCCCGTCCCCCTCTCCTCTCATTTACTAGACTGGAAAGATTCAGGCTTACAAATAATTTATTGGAAAAGGAGGAGTATCTTAATTGCTGGAGGAGCTGATTTCAGGGACATGAATAAATACATTTTTGTGGTAATTTTATGCCAGACACTATGGAGACATCCTACATATTTCCTAAATTTTACATTTGATTTTTTTTGCTTCCTTTCACCATCCTTATTTCTTCCTTTTTATGAAAATAAACCCCAAACAAATCCAAACTCCTCCTTTCCACGTGACATTTCTTTTTGTACGGCCTTTCATCTCGAGGAGCTGTTTTTCTTGGAAATGTCGAGCTAAGTCTTTGAAAAATTTAGATGTCATCCCCTGTGTGAGACATCTTCTCTCTTTTCAAAGCCAAACCTCAAAGATGTCTTGTTTAGAAACTTCACATCTGCTTTATTTAACAGTATCCAGGGCCACACAATTCAAATTAGATTTTTATTGTATTTTGATGGTACTATTATGAATAGAAAAGTATAAATCATCTAAAAGATCAATGCAGAGTGCCAGACACTTTGTATGGTTGTTTATTTCTGAAATAGGCCCATTGTCTGGGACCCTTTGTAGCCTCGCTCAGGTACTACTTATTGTGAATTTGCGTGTTAGGATCTGTTCCATTCTTTCCAAACATTGCACATGTATGTAAATGCATTCACATAACACCTCAGCAGCCTGCCAGTGTTTGGTATTTTTTGGACTTTATTTACAAGTAAAGAGTGGGAATTTTCAAGGCCAGGTCTTTTCTGTGTTTAGTGTTGAAGAAGATAAACATAAGATGCTGTCAGATGCACGAGCAGAGAAGTCAACTGGATAAAAGAGGTTGCCCATAGCAATTGTGGATGTTCCATGCCTGGAAGTGTTCAAGGACAGGTTAGATGGAGCTCTGAGCAATCTGGTCTAGCGGAAGGTGCCCCTGCCCATGGCAGGGATGACCTTTAAAGTCCATTCAACTCAAACCATTCTATGATTCTATGATAAAAAACGCACACTGATTTCTCAGTCACTGAAGAGGATTAGCTGGATTTTTCTATTTCCATCTGCAGAAAAAGTGTTGTTCCCTCACAGTGACCCCAGCTTGGCTTGAGGCTTTTCAGCAATATGAGCCAGGGTGAATTTTGCCTTCCTGGGTGGCGAGGGCTGCAGGCCACCAGTGTCATCACTGCTGCTCAACCATAACCCAAACTGCTTTTAGTCAGAAATCACCACATTTACTCATGATGAAAGTGAGTAGAAATGTGGTTTTGCAGCTAAAATTAGGTTGTAATCAATTTTATGCAGCATTAATCACTCATGCTAATAAGCCTCTCTAGTCAAGTTTAAATCAAGCTGTTAAGACCTTAACCAGCACAACAAAAGGCTCCATAAAATCAGGTTGAGTTATCTCCTCATAGTGACTAATTATGTTAATTAATTCAAAGTCTGATTACACAAAATTATGCTGAAACAGAATCATCTCCATGAGTCTTCAGAAACGCTTCTTTTATGAATAAGGAATGAACCATTTAGTGCTGAGGAAATTTGGGTTTTATATACGTATTTTGTTTTGGTTTTTTTTTTAATTTAATCTAAAATACGTCTGTTTCATTTCTGATTTCATAACAAATCCCTGTGGCCTCAGGGCTTGCCCGTCATGGGTTGTGATAGTGGCTGGTTTGCTCCTGAAGCGGCACATAGCTGCCCCAACCTTTCCTCACAGGAGTGACTGAGCAGAAATTGCTGAAAACAGGGAGCACCTGAGATAACTGAGAGAAACCCTCAAGCCTGAAATTCCCCATCATTTCTGGAAGTTTGGCTAAGGCATCTTAGACCATTGAAGCTTGGTCATCCAAGCTAAAAATAAGGACTCTCATCTACCAGGCATCTACAGAACTAATTTTAACTTGTTCCAGTGGAAATTAAGCGACCTGATGGCCGGCTGTTGCCAAGGAGGCTCTGTGATGCTCTCCCAGCCCAAGCTAATGCATCTTGCCATGGCACCCTCAGCAGCACTGCTGTCGTAGTGTGGCTCTTGGGGATGATTCTCCACTTGTTGGTCCAGCCTGTGAGGAGCCAGCGCTCTGTCAATCAGTGTCATCAACTGTTGTAAAAAAAAATAAAATTGTCTGCCAGGAAGGTTATGTGCCCCACCTTGCCCACATCCCAGGAACCTGTGTCAGGCCCCCATGGCTGTCAGCCTCAGCAATGTTGCCAGCAAGGCTGGGCTCCAGCTCCCCTTAGCTCTGCTCTGCCTGGACACAGGCCCTGGGGAGGTGCCCAATGCACATGGCTGGGGCTGTCCCAATTCCCCTCGCTGCTCTGCTGCTGTCCAGGCCCTGGCTGCCAGGATCTGTCCTCATGGACCCCCATGGGGAACTCCTCGGCACCCTGGCACCCTCGCAGCACTGAGAGGAAAACACCCCTCATTTGAGCATTGCCTCGTCACACAGGTGCACCATTAACAGCTTTATTTTGCTAATTGAGGGGGTTTTATCCCCTTAGACAAGGGTGGAAAGTTCGTTCCAGGCCAGGGGTAATTGGGCATTAGCAGGGGGTGTGACCAAAAATGACAGACCTGCATTTTGAGAATTAACTATTTTGGAAAGTAAAGGTTCAGCTGAGAAAAATGAAAATACTGAGGTGCAGTGTAAAATTATTGAATATTAAAAGGTTATAAAACAGTAAACAATATTATAACTAGATGACAAAAATAAATTAATATTAATAATCAGTCACTGATATGATTTATATCCTCTGTAGTCCTCTAAGGAGAATATTATTATTTTTAGTCCTGATTCTCTGTGTCTGAACACTTCAAGCCCCAGAAGATGCAAAAGACCTCAAATGCTTTATCAGAGGCATGCTAAAAGCCATATGTATAAGTATTCTCTTCTCTGTGGTGTATAACAAGTGGAAAAAAGGAAGAGAGGTTGCAGGAAATAGTAACTGAGAGGCATGAAAAGCAGAAAATTGTTCAGGGAGGTGAAAGACATCAGGAAAAAAGAAGATAATTAAAGCCAAAAATAGTTTACTCCTGGAGAAAGAAGAGAGCTTCTAGTGGTGGGATTTGTGATTAGGTGGGGATGTGGAAATCAACAGTGACAGGGAAAAGTGGATGCATTGGATAAATGTTTTCTGTTTTGCAGTCAGAAATGAAGAATATATATCCTTGTTTTAAACAAAGACAGAAAATACATTCCATTAGTAAGCAGAGCAGCTGCTGAAAAACTTTTAAGAGAGAGAAAAATATTTATATCCATACCTTTGGGGAAGCTGCAGGCCAGGGCTCTAAAGGACCTGGCTACAGGAACCACAGGCCCACCAGTACTAATGCCAAGCCATTGCCAGGTACTGGAAGTGCCCCATGAAACTGGGCAAAGGCTACTTTTATGCCAATAACTCTGAAAAAGGGGGTGGATGAGTTGGGTTTCTCTGTGCTGCTTAGCCTGGCATTCATCTGGAGTGAAATAATGGAAAAGCTGATATGTGATTTAGCTGATAAGAACAGAGGAAGGGTGGGAGTATAATTCATACTTTTCTACATGTGGGAAACCCAAACAGAAAAGTATATACTTTTAGTGTCCATGCTTTAAAATTCACATTTTAAGAGTTGGAGTGCAGAGAAATCAGCTCGAAAATGTTTCACAGGCCAGAGAAAATGCCTTGCAGAAGAGGGCTCCAGAGGTTTGCTTGTCAGAAAGAAAATGGAATTGTGCCTAAATTAAAATTTATAAGTAACTTCACAGGGCTAAAATAGCAGACCCTAAAGGGTTACTTACCCTGGCAGTGGAAGACAAAATGAGAAACAATGTCTGGGAATCAAAGCCAGAGTAATGCACCTGACAGAAGGCTCACATTTTTAACAGAGAGGATGAATGATGAATGTGATGGATTCTCCATGTTTTGATGGCTCCAGATCAAGACTGAACTGTCTTTTATATACACAAGCTCTTGGGTTCAGTGAAGGGAAAATTTTTAAATCTAAATGACCTGTGATATATACACAAGATGCCAGATTGAACAGTCTGTCTGATAGTCCCTTCTGGCCTTAACACGTAGGCAATGCAAACCTAAAAGATAAATCTGGTCACGTATGGTTTTTATAGATAAATACCTTAATATTTTTAATTTTTAAGTTTTTATGATAATAAAGACAGCAGGGGTGTGCAGGACTCCAGCTCCAGCGGGGTGGGTGACCCACTGGAGGCACTTCACTCACAGTGTGACCCATCACACATGCTGCCCACGTGCAGCAGGATGGATCTCTTGCAGGCACAGCAGGTCTGACTCTGCATAAAAGCTGTCCTAAGCTGCCTCTGGGGAGTAATTCATGGACAAAATACTGACCCCACCCCATAATCCTTGTGGGTCTCCTGGGAAGGAAGGGCTGCTAGGGACAGATTTCAGTTTGATTAAGCTGTCACAGCAGACCCCTGCGCCCCAAAGTAACTCTTTATTTATCACAACTTCTTATCTGGATAAGGAATGTTTTAAAGACACCCTAGAAGTTGCACTACAGTAGAAGAATCCGCCCCAATATCTCAAATACCTTGTTTGCTGGTGACATCCATTAGACATGTCTTTTGGCAGTAGAAAAAAGGGAAGCAGAAGGGAGAATGTCCCCCATGCATGCACCCAGTACAAGACAGAGGGGAGAGAAGAGGATAGTGAAGGACAGTGCAGCACCAGTGGGCCAGGTTCTGACTTGGGTGTTTTGGGGTCTGAGGGGAGCGGCAGAAGGCACCATGTGTCGGTGAAGCCCCCTGGATACAGTCACTTGGGCGTGCAGGCAGAGTGAGGCTCAGAGTGCTGTTGTTACAACAGGTAGCGTGTTGTTACAGTTTGTCTGCTCCCACCTAAGAGATGACAAAGAAATGCTTTAATGGCCCTTTGAAACATTCTGCACTGCCAAAAAAGCCCACGTTTCAGTGCGAAGTTGTACGTGGTCATCTGCACAGCTCTGTGAAATACTTTGCATGGTATAAAGTGCCTGAGAGGGAAGATTATGTGAAATGAGGATTCAAGCAGAGGTGACTAATCCCTCCAAATGACAGTTGATAGAAGAGGTTAACTGCAAAAAGGTTTGATATATGTAAAGCAAAGTGCTCTGTCATTTGCAGTTTGCTGTTGCTACTGCAGATAAAGTAGCACAATTTTTTCCATTGTAATCCTGTGCTCTGTTTTTTGCTCACATGAGACATTTTCCTAAGCCTGAGTTCTTTGCCTTTCTGAATCTCTTTAATATCAGTTTACAAATCTCATTCAGAGCTTCTTTTGGATACAGCATTACAAATATTGTTTATTGCTAGATACGGTACAAAAATGCATTGAACTACTAGGAGTATTCTTATAACATTTTTTCAATCATATTTCAGCTACAGTACTAGAAGCAAGATGCAGATTTTATGAAGAAAAAAACCCTCACAGTCTACTTTTCTTATTCTTCCTCCAGCTTCACTCTGTTTTGGACCTCATGCAGCCGTTTACACCTATCTGAAGAGAAAATGAAGTAAGCGCAAAATGCCACCCATTTTGCACGGATGGAAATTACTGCTAATTAATGGACAAGGCAGTGAAGGAATCAGGCCACAAGGAGGGAGGTATCACCCATGTATAGTTAACCTGAAGACCTGCACACCAAGACGTACAGATGTGAAAGTGCGAGCAAAGACTTCTGGAGAAACCGTTGTTGAGGCTGCAGGACTCAAGCTGTGCCTCATGCAATAATGATCTCTGCCATTATTTAATGAATTATTATTTCACAATAATTTCACCTCTGTGGTAATAATTTTCACTAGTTTCATAAATTCTCAGCCTGTAAGGGACAACTGCGATTTTATCATAATTTAACCGTGTTATTTTTCTTTTCCCACCAGTTTTAATTCTGAACATGAAAATTATTTTTGAAGTATACTTTCAGGTTCTGTGTTCTGGGAAGTTCCTCAGTCTTGATCCAGAGATGCAAAGTGACCAACTTGCTTGTTGGTAACATAATCTGTGATCCTGTTCTTAAACACAAAATCTTCTTTTACTTCACATTGTGATCTTTCCAGTTTTCCAGTTTCCAGCAACCAGATTCTATCAGGTTTTTGTTGGCTTCATTTAAGAATTATCCCCACTGCAGTCTGAGGTGTTATTGTAGCCTAAACCTACTCTAATTCAGTAGTAAATCATGCCCATGGAGCAAGAAAGGACGTGTCTGTCACACTAATATTGTTTCCTTCTGTCATTCACATGACATGTTAACGTTCCCTTCATATGCTGTTTAGATATTGTCATTTTTTTGGTACATCACACTATTAATATTAGAGGGAAGAACAAGGTAATGCACTTGTTTTGTACCTTGTTTAATTCCTCATTGAAGAGCCTGACGTAATTGGGAATGACTGCAGATCTGCTGTTATAATTAGAATTTGGTCTTTAGCCCTAGGCTTTTCCCCTTCAGGGGGGTTGATTGGAGTCCTGGGAGGCCTCACATCTCAGCATGCTATTTCCTGAAGCCTCTTTCATCCCTGGTGCTAAGTGTATATGGAGTGACTTGGAGGGTAAGGAATGAAGCTTTACAGGGTCTGCAGAAGCAGAGCAAAGAAGTGATTTGTGCCAAGGCAGAGATAGACCAAACCAAGCTTTCTGTAGGCAGTGGAGCAGCCAAGATTTTCTATCACAAAGTGACATATCATCCTCTGATGAACATCACAGTAAACCTCTGGTTAAGACCTACAATGGGAACAAGAGATGGAGGCAAGGAAAACAAAATCTTATGAGGAAGACACAACTTTGAGGTGTCTGTGGGAAGGAGAGGTTTCTGTGTGTGCAGAGGATTTCTCAGACTCATTTTTCTAGGGTTGGCTAGAACAAATCCATGTGGGCCAAAATGCTGCCAGAATTACCACCAGCACATCATGGTCAGCTGCACCTGGACTGCAGGAGAGAAGAGGGGGGAGAAGGTTGCAGTGTAACCATGCTATCATCTCCTAGGCACATTAGCAGGAGCAGTGCTGCTGCAAGTCACCCAGTTAGCCACCTCTAATAGGAACAGGGCTTTTTGCACTGCAGTTGAACTTGAGAAACCATCTTTTTATAGAGTTTTGTTTTGGGGCTGGGAGACACTGAGGCGAATTCTCAGCTGCTGTAAATTAGCACCGCTGCATGGTCTTCTGTTACACCAGCTGTGGGCTAGGCCCTTATCAGAGTTTATTTACAGAAATGGGCATGATCTCTAAGAGCAGTCACACTGCTGGGATAGGCAGCAGAGTGAGAGAAGATGTGCCTGTAAGTGTGTTATAGTTTCTTTTCTGTGCTGAAGTACGCACAGGTGGTGCAGGTACCCATCAGTTATCTCTGTATTGTCAGGTACCTCTGCATGCTGTGGTCAGAACTACAAAGCTCCAAAATCCATTTGTCCCAGGGATATTGATGGGTCCCAATGTTATTGGATGTGCATGTAACAAGCTTCCCACAGTGCAGATTTATGCCTGTGTGCTTGCAACACAGGCTTATGCACATGCAAGTCCAGTTTCATATACCCACTCAATCTGGATCTACAAAGCAGCTCAGCTTCACGAAAAAGTATAATTCCACTGAAATTAGAGAGCAGAAGCAATTGCAATGGGCCATCTAGCATGTCTTGATCCAGAACAAAACTTCAGGCTCTTCAAAGTATTTTTTGGCTGAATACATCACCCCTTCTCTGCTCCTCTCCTTTCCCTCTAGCACAAACACAGGCATAACTTTTTGGCAACTTTGCTATAAAAATCCCACCACCCCTCTGCAGAAAGTCTAGACTCTGTGGAATTGCACTGTGCCTTATTGATCTTTGAAGACATTATATCTAGAGATTAGGTTCACATGTACTCTTCTGAGATTAGCTAAATTGCTGTGCAAACTGTTAACAGGCAATTTCACAGACTCAGGTGTCCAAAGATAACAGGAAAAGCTCAGAAAACAGAGTTTAGCTAACTGATCTGTGACTGCTGAGAGCTTGTAAAGCTTTTAAAGTGGTCTATGAGTGAAGGCAATTGGTGAGGAGCTAAGGCAACCCAGGTCTCTTGGGATATAATCCTAACACTTCCTTACAGTTGATTATGTATCACTCAAAACAATAGCCTGGCATTATTTGCTTGGTCTTTGTTCTTTGGCCAAAGGCAGGGGGAAAGTCTACCAGGAACTGTCCTATACTTCCACGTGAAATTGCTGGATAAAGATACGTGAGGAACTACTGGGCTGAGCAAAGTAACTTCACTTCCTGTGGCAAAGCCTGAAGGCTGAATTTCAGGGAATGACTGACATTTCCAGCAGTTCCCTGAGATCCCTGGGGACCCCTGGAAGCAAAGGCACACTGAGCCATATGCTTCTCCAGGAAGCGGCCCAGGTCATGGTCTGTTAAAGAGAGAAGCATTGTCCATTGTGATTACCTACGCTCTCAGCCGCACTTTGGAAACTAGCAGGAGTGAAAATGTCAAATCAGAGTGCTGATGGGGAAACAGATGCCTCTCCCCATTTAAATATGAGTTCACGGTCCCTTTGGGAGAGCAATACATGAATCTCTGAGCAGCACATGCATCCAGAACTAGGGCCCTGAACTACGATCTGAGCGGGGCCTCGTGAGGATGGCAAGGGCCAGCAGAAACCCCAGCTGGCTTGGATTAGGTACCCTGTGAACACCATCAGGCCAGGATGACTGTGGGGCCACGTACGGAGTCAGCGAAATGTGCCTCTGCTACAATATGAAGGTGTGCCCAAAGCTTGTGCGGCCACACAGAGGTTATGCATGAACTACCTGGAAGTCACAGCAATGCAGAATTCAATGACAACCAAGCACCTAAGAGTTTCTGCATGGCATTTGCAGCTGGCTTGGAGCCATGTTGCCAGGCATGGAAGTGCCTGAACTGCCTAATTTCACTCCAGCTGGGAATGCAAGTACAAAACACAGTGATGCCTCTCAGATATACTCCACTGCATGCCTGGGTGCTGTGGTGCCTATGCTGTTAATTTCTCATCTGGGTTTAGAGGGTAGCTAACACCCTTGATTATGACACAGATGAGATTAGCTCAGTTGGCCAGAGCATGGTGCTAAAAACACAAAGGGTTTGGGACGGGTTTGATCCCTGTATGGGCCATTTACTTAAAAGCTGGACTGGATGATCCTTGTGTGTCACCCTTTCAACACAGAATATTCTGTGATTCATAGATTCAAAGAATTTTCCAAGTCTAAACTGAAGTCCAGGGTCATATGGCTACCCCTTTATTCTCCAGAGAAATCTGTTTTCCTCTAACCATCATTGACTTTGAAAATCTTCCAGAACATATTTCTTGGCAATGCTTGTATCTTCCCACCAGAAGGTCGTTATCTTTTCATAAGAATAAAGGGAGGCACAAAACTCCCTAATTCCTTGGCAAATAAACAGGCCTCCCTCAGAGATTTACTCTTCCTAAGGCCAAGGAAGGCAAAGAAAAAGCTGTCAAAGATATTTTCCCCCCTAACTTATAGGACAATTTGGCTCCCAGGTCTCCTTTCCTTATCAGAAGAGTGGCTAAAGTGAAGGAAAAGATTGTCTTAGTGGCAGAACAGCCTTTCTTTATGTTGTCCTGTCTTGTGCATCTTGTTCCTGCTGCTGGGGTCAAGCTGACCTCTACAATTGCCCCTTTAGGTCAAGTGGGGAGGTACCACTGGACACTGGATTTTTCCTTTTACCCTTTGTAATGTGAGGCCTGGCTAATTTCCAGAACTCATCTGGGAGTTTTACGGCAGGCACTGAGGACACTAGGGGTGCCTGTGATTGCTACTGCTCTCTTCCTGTGGCACACAAAAGCCGTGGCTTTTGTTCTTTGCTGTTGGTCTCAAGCTTGTTACGGAGCCCTGGGGAGCATTTTGTGGCTGCAGGCTGAAGGGGTGGGTGCTCTGGAGACCAATCTGAACTAACATCTTCCTGTGGTTGTGGTAGGCTGAGCTTGTCCCGGGACCTTGCTAATTCCAACTTTGCTGTCTGGCATGACTCCTGGTGTAAGGCCAACCACAGTGTTTCAGCCAGTAATTCCCACCAGAAGGAACCACTCTTCTTTGCTGTAACAGCAATGCTACAGAGCCCTGGCATAAGGACTGCGAGTGAGTGCTACCTTGCACCACATCTTTTTGCTTCTTGCCTTATTCGTTAAGGAGATGAGAAGTGCAGGGTGATGGAGATCAGCCTCTCTCCCACTGCCTGGAGAAAAGCAAGGTAGAAACAAATCTCTCTTAGGCAAGGGGAGAGGGCTGCACTGTGCCAAGGGTTGTGAGGGATTGGTGGGGCTGTTCAGTACAGCTGATCCTAAATGTTGTATGTGGGACCCCAGACAGGGTATTTACACAATCACTGCACACATTTCTTCTAGGAACTTGGCAGGCCAAGTGCTGAGGCCCAGTTTTCATTCCTGCTGGGTGCTCTGTAGGCTCACTGACTTCTGTCTGGGGCACAGCAGCCTGTGGTAGGTGTTATAAATTTCACACCTACTTGTTCATCTGCACTTCCTCCAGCCTCCTCATATCTAACCTTCCCCAGGAACTGAGGACTTAGAAACAGGGGAATGTGAATCCCTGCCAAGAAGAGATCCAGCAAGTGCTATTTAATGCCTCACCATACCCACCTCAGCCTTCCTTCTTCCTCTGCTCTTCAGTTCCTACCCACTGTGAAGATGCGGAGGCTATGCAGGCTGCCCTTCCCACACAGTTCAACCATGCATCCCTCTCATATGTACTGACAGGATATGACATCCACCCTCTGGAGGCTTTCCCCGTGGGCAGCAGAAGTGTAGAGGAGCAGCACACGGGGGTGTTCAGACAGGAACTGGAAACAGCAAAACGCAGGAGAATTCAGAATTAGGGATCTGCGGCTCTGATCTTAACTCTGCCTAGCAGGTGTCGCTGCATTAGCTGGAACCTGCTATTTTTAGAGATGCTTTTTCACTTCATGTGTTTGAGTTCCAATCTAGCACTGCCACTGAGAGGTAAGACCACAGACTGGGGCTGCTGTTGAAACTCAGGAATTGTTCTCAGAGCAGTCATGAACCATATCTTCAGGTAGCACCCAGCACTAACTTGTCACAGTTACAGCTGACAGTCTTGCCCAGCAGCCTGGGGCCAAACCCCTGATATGAGCTGAGAGTTAAGGGTGGCCCATTTTGTTGGAGGCACAGTTAAGATCGCAGGCAGGATGGACTCCTACATGTTCAGGCACTTAGGGCAAGGTGAAGGTGGCAAAGGACACTCTTGTCCTTAGCCTGTTGTTGGATGAGGCTTGACTGAACCCAAGAATCAAAACCAGCTGAGTAACATTAGTATAAATAACATTAGTGCATGGGAGGGCAGGAAAATTCATCCATTGTTGTGTGAACAGAGGATAAGTAAGAATAGAGAGAAAGAACAGATGAGGAATAGAGGCTTAATGCTTTTTTTTTTTTTACAGATTTGACCCCTCAGATGTCTCTTTGTGACTCCAATGACTTTTGAAGTGGTCACTCTTTTAGAAGAGTTATGTGTGTTTTTGAGAAAAAAAAACCTTGAATCATTAGGCATTGTCTGAATAGCCCAAAGTAAAGGCTGGTAAAAGATTGACATTTCCCTATTAAACAATAAAGAATCCAGATGGTTCAAGAGAGATCTGTACTAATGTAGATTTAAAGATGAGGCCTTATTCTGCAGAATCAAGTTCTGTTCCCAATAAACCCAAAGATTTTTGTGAGTCAGTGTGTTATTCCACATATCTGCTTTTGTTAGAACAGATAATTTCACTATTGGCCCTTGCAGGGAAGGTGCTGGAGTCATGGTGATCAGTTCTCCTCTTCCTCATAGAGGTTGCTGTCACCTCCATTGGAGCTGAAAATACCAGTGCTACTAACATAACCTGGTAACCAAGGGCACCCTGGCTTATCTACACAGATTCAGTCAAGATTTGTAGAAAGCAACGGATATTGGAACTTGCTAGTTAGTGAGAAAGTGTTGGAGAAGACACTTTGGAGATGGCCCCCTGCCAGCACTGCATTGCTATTGCAGGGATGTAGATGCTCCACAGACCCTACACCCTCATACCTGTGTCAGCAGAAAGGATAGCTAGCCATGTGGCCAGTGTACTTGTTCTCTCTGGTTCCGCTTGGACTCTGTCTCCAGGTGTGTGGCCTCTGGTAACCAGGAAACTGTGTTCCTCATTCCTTTTGTAGGCATCTGCATTGCCTCTTTCCTATAGGACCATTGCCTGGCGAAAGCCCTCCAGAAAACGGAGATTCATGGAGGCACATAACGTTATGGTGCCAAAGTGAAAATGACATACTATGGTCACACAGTACTATTGCTGATTTTTTTCCTAAAGCGATTGCAGAAAGATGCTGAAAACCAGAAAGATGCTCTCTTTGGAGAGCTGCCTAGAGGATTCCCACAAAGCAACCAGTGGGAAGTGGAGTGGGAGGCAGGATGGCACACAGTCAACTCTTAATACCAGCTCACAGTGCACCTAGACATAAATACAGGAAGTGTTAATTCAACAAAAACATTCTTGTGTGTGCTCACATGTGATCCACATCAAATCCAGGAGAGTTGAGAAGGCACAGGTCTGGAATTAATAATCGTGCATCCCCAGCCTCAGAAGTCTGAATAATAGTGGTAGTGTGAGGACCCTGACAGCTCTGAGAAATTGTTGTGTGACAACTGTTTTCTTAGTAAAAGGATTATCTATAACTAAATGACACCAGACTTATTAATTAAACAGCTCTATTAGTAAGATACTTTAATTGTTTTGGGGCAATATTTTCAAAGGTGCTTGGCCTTGCCCTAATTGTGCTCTCACAAAAGATAGTCGGGTGTTGTATCACCACCTTCACGCACAGGAAAAAGCCTTTTGAGAACTTACTTTCACTACAAAACCCTTTAGCAGCTATGATGGGAAAATACAATGGATCTTGGATTCCAATGCCACTCATGGGATATCTGCAGATGCACAGGCTCTATCTGCTCTCCCTACACCAAGCAAAGTCAGCTTTGGGGCACAGCTAGACAGGAGAGCCCTAGGAAACAGCAGAGGGAAGTGAATGGGAGGATTTAGTTGGAGTGTTCCCCAGGTAACCAGTGCTCCAGGAAGGGAGCATGGGAGGGGTGCTCCAGCTTGAATATGTGCTGCATGAAAAGTGTTCCAGTGTGTGTATGATAGCAAAGATCTCTTCGTGTCCCTCTTCCAGTTTGCTTAATCCTGTCCTGCCTTTTAGAAATGTCACCTGCCATCTCAGTCAATGCACAGGCCTTCCTCACTTCCTATCCCAAATTGTTCCAGAGCTTTGCTGTCCCCTGGTAAAGTGACACTGCAGTTTGTACTAAAGATGTGGAGTACCTTCCTTCCCTGTCATTTCTTCCATGAACAAAAGGTCAAAGCTATCACTTCTGTGACTGGGTAGGAGGGATAGTTGTGAGTTGAGTCATCCCACAGGCACAGGGTATCCTATGGATCTGCTATTGTGTCAGGAGGGCGGTGAAACCCAGGCCAGCAACCTCGGGCCTGATGCAGCTTTTACAATGCTGTTGATATTTAAGACAAATAATTGTTATTTCAGAAAAGAGGTGATTCCTACTCCCTCCATTTGTCAGGAAGGTGACATTGAAAAAGCCAGAGGTGATTGAGAATTGTTCCTGTACTGGAAACAGTTTTTCAAAATTACAGCTGAGTTATTCTTTGCCCTGCCTGCCATGTCATGCCATTGCATTGAATTCATTGGTTTTCAGGGTTGAATCTGTCCTGACAGCCTTCCCAAAAAGGCTGTGGAGAAAACAGGACTGCCCCCTTTTTTAAGACTCCCACAATACAGGATCTTGATGAAGTTAACAGCTGGGAAATGCAGAACGTGGAAAAGGAAATACTGCTTCAGGCAGCACTGTCATTGTAACCCTTGGAATTCAGGGCTGCGGGAGGCTCTTGCAGCTAGATGTTTTTTCAAGGACAGCAGCTCAACAAATGCGACAGTCAGTAACAAAAGCTCGGAGAGGAAAATGAGACCCAGCAGGGGACAGAGAGGAATTGCCTTTCAAGCATGGCACTGAGTGACCAGACGGGTAATCTGGGAGGTTGTCTTACCCTAGGTATTCAGGAATCCTCTAGGAATGGGAGGCAATGCAAGATTGTTTGTAGTTTTGTATTGTGTCTCTGGTAAAAACCTGGAGAGTTTTAGACACCAGAGCCAAAAAGAGAACATGGGCCAATTTCTGATCCGTTTTGTGTTCTGATAGAGATTTCTGTCACACATGCAACTAATCCTAGCAGGTCAAACACTCTGACAATGAATGTCCTCATATTTTCAGCTAAATCAGTATATCAGCTAAATATACAACTTTTGAAGTTTTCTGCTTCCCTAACAAAGCAAAGCTTATGTGATTGCGTTTCTTTCCACGCATTTGTCTCTCAAACTTGACACCTTCCCACAGGAAATTTCTAGCCCATTTCTAACCATTTTACATGGTGCGTAGAGATCGAATTGTGGAAGCTGATGTTTATTCGGAAGGCACTGAGTATCCTGTGACATACCTAAAATCAAAGCCTTTGGTGAAGAAAAAGCTGCAGAGTGATTTTAATGTTATCTGTGCAGTCCTGCCTGCTGACTTGGTGTGGTTAGGGTTCATTTGGCCAATGCGCGGCATGGGATCGAGCAGGGCCCTTTCTGCCCCATGGCCTCTCAGTGGTTAATGTGCAGGCAAGATGCTGCAGAGGGGCTTGAGCTCAGGTAAGAGAGTGTGGAGGGGGAACTGAAGCATTTTGGAGGTGGGAAAGACCAAGAGACCTTGACGGAAGGGTTATTGCAGTGAAAAATTATGGCCACAAGGCATTAACATGTAGCGAACTGGAATATGTCGCTGCTCAGTAGCTTGCTTAGTTTTCTGGATAACACAACTCTCAAAAATGTTTCCTCCACAGGTTGGGTTTTTTTCCTAACATGTACACAACTCTTGATACCAAATGGAAATTTGTATGATAATGATCTTTGTCCTTTGCAGTGTTGTGTTTAACCACAAAGACCCAATAGAGATGGCAGACGTGTGGAATGAATGGGACAAAATTTCAGCTCATTGGTAATTTGAGTTGCTGCTACTTCTGTCTGTTTGAGTGCCATTCTGAAGTACAGTTTCATTCTGATTTTAAATTTTCTTCCCTTCCATGTAATGTATTGATTTCAGTAAAATTATCCCTATATTACACCAGGGATCCAGGATCAGTATTCAGACCTTTCACTTTAAACTCATCTCTGTAGAAACCATGTATAAATTCTACTGAGCCTGTGGGTTGTTGCCTTGGGACTGTGCCGACACACAAAGTAGACAGTAGGAGTAAGGAGCATTTTGTGTTAACCATAGGCAGATGCAAATAGTAGACCATGGCAGGCACAGGTCAGAATCAGGTCTGATACCTTTAATATATACATCACTGCCATTTTACAGGAGGCATCGCAGTATTACAGCAAGAATAAGAAACATGCATCAAGTGCCTAACACCTTAGATCAGCTATTTGTTGGAACACCAAATTACATGCTTCTGTGTGTGGTAAGGGCACAGCTGTGTATTTCCAGAAGCACTTCAGGATCGTTAGTCTCACTGGAATATGTGCATAACTGAGTTGAGTGCTCAGACATCTTGGAAGGCAGGTACTTGAGAAGCTACAGCTCACTAGGGCTCTGCTGCTTCTCAGAAATTGCAAAGAGGCTGAACTCAAAAGCTTAAGGAAAGGATGTTTCAGTTTTTGCTCTCCCTGCAAAATCTACATGTGAATACTTTGTATTTCTTTTAAAAAGCTATTTCTTGCCTGAAAGTGGAGAACTGAGTTGAATTTTGGATGCACCACTGTTGTGTAATGCAGTGGGGCGTAGAGAAATGGTAATTAGTCCACGTGCATGGCACAGTGCGGTACAGCGGTCAGTGTCCTGCGAGCAGTGTGCTCCGATGGTCTTCCAGCTTGTTATACCTTGCTTTGAAACAGAAGCTTTTTCGTCCAACTGCAGGTCTGCGCTGGTGTAGCCATACCGCTTGCTCTTCCCGAAAGCGCGTGGGGGAGACAGGGGAGGAAGAAAGCAGCTCTTCCAGCCCTAAAGCTATCGCTGTAGATAGCTTTAGGATCACACCACTTGTTTGAGAGACAACAAAAGTCATATACACTGCCTTAAACATAGCTTGTGCTGAGTGCTCTGCTGTGCATCCCAGCACCATGAGAATTACCAGGTAGCCTGTAATTGTAGAAAATTTAGTTTTTTGTAGGAACCAGATAGAAATGGGTAATTGCTCACAGAAGGTGGTCATAATTGCTTCACTAACATGTAAGGGCAGAAACTGTTGCCTCTAGCCCCATTTTAAAAGGACAAAGCGAAGTTGGCAGGAGGAAGAGGTGGAGCCCGCCAGAAGAATTTCCCCGTAAAGAAGAGGTGTTTGGTATTTGACAGGGTAATTGAATGTTTAGAGGAACAGGCTGACACGAAAATACACTTTCTTTTGTGTGCCTCCAGAAGGCTAAACTTTGACAACAGCAGTAGAGGCAGGTTGGAGGACTCTCAGAAGCCAGGCAAAGAATATGGTGTAGGCAAAGCTCTCATTTGGATTTTGGGGATCACGACTTCCCAATGGTTTGAGATGTCCACCTGCAGCCACCCAGCAAAGATGTCCAGGGCTTAGGACACGTGACTTTTTAAATCCTGGTTCTGAAATAAAGTGTTCCTTTGCATAATGTCTCCTCCCAGCCTGCCTCCATTATGTCCCATCCAATAGTTTGTTTTGAGCAATTTAGTGCCACTGAGCAGTGAGATGTTCTGAGGCCTTTCCTTCACAGGATCTCTGAAGGACCTTGCAATTCAGTGTGCTGCCACACTCACTGTTAGTCAAGCACAGAGTGAAGGAAGCACGTGGGAGTGGAGAAGGGGACTTTTGCACACAGGTAAAGGACACGGAGCTGGCAGAGGTGGCCTCCCTCAGGCCACCAGTGGAGCTGGCGTCTTCAGGACACTTCCGTTCCCTTCAGGCAACGAAGAAAAGTTTTTCAGTGGGGGGGTTTAAATCACCCCACTCCCTGCTCCCTTCATCTCTCAGTAGCCCCTCATCTCATGTCTTGTGAATTAAGGAATATGCCATTTAGATATAATGCCCCAAATTTGTCTCTTTGCAGCAGGTCTTTAAAATGCTCTGCCTCCTCATAGCTCAGCCAGTGTATTTATGTAAAGGGTTCACTGGCCTTGGAGAGAGGTTGTTTCTTGCCAACTTGCTTGTGTTTTGAATTGGGCAGGGACTGTATTGTCAACACATTAATTGTCTCAAAGTTAATGGTTTGGATCTACAGGCCACAGGCTTAAATTTCCAGGAATGGGATTTACTGCAGACTCTCACTTGAGGATACTGTGACAACCTAGTTGAGGTATAAGAAGAGCAATCCTATTAGCTTGAATTGCCAGTAGGGATCAAAGCTCTCTTTCCTCTCACGCAAATGCCTTGGAAGCAAACTGATCGCTGTCCAGGTCTATCAGACCATGAAACCAGATTAGCAAACTGATGCCTCTGTGGCCAAGTGACAGAACAGCCGAGGGACTGCCATACGTAGAGGAAGAGAGAGGGCGGGGAGATTATGAAAATATGTGGCAAATAACTCACTTTATAGAATATAATTAAGAGTGAAGGTACAGCAGCACTACCAGCGCCTGAGTACAAACTCTCTTTCCACTACAGCAAAGGACAAATTCAATGTCATGGCCAGGAGAACCACCTTAGGAATGAACAGCATCCAAAAATTTGTCTTCATAGCTACAAGCTTGTGTAAAGTGCTGGCCCACTTTCTTTTAGTGTGCAAGGAGAAGAATGTAAACCCTCTCGTGCAAGGTATGTGCCCTACACACTTCGAAACAGCTGGCTTTTATTAGGGTTTAGGAAATAAACTGAGCTGGAGAAAGGAGGAAAAAATGGTGATTGATGGTTATATGGTGTGTGCTAGCCACGTCACTAATATGACTCTAGTGGTCTGAATTATTGTTCGGGCTATGGGAGCAGTGCTTTCTGGTGTTTGGTGCTGTGCGAGCAAAACAAATTGTGGCATCTGTGCCAACAAATATTCTTGTTTAATCCCATACACCTTGCATGTTGCTTCAAACTTACAGCTGTCTGGTGGTTTATGTGGATGAAATGACACATTCCCTTGAAGGGGGGATAGGTATCTAGCATTCAGGTCTCCTGCCCTTGACTTAACACTTATTTACAGAAAATCCCAAGACAGAATTTAATCCTGTAGCAAATTAAACATACTGTAAGGAGACAAATCCTTGTGTCTCCTCTCAGATAAAAAGGATGGGGCAAACTGTCTTGCTGGCCCCCCACCTACTGGAATTGCAGTAGGTCATGAGGCTTGACAGGGACCAAACAGGCTTCAGCAGTCCACCTAGATCCACTTGATCCCTCTGTGGATCAAGCTAGGTCTAGAAAAATGGATTAACTAATAAAGTAATACCAATTTTTTGCTAATTGTCCATATTGACAGGAAGTGTTTGGCTATTTACGTATAATTAACCAAGTAATATGCAATTCATTTGTTGGGTATATGCTCTGAGTTTAAAACTGACCTTGCCCAGGTTGTATTGATAAGTAGGATATTTCTGGTGAATACCAGCAGAGTATTCACAAGATTTCCATACTCAATTCTACAACACAGAAGTTTGCCCTGTGCTCCTTATTATTACTTTTTGCAAACTCACCATAGACCACAGATTTTGATAAGAACTTTAGCTCTTCTTCACATCCTTTCAAATACACTGTTGCATTGAAGATTGCAGAAGTTGCCTTGAACTGGGAGAAATGTCTTTAGCACTTTTAGTTCCTTAAATCAGACAAGCAATATGACTGGCAGATCACAGGCATTTCTCCTTGGCAAGACAGTTTGATTACATGATAATTCACCAGAGTTGTAATTTCCTTCCCTCACAGGTCTTGCCCACAGCCCAACCCTGCAGTCACAGCATGTGCTGTTAGCAAAGGAACTTTGCTCCTCATTTTGCTTCTGCTTTTTGATGTTTCTTCCTGTGAGCCAAGAATATGAACTCTTTGGTACACACAGAAATGGGGGAGGTACCCTGAGGAAACTATACATAAAAGTTGGCAGCCAAGACAACCATGTGTGGAATTAACAGTCAATACCCTCTGCACAACCAACATAATATTTATTGATTACATCTTATATGGCAAGTTCCCAAGTAGTATTAGTAAGATTTTCCAGCACAGTAATTATTAGCCTGTTTTTCTTTCTCCTTTTTTGTTTTGATTTGTTTCTGATTTAATCATGACTGGAAGTAAGCATTATTCACAGCTGTGGCACAAATTCCTACCCACAAGATTTAGGAAATTCACACGGTAATCTCAGTATGGATTTGTCATTGATGGTCTTGCCTTAAAATGGATCTGAATTGGAACCCAAAATTTGAACACTATATTACTCTGGTTAAATGCAGGTTTTGATATAAATGCCAATCCAAATCTGTATTTCAGGACTTGAAAAAAAACAGTAGTAGTAAAGAGTATCTGAAATAGCAGGAATAATAATAACATCAAGAAAAGCAATAAACCCAATCATATCCACACATTAGAGCTTCTATGCTTGTAAAGAACGCATTTATGAGTGCTTTTAAAACTCTACACACAGAGATCCTTCATCTACAGTTGTTGCACGTACACTTCTGGTGTGCAACACAGCAACAGCAGGATTCCAGTGCAATCTTTAGGGGGGAAAGCGAAAAATAACGTCAAATAGTGTCACAATTGAAACAGAGGGGAACATTCAAGCAACGTATAATTAACCCAGCTGGAATTTGGTCAGAATGTCCAGGTTAACACCTCATCCAGTTAGTAGGCTGTGTAGTAAATTGTTGAATATTGTTGTTTAAAAGTCAAGTAATTTACTGAGCTCTTTTCATGTGTGGAATATACAAGAAGGTCAACTGCCTTCTTAACATCTGGTAGCAGAACCCTGGTGATTTACCTACACTCTGGTGATTGGAGATAGCTAAGTGATGGATGACTTTGCTGGAAAGCTCTCTCTGTTAACTCATACAAGCCCACAAAGAGTCTGATAACTCTGCTTTGTAGAAACATTAAAGGCTTTATCTACAGCTTGTGCAGATTGACAAAGCACCATAGATGTCAGTGAGACTCTGCTGATTTATACATGCTTTGGATATATCTCTACACCAGAAAACCATTCATTAATTACTCTTTCTTGCTTGGGAAAAAAAAAAAAGGAAATAAAAAAAATGGAAAGTACCCTTACTAATTACATACTTTTTAGAAAATATTTTACTCTGATTTTCAAATTACCAATCAAATCCAGGGTCTGGGCATAGCCTGGATGGGAAGAAGACTGGATGAGACAATGCCACGCTTACCCTAATTGCTTTGCTGGCTGACACCAGTGGCTGTAGAAATGCCAACAGGAAAACTACAGAAACAACAAGCAGAGTAGTAGTTGGCCTTAAGGAGGATCAGAAAACTGATTAGCGGCTAAATCTCCCCTTAGCCTAATGAACTGTGCACAGGGGAGACTGTCCCCAACTCTTCATCCTTTTCGGGCTTCCTACGTCTCACGTCAGTTTAAGCACAGTCGTACCACACCAGTTGTGCTGATCCTGTGGAGCTGACCTTCCTCTCTGATAGAGGCATCTCTTTGATCAGCATATGTGTTTTCTGAGAGACTCTGAGTGGATTTCATTGACTGACAAAAACTAGTTTTTCAGTCTTGCTGGCAAGAGGAAGCTAATATGGTTAGGGAAAAGGAAGGTGAGTTCATTCTGTTTTCTGCTTTATCAGCAAAACTGTCAGCTTGCAGTCACATCATGGCAGCTGCTGGAAACTGAAGAGACAGGAAGGGCATAGCATTGCTTAATTTCTTCCCTATCCCTAGACTGAGACTGTACGATTGGCAATTAAAAAATTCATTTTGTGGCTTAAAACTTTTGCTTCAGTTTCATCCCAGACTTTAACAAGTACTGAGTGCTGAGTGCTGTGTTTCTCCTCTGCAGCTGACTTGCAGGCAGTGTGGAGAGGATGAGTGTCCAACAGAGTAAGGGCAATAATTTCATTGCACGATACCCCTCCTGGCTGCTCTTGTTTTCCACAGATCTCGGGATTACCATTGCTCTACCTCCAGTGATTTACTGTTGGCAAAAATCACGCAGAGCACAATCTATGCTGTATGTTGCAAGGAGGCTAACAGTGGCTGAATGAGGGTAATGTTTGCAGTCAGGACTTTCCTTTACAAACACTGAATCATGCTGTTGTGAAATGAGGACGGAGTGATGAATGACTCACTGTTGGCAGCACACACTGCCCTATCAGTAGACTCTGTTCAGGGGATGTGGGGGCTGGTGTTTGATATCATCTCTGAGCTCCCAGCTCCCAGCATGCTAATGAGTAACGCACACTGTGACCTGTATTGATCTGTGATTTGCTTATTCACGAGGCTCTGCACAAAGGCACCAGCACTGCTGGAAGTCCTGTTATTCTCCAGCACAAAGATGTTGCTTTGGGGATGTTTTAAAAACATCCCTCTTGTTTGGCTGTGATGTTTTCAACTTGGATCAGTCTTTTTATTTTGAGGATTTTTTCAGGTTGGATGCTTTGCAGTAATAACATGCAGAACTTCATCAGTAAGGGATAGAAGAAGCATGCCTAGAAGATTCAAAGAAATGAGAATGAGATCCTTGGGGCAGTGGTTCAAAGTCAGCCCAGGCTGGCTATGAGATGAGGGACACATCCCCTGTTTGAGTGCAGATGATTATATCATATGACCCAATACAGGGGCTGGAGTAGACCTGCCTGTACAGGGCTGCAAATGGGTAAATTGCCAGTCTGTGGCTTGAGAAAGGGAGAGGGGAAATGTGCTTCTCAGTGAAAGGGCATCAAGCTGCTTGTCCTGAAGAGTATTTGTAAGCTGCAGCACAGATTAACTTCTCAAAGACTATCTTCAGGATGTGGGGAAAGGATCTGCATCTTGAGATAGACAAGGTTGAGAATGGTGTTACAGGAGTTCATACTTAGCTTGAGATGATAAATATCCCTATTGCCTAAACCAGCACTGCACCCACTTTTTACTGAGATTCTGCACAAGGGCTGAAGTCCAAGAAAGTTTATAGATTGTTCTGTCCTCTCAAGATGAAAGGAGGTGTTCAGAGATGACCAGTGAGGCATGGCGAAGGGTGGCCTGCCTCTGCCAGCTCTCTGGGATTAAACAGGAGCCTTCAGCCACCATTTGCTGCTGCTGGGTCTGTAAGTACCAGATCTCTGCACTCTGCAGAGGCTCCCAAACTTAAGCAGACTACAAATCAGGCTGTGAATAAGCACCCTGTTCACTCAAAAAGACTGAATGGAATTTAAAAGATGGGAGATAAGAGCTCTTCTCAGCACAGGACATAAGCAGACTGCCTGGTTTCCCTTGCAGACATGTCCTGCACTAAAAAGGGTTCAGCACTTGCACCAAAGATACATGAACCAAAAACTCAGGAGTACCTTTACACAATGACAGAAGTTAGAGTGTGGTTGTATACCAGGCTGTAGGGATGTGAGAATCCTGTCTTTCCATTACATAGCTGCAAGTTGATTTAAGAGAGGCAAGTCCTGTTGTTCAACAAATAAGCTAGCTAAGTTAATTAAGGAGAAGACATTCAAGTTCTGAAGCAGTCTTTCTCTGACAACAGTCCCCTCCCTGTGAATCTCTATCATATGGTGGTGTAAGTATGGGCTAAACTACAGCCAAGGCTGAGTAAACAATATGATTTCAAAAGTAGTTGGGAAACGAGTATGGAAATCGAGTGAAGCCCAGAAATATGTTCTGAATCCCAACCCCAATCACACTGTGGGGGGAATTTGACATTGCTGTAAATCAAAATTCATGTTTAAAGGCTTTTATAGTTTCTGCAGAGCATTCTCCTGGGGTCCAACCAAGATGGCTGTTGATAGTCAAGAATGCATTACACTGAAGCATCACAGGTCCTGGAAAATCCTATCAAATTTTATGGAAAACAATAACATTCCTGCAAGCTTAATGAACCATAGTTTCAAGGTTCTTAGGAGCAGTACACCCACTACTGAAATATGTGGATAGTGCATGCAACCTTGCAGAAGAGATAAAACCCTCTAACAGTCCTGTGGTGTTAGCCAAGCTAAACTCTGTTCCATCTCCAACAACTACGCACCAATACTCACTCCTGACATGTTCCTATAAATATTCTGAGTCTTTCTACAGAAACCTATTGGCTTCAGCCCCAGAGTGCTCTGTAGGGCTTTCCTGGAAGGCTTTATGGCTTTACTAATAAGATAGACCCCAGATTAACCCTCATTCTGAGATTTTTCCTTTAAAAAGTCCCTGCAATCAGCTTGGGAAACCAGGCAGCAAAATAATGACTAGCTCAAACCCTCCACCCTACCCAAACCCACGGACTCGTTTGCTTTCATCAGGAACGTGCAGGTTCTGGGAAGGGGAACTTGGGCACGGAGCTGTATTTGGGAAGAGGTGAATGTGGATGTGAAGCCAAGTGGCTGAGGAGAAGAAACATGGAGTGGGTGCAGAACCAGACAAAAGTGAACGCCTGAGCAAGCACAGTGTGTGGCCCTGCAAAGAGCCCAGAGAAAAGGGACTTTTGGCGGGGAGGAGGGCTTGGCAAGAACAGCAGGGGAAGTCGGTAACAGATAAACTCCCTTCTGTGACTTAACTCCTGCTGTGTCACACAGGACATTGTCTCTCCCTTGTAAATAAACAAAGCTGCTTCCAAAAAAACTACTTGAGCCCTGCACTGACTTTTTGTCCTGACCGGAACTACCAACAAAATCGTGATTTTTACACAGCCGCATGGGTGGAAAAGGAACCAGCAGGGTTTTGTGCAAACAGACAACCAGACAACCTAGCAATACATACAAAGACATGTATTTAAAGGGATGTGCAGCAGAAGAGAGCAGAAGAAATGGATGGCAGAGGGGGTAATATTTAGCAGGATTCATGACATCCTCCCCCTTCTTGGAGAAATGGTATCTGATGTAGATAAATTCAAACACGATTTTTCCCAGTTTCAATTCCTGACTGTAAGCACAGGCAAATTCTTCTGCTGCCTCATTTTCTTCTGTGTATGCACCAAGTTAATGGGGAAGTGTTTGTGTTTCTTTAAGTAGCTAGGAGGTAGGTTACCACTGGCATCCTTAATCCAGGTACCTTTTTATCTTAATTAAAAACCAAAATCAGCTTTGATCTCCCCAGAACTTCATTGCATAACCAGTTTCATTTACTATTGTTTAAGCTCAGTTAACTTTCCATGATGAAAAGAATTTGTATTTCACACTGAGCAGGAAGTCCTACTTAAATGTTTCCTGGTTTTGATCTCCTTAAAGGGAATTAAATTATGTTCCTGCTTTAAAAAAATGCATGGCAAACAGATTACTGAGTCACTGGACTTGCCATAGCATGAGCCAACAGGGCAGCAGGCTGGACACACAGAGGCTGAAGTCCTCCATTTTCTTGCTTTAAATGTAAAAGGGAGTGTGGAGGTAGTTCAAATATGGGGTTTGACCCCATTTCGTTGCAGTTCTGGATGACTTTCCAGACTGGCCTCTCACATGAGCTAGAGACAAGTCCAATTCAAGCTTAATGCCTTCTCACCCAGTTTCCTTGGGCTGGGAACATAAGCAGGACTAGTGACAACTGCTTCAGTCACAAGGTGGGCTATGGAAGACCACAGCCAGCCCTTTCTTATTCCTGACAAAATAAGACTCAGGGGCCTCTTTTGACTGCTTTGGTTGATGTAGCACTGAAGATGTTGGGAACTACCAGGCTGGAGTAGCGCACTAGCAATTGTCGGTTTCTGCAGTTCCTGCTTTTCTCTGAGGGCAATTCTGGTGCTGTGCCCTGCCTGCCCTGACCGTCCTCAGTGCCAGCATTCCTGGGAGCTGTGCTGCAGAGCCCTGATCTGACCAGAAGGGATGTCCCACCACCTTGCCGTCCTCACGTACGTGCAGAGCACCAGCCTATGCTGCCTGCCAAGCCTTGGTGGCAGAGCCTGGCTCCTGGCAATATCTGTGTTGAGCAACCTGCTGCTTTCCTCAGAAGTCTAAAGATAGCAAGTGAGTTTCCTCCTGGTGACCCAGGAAAAAGCTTTCTAGGTTGCTGAGTGGCATTTTAGGTAGTTTAAGAACACTTTAATTTGCCCTGCTCTCCAAACACGCTCCACGCTGTATTCCTGAACTTAATGTTTCATTTTGCATGGGATCTGGGGAGGTTTACTTGTTGCCAGGTAGTTGCACTTACAGCATGGCAAAGCCCAGTAAAGCCGAAAGGGCTAATATATTTTTTCACTATGCATGCCATATAAATCCAAGGAAGTAGCTCCTGCATAAACCACTCAGCTGCCTGTTTTGGACAGCAGAAGATATTGAATTGCTTTATATCTCTTCCCTCTTCACCCTGAAGCAGGTAAGGACCAGCTTTTGTGATTCTGGAACATGCCTCTGGTTTTCTGCTGCTGCCTGGACAGAGCTTCTGGCAGTTGTGGGGGTGCCCCTGACACCCCCAGTGCAGGGGGAAGGGAAGCTGAGCTCTCAGGGTCTGACGTGTTCTTGCTTCTCATCTTACCACTCAAGGAAAGCAGGAAAGAAAATGGTGACACATTTTCCCCACCGATTGCCTGACATAAAGACAGTTATCTGCTTAAATGGTTACAGAATGGCTGAAGTTTGCAACGGGTTGTCTCCAAGTTAATCCCTTATGTCTCCATCAATCGGTGTCACGGGAGTTAACAAGAAGCCAGAAAGAGACAACAGGTAAAATCCAGTCTCTTAAAATGGCAGTCAAACAAATGTCTGTTTTGAGTGCTATAATTTTTACATGGTTTGCTTCCTTTACACCCTCCCCTGCCTAATACGTGATAATGTTTGCCTGCTGTTCCCCTCCTCTTTCATCCCATCAGCAGCTTGGCCCTCGCAGTTTTCCCCAAACAGGCTTTCCTTGTGCTTGTGCTTGTTTTATTATCCCTTTCTTCCTTGCAAAACCTCCCGTTTCCTTGCTGTTTTGCATGGGGTTAGGATAGCAGCACTCCTCAAGTAGCTTTGGCATGTCAGTCCCCTTGGAGATGCTCTGGGTCACACAGCAAGTCTCCTGAGATGTATTAGTGCATGACTGAGCTTTAGTGGGTTAATGAAGCTCAAGCCCCATTTGTGGAGCAAGTTTTTTCCCTAAATGACTGCCTGATATTGCAGGCTGTTTGACCTCAGGGCAATTAGTAAGGTGCAAACTTTGCTTTGAATGACTCTGGGCAGGGTCCAAGCTATGGGCTAGTCCTATCTTAGCCCTCATTTTGACTGGTTTGACCTGGTCCCTGCCTTTCTCTAATGAGACCCTGAAAATCCTAAGACCCTGTGCAATTGCCCTGAGTGCTCGCCCTTGAAACCAGCCCTGAGCACAATTTGGAGTAGGGCTGGATCATTAGGGGCAAATACTTGGCTACTGTCTCCGTCCTGTGCTGAATTCAGATGATGTGGCTGTGTGCTTTAGTCCCATGAGAAGAGTAGAGTCCAGCATGCCTGCAGGAGTAAATTTTTGGCTAAATGGGGCAGGAAAAGCAAGAGCATATACGGCAATTATGTCTGCCTGTACAGCCTACACAAATGCTATGGGCCAGCTGGACAAGACTGCACTCAAATAAGAAATTTGCAGAGATATCTACCTGGCTCAGAGACTCAGACAAGTATCTGCACGTACTAGTTCATGTGTATACAGCAGACTGAGGCCAAGCCAAACATGAATTATTCCACTAACTCCAATGGGACAAAATTTGTTTGTGCAGTTTCAGAGGCCAATCTGAAAACTTGGAAAGAATATTTTCCAGGCATTTGACCAGTTTCTGGGTAATCTGAAAAATGGTATCTTTTACAGAGATTTATACAGCTATAGGCACACCCTCACATATTCACATGTATCTGTCTGATAGCTTTTTGCTTGCTTTTTTTGTTTGTTCTACTCCCATCCTATTCTAATTGTAAATTTACTCTGGAATGTGAGGATTAAGGGAAGTTAACCTGAGTTTCTCAGAGTAGAGTTTTTGGGCTACAAAATGAGTAGGAAGATTTTTTGGGGAAGGGAGGGCATATTTTGCTTCCTGCATATACTTAACATCAGCAGTCTTTAGTTCTACTGAAATGTAAAGGAAATACATTAGCAAGGAGGGAAGTGCCTTGCATTTTTTGAAGTCTATTATTAAAATATAACAAAAATCAGACAAACGTTTGCATTGCCATCAACTGAAAGATCCGTGTCTTTTGGACTGCTGTTGGCAGGAAGAAGTAATTTTTTCCAGGTGGTTGGGGTAACTCCATTGTGCTAGGGCTCTCAAAGTGGTGGCTCATATTTTTTATGTTTATTTTCTTGTGGGATGGCAAATTGCCCAGTACCTAAAGGCAGCTCGCCACAGAACCATCACCTGAGGGATGGAGAGTGTAGCTCTTGCCGGTAGCTATCCTGCTGCCACCTAAATGGTAGATTGAAAGGGCATCCAAGCTGCTGCTTGCAGGATGCAAGATGGGCATCCTCCCTTCCCACAGAGCTCCTGTGGCCTTGGATTGGTAACATGTTTGTGTCTGGGTGAGATGCTCCCTGTGTTGTAGGTGTCAGGCTTTTTCTCCTCACTCTAATCTGCCTAGCCAGTGCTCTCGGGTAATGGAAAACAGCAGAGGTCCTCTGAAGCAAGGCAGATTTTCATCGGCAAGGAAGCTGCCCTCCTAAGGTCATGTGGCAATAACCCAGCCATCAAAGAGTCCATGCACATGGTTTACCTTTTTCACCTCACCTCCAGTTGTCAAAGCAAGAAGGACATGACAGTACTGTGCACTCCTGTTGGAAATACCAGAGTAAAATCAAGGCTTCTGGAGACAGCTCCTCAAAAGGGAGATTTGAAAGAGCTTGTACACTCCCTTCTACATCCTTTTATCTCTGACTCACCACATGAAAACGCAAGATACCATCGGAAAGAATCCCTCCTTCTTTCCATGTACTGTTTGCTTGTTTGTTTCTATGTAAATAGGGTTAGGGTTGGGTTAGGGTTGGCCTGGTAACAGAGACCATCCATCCACTGTGCTCCACTGCGTCTCCTCCTCTTGCCCAAGTACATGGAAAACATAAATATAGCTCTTTGCTCATCCTTCTGTTTATGTGTTGGAGGTAATGCAGTCATCTTGACTCAAAATCTGAGATGTTAAAAAATTGATTGTAGGGAGAAAGCCCTGCTTAATGGATTGACCAGAGACTTGTAGGTCAGGCGTTCAACTCTCAGCTGTGGTTACTCATGACTGACAGTTACCACCATCTGACATGACTTTTGGGAGCAGAAAAGGCCCCACTGAGCTCAGCAACACCTGGACACAGTGTTGAACACAGGGCAGTCTGCTGGTCTCAGTGCTGCTCCTCCTGACTGATGAGCCACAGCCAGAGCCCAGCAAGGCTGTATGTCAGTACAGCCAGTTGTTTGAGCAAAAGCAGCAAAAGTAGGGAGGGAGTAGCACATAAGAAATAGCTTTAAAAAATGAGTAATGCATCTTACCGGGAGGTTAATTAAGAAAAATCATTAAATATATTGGGTGAGTTCAAATAGATAAAAATACAGGGAAGGGTGCTTTCTTTTTTGCCTCACTTTTCTGTTTATTTCCCTCTTTAGTTCCATCTGGCAGAATGGAAAAATAGATAAGTGAAACAAAGAGAAAAAGAAAAAAAGCTGGGGATGAGTGATTTACCAGAAATTGTTATTTTAAAATAAGCACCATTTGTTGCAGAGCACAAACAAACAAAAACAACAACAACAAACAAAACAAAACCCAAAAAAACCCCAAACAAAAGAACCCTCCCACACACATTTATTATAAACAGTTGCAGCCACAACATGAGATAACAGAGCTGTGGTTTGGCTTTGCTTAATGCCTTTTACACCCAGAAGCACATTCCTGGGGGAAAGAAGGAGGAATTCTTGCCTCAGAGGCATTTGAACATACCTGGGGAAGTCAGAGCTGGTAGGGGAATAGTTGCTGGATTAATGTGAAGTTGTGAACACTGAGTCTTTCGTACCCGCACCGAGGACTTCAGATGTGCTCTCGGCAAGACTACAGGAACTCATGGGTTGCTGTTCTTGATGCAGTGTCATAATATAAGCACTGATTTTCAGTCAGCATATGCAAGAGAATGATGGGATAGGTCTGTGACCCCTCTCCTAGGAGGTAACACAAAGCAGTGCTATATGCCTGCATCCACTCGGAGGATGGACAGGATTTGGTGACCTCCTCTGGGCAGAATGACAGAAAACCTTCTTCAGCCCAAGGAGAGCCACTGCTAAGTCTCACTGTCACAGCATGCCACCGAGCCACTGGCAGCACACCCCGCTGACAGCAGAGCCGCACAATGGCCATTTCATTACTGTAGCAAAAGCATCTTACAAAAGCTAGAGCAAAATAAATTAAAGCATTAGGATCTCATTTTCTGCAGCATTAGCACTATGATGAATGTGAAATCTAATCCCTGCTGGCATCACCACTACCAAAGAAAACAGTGCTATGTGTCAAGAGGGTGTTGTCAGAGCCCCTCAGGAATTGTATGCAGCGATCAGAAAACCTTGTGTCTCTTTCCCCCTCATCACCAAATGTCTCTGCTTATAGGAGGCCACCTCATTTCCCAGCAGTGATCCACCAATAGTATTTAGCACATGCTGAAGAAGTAAGCAAAGATTTTTCTTCAGTTATTTTGGGAGTGAGCAGTTACTTGGAAGCAGAGAAAGAAGCTCGTGTTAGAATAGCTGCACCAAGAACAGTCACTCTGCTTGGATGAATTTATAATAGCCACTTTAACCAGTGCCAAAAAGACACTGAACTTGCAATGAGTCATTTTCCCACAGCCGTGAATAGGTTAGGATGAACTTCAGGTGTCTGCCTTGTCTTTTATGATATAACAACCATAGCAAAACTTTGAACCCCTCCAGTTTTACCCACAGGGAGTGGCTATGCCCATCTTTCTTTGGTGGTTTTACTTGAAACGTTCTGTATTCTGCACAGGAAAGGCTAAGAGATTTCTGGAAGAGTATTGGGTTTGGGTTTTCTGTCTCTGGACTCCTTCAAACACAAATTCAACTCTGGTCTAAGGGAAAGCCTTGTCATTAACACAGGGTAGTGGCACTGGACAGCTTCAAGGAGTTGCAACCTGCAGGACTGCAGATGCTACTGAGCCGACAGACCACGTTTGCTACCTATATCAAAATCTTTTTGCGATCCTTTTCTCTGCCTAGAATTTCTCCCATACAGGTGTGCATGGGCTCTCTGTGGCTCCAGTTCTTCTCCTGTCTCTATGCCTTTCCCCACATGCTTCTCTCAGCTCAAAATTACCCTTTTCTCGATGTCAAGGAGAAATTTTCCCCAAGGTGCACTCCAATTTCCTCTACTTCTTCCCTTCCCTCTTTTGAGACTTTCTAAATTTTATTCCACTTTTGTAATTCTTCTTTCCTTTCTCTTTTGGGGACACAAAGTTTCAGGCAGCGCTTGATTCGATAGGTATTGTCTGGGATATGTGAGCCAACATCACCTGATAGCTTTGGAGGTGGCTGTACGTTTGCTCTTATGCTTCTGTTACCCCCACCAGGCTTTACTAAATCTCACCAAAACCAATGCAGAGAAGGAGGAGTAGAACAGCCCCTGAAACTTTGGAATCAGTGGGTTGAAAAGAGTCAAACCTGTGCTTTAATACCCAAACAGCACTGCCTAACTGAGCATGGACCTTTACGATAGTAAAAATTCCACAGGTTTTGCTGAAGCTAGGTCTTTTCTCAGGTCAGGCCTTCTCATCATGTGCTCAAAGAAATGAGAATAAGCAAACTGGCTTAGGTAAAGCAAAAACTGCTTCTAAACTGTTACTGAAGTTTTGTTGTGGCCCAAAGATTTTTCCCAATTAGCTTTGGAAAAGCTGCTATTAACTTTCATTGCTTTTTCTGGTACCTGCGGCTTTGCCATGCATCCTGAAGGCTAAGGATCAAACCATCAGCAGCAAGGCTCTGCTTGTTACAGTTCAGGCCTGCCCTGACAGAGGTGGGAAGGAAGTCTTTCTACAGAAACACCTTTATGGTGTAGTTCCCGCGCCTGTGGTTTAGCCTTTGGGCTTGGGGGCAACCTTCTGGGTGGAGCTCCCAGGCCTTCTGGGGTCACTAGGCTGATGCACACCAGGAACTGTAGATCATCAGCTCTAGGTAGTGAGGATGAAGATATAATCTTCAGCTCCCTGTTTCTGCCCTGGTTTGCCCATATTTCATGGTCTGTCTCTGTCTGATCTATACGTTCTCGGTAGCATGCCTCCCTGAAAAAGTATACCTTTGTTTTGTGCAGCATTTCCGAGAAGGATCCTCCTTACTTACTGAGAGCAGTGGCTGCAGCCTGGCAGAGGGCAGACACACACTGTGCTTTCGCCTCCACCCTGCTTGGGCTGTTCCTGGGCTTCTGCCATCCCCCAGAAGGAAAGGGCATGCTCTTCTCTGCCAGCACAGGGGCCAGGCTGCCGGCAGCCAGGACCAGCAGCTGAAGACGAGGCGTCACACCGTCGCAGTGACTGTAAATACACCACACATCTTCTCGTAGTTGTGTCATAATCACAATGCTCCTTCCACGCAGTTTGTTTAACTGGATGACTTCAGTGCTAAAAATAAGTGGATCTTGCTGTTTCCAGGACAACCGCTATCCCAAAGGCTTATCTCGGCGCCTCTCCCCTGTCAAAAGGATGTTCTAAACAGAGCTGGCCATGAATATTAAAAATGAAGCATGCACACAATAAAGCACAGCCTGGGAAGAGCCCCATGTTTTAGTGCTATATGTTATGCTAATAGGACAGTTGCCTCTCAGAGAGGTGTTTAATTCAAAGGCGGCACAGTGTGGGGTTAGATTGCAAGCAGGGTTGTAATGTGTTTCTTTCTTCTTTTTTTTTTTTTTAAATTCAGACTCTCTCTGGTGATTGGAGTGGCTCACTAGGCAGCACTTTCTGCCTCTAGGCCAGAAGTCCATACATTGAAACCGTGCATGTGTGTCAAGCCCACACAGTGAGATGTCTGCAGGGGGACAGAGAGCTGCTGCCTGGCAGGTGGCACCTGGTGGCAGGGACAGCCTGGCTGCCTCTTTGGGTGCCAGAGTGCCTGTGCCTCTTACCCTGAGCCAGGAAAGAAACAGCTTGCTGCAGACGATGCTGGGTTTTTCTGAAACCGAAATTCAGCTGCTCTTCCCAACTGGAGTAGAGATGAATTGCTCATTTGAAGGAGTCAAGGAGATTTTAAAAACCCTCCTAGCAAGGAAAGGGTTGCATTAATAGATGTCTGTATTCCTGTAGCTTTTTATTCTCTATTCCCTTTTTCTTTATCCTTCCTTCTCAAAAAAAAAAAAAAAAAAGAAAAGAAAAAAGTCTTTAAGAAAAAATCAGAAGCCCTAAGAAATCAATAGGATAATTTTTAATCTCTGTGTCTGGACATAAAGGAGGAGATAATTTAGCCAGTAGGATTGGTTTTCTGGTAAAGGCTAAGCAGAGGTTTTCACAAGAACTGGTGAGACCGATGTCCAGACTCTATGTTTTGAGTGAAACAATTAGTTCACTATCAATCAAATTGCTTGATTACATCATTACAAAGAAATGTTCAGTGTTACTGATTCAGTACAGCAAGGTCTTGTGCAAAGACAGCAAACTCAGCAAATGCAGCCTCACTTCCTCCAATAGTATTTACTGAAAGAAGACAGTAAATTAGTTTTAAAATATTGCCCATTTATTTCTAGCTCTGCAGTTATATTTTTAACAAAATGTCCTCTTTAACTGAAGGCACATTTATGTAATAATTGTCAGGACCCCCAGATGTTATACACTGGCTAGGTTTCACTGTCCAGAATTTAATTTTAATCAGATGAGGATCAGACCTGTTGTTAGGAGACCTTCTGAAAGCTGTTGGTTGTTCATGAGAGCTGACAGCAAATACAACTGTTCAATCCTAATGCACTGAACCTGGAAATTTTCAAGGTGACTGACTTGGCTGCAGGACAGATGTCATTTTGTGACGTTAGTACAGAAAGCTTCAGAAAAGAAGTGGATCTTAAGCTCCCACTGAGACTTATTGTCAACTTCTTAATATTTTGTTGTTTTTATTTTTGCCCTCAAAGCTGATTCTGACTCCCTAGGGATATTTAATTTTCTTCATGAAAATAATGTAGCAAAAATACATGCCCTCCTTTGGTCTGAAAATTTGGACTGTGAATCTCATGAAAACAAAGTGACTTACTTTCCTGATGCATTTCAGCATTTTCAGTTCTAGCCCAAGTCAGAGCTCAAAAGCAAAGGTATGTGAAAAATAATGTTACCTGGACGCTTTAAAATCTCAGAGAAGGCTCTATTGTACTGCTGTTTGGAGCAAAAAATTCCAGGGAAGTGCAAAGTCCTCTGGAGGTAATGCATATCTCACCTCACTGAAAATATCTTATCTTGACAGGTTGTGTCATGTCAGAGTAAATAATGCTGAAACGCATTAAAGAATCTGGAGACTGAGTCTGTCTTCAGTATGGAAGATCTGTATCACACCACTGTTCCCACTTATCTGCATCACTGCATTTGAGGGCAATTCTTGTGAAAACCTCAGAAATGTATGTCTGAGCATCCTAAGAAAAGACAGTTCTGGGGAGAGGGTCTTGAAGGGAGATGGTTGATATAGCCCAGGCTGAGAGGGAGGTGAACTTCATGCTCTGAAATGTCATTCCAGGTGGTTTGTTGTGGTGGGAGGGGAATAAGGAAATGAGAAATAGTGACATATTGTAGATGATGGTGGTAGGAGATTACAGCTTTGGGCATAAAATTGGTTTTTAACATGGCAAAATTTCTGGTGCAATGTCTGTTGTTTTCAGTGAACTTCTGTCACCTCAAAATAAGGCGGAGTTTGACACTCTGGTTCTACTGTAGCAGCAAGATCACAGCAAGGAGAGGTGTGTGCACATGCATACATACACTTGTGTATGCAAATATATATATGAATATTTCTATATGAATACAGAGGGAGCCCCAGCAAGGCTGTGAGAACCAGTCAGCTTCACAGGGGACCAAGCAAATGAGAAAAATGCAGGAAGAAGAAGGCAAAGGAGGAGGCAACATTACATGTCATTCTGTCCTTTTTGCCCCTTCCCAGGATTCAGACAGATTGAAAGCAGCCCATGTTTGCCCATCACGAAGCGAATGCCCTTTTCCCTCAGCTGAGATATTAATAAAGCCAACTTGCTTTTTTGGAATTAAGGAAAGAAATGCAGATGTTGAGTTGAACTGACAGCCCTTCAGGAAGCCTTAAAATCCCCAAAAATTTTTTAAAGGGGAAACAAGGTTTGCAATTAGCGAACTACAGCAGGTTAAACAGTCCAATTGCTATTAATGCAATTATAGTCAAGGTTGTGATAGCTCTAGTGTCTTCTTGAGAACTCAGGCCTCCGTTTCATTAAGCCAGTCAGTGCTTTTTAAATATTGCTTTTAGCATTTAGTAAAAGGAAGAGTAAACTGTAGATCAAAACTCCTGCTTATATGGCTAAATATGCTCTGCAGTGTGACTGTACGTGTGTCTGGGGTGGAACTGGAAGGTATGTGAGGAACCTTTCAGTATGTCCTAGAGAGTGCATAGCTTGGTGCAAGAGAGCAGCAGCTTCATCAAAGGCACTGTAGTGACTCTGTTCTGCAAATTGGTGCTTACACATAGATGCTGGGTTATTGCACCTGACAGGAGTACTGTAAAATAGCAAGATTATGAGACTATCTTAATAGTGTTGTCTCCATCGGCTGTGCTACAAGAACACATGTTGTTTCTCTGCACCTTCCATGTGGCAGACACTTTCTAAACCCAGTGGCTTAACAGGTTCTACAGTTGCCGCCTAAATTCCCCTTCTCAAGGGTATGGGGTGACCCTTTGAATCTTTCAGCTGCAAATAGCAAAGAGTGAATCAGTGTCTGTCTCAGGCTGCAGCCTTTACCCTCTAGCCAGACAGCAATTTGAGTCACCTCCAGCCAGCCACTTGATCCACAAAACCTATAGAAAATTAAGCACTCTATGACCCGGGCCTAGCTGGGCTCAAGAGTGCCTGTGGGTTTGATGTGTACAGGCGGAAAAACAGAGGGACAGAAAATTATGAGCTTTGCCATCAATTGCAAGATATATTGCATGCAGCAGCCTTATTTTTTGGTCTTTGTCACTCCATAAGTATTAGAGTGTTTTGCACCTTCTGATGTTTAGACCATGCCCACCATCCATTACTTCCTCTCAGCTATTTTCATTTATAGCAAAATTAGCTCACAGAAGTACTCTCAATGGGTGGCTAATATTTGGGCCTAGGTCTTCAGTGCATTTGGGGTTTGGATCCTGGCTGTGTTGCTGACATGATTTATGGTATTTGCTGTTCAGACTGAAATGCCAAAGACATCCATCAAGCTGTACAAAAAGGCCATTCCAGCCTTTCTCTCTCCAAAGCATGTCTGAAGAGGTATTTTTGGCTAAGTATGCCAACCAACACAGCGCTTAGCTGAAAAAAGAGTGACTCCATACACAGAAAAAAGGATCATTGATCTCACAGCACATACATCATAAATTAGAACTTGCTTTTCCTACAAAATGTAAAAGAAATGCCACATAAACTTATTTTGTTCTATTAATCTCAGTTGAATTCTGCAATTATTTCCCTGTAGTGAGTTCAATCATTTTTTAATATCTTTACTTGTGCAACATTTTATCTTAGTGCAGCCAGTCAGACAGGTAGAAAGAATGATTGATTTTTTTCCTTCTTGAATACTAAGTAGAGGCATAAATGGATAAAATCATCATTGAAATAGAGACACAAACAGTATTTCCCAAGCTAAGTGCAAGGAGAAGCCAGCGTATCTGCATTTCAAACATGTCGGGGAAATTACTGTGGAAGAACTGCTCTGATTCTCGTTCCTGGGAGAGGGCAAGATGGAAATTGCTGCTTTGCTATTCAAGCACATCACCTAGCACAGCAGAACTGCGGTCCTCTCTTAGAAATTCTTGAAGGCTACCAAGCAAATCAATATTCTTTGCCATTTCTATTGATGTTCATGAAACATCTTTCATCCAAAAGCTTTTGAGGGCTATATCCCGACCACGTAGCAAAAACATCCTACAGGGAGGGTGCCCTGATCATCTGGACTGGGAGGTGGACAAAATGTGGAGCAGGGAGCAGCCATATAACTGGTGAGTTTCAGCTAGGTACCCATGGTGAGAGGCGGCCTAGCCATCTGGCTGCTTGTATTCTGATTGGGAACAGCAGATGTAAGCAGTGTGCTGTCTTTCTACATGATGCTGCAGATCTGGTTACCCAGAAATGACTCTTCACTTAAATTTCTGACTCAATTTTCATCTTGATTAGGCCACTTTTCAAATCCAGAACAGCACCACTGATGAACAGACTTTTGAGGGACAAAATTCCTGCAGCTTTGACTATAACTTCAGTTTGCAGTACGGCATAACCATATATACAGACACTCCCCCAAACACCTCCAAATACAGCATACTGCCTGCTGTAAGGTTAAAGTGTCAAGTTCCTAACAAAATTCTGTGATCACATTCTAATGCAAAACATTTTTTTTTTCTTTAAGTTCCAAAGCACATAAAGCAGTTTTCGTAATGAAATCTGGAGGCTATCCATCTGAAATGTCAAGGCTTTTTGTGTCTTTGAAGCCAGCACTGTAAACTTCCCAGCAGAAATCAAGTTATACCCAGCCGGGCAGGATAACATAGCCGTGATGGCATAGCCCCGTGACTACAACAACATGAGTGGCGAGGGAGAGCATCCAGTTTTCTCCCTTTCACTGAGGCTGTGATGGTGGAGAGGGCTGTGGATATGGGTATCAGATACTCCCACAATCCTGGCAGCTGCATTTTGCTATGAGGGTCATCACACTGGAAAAGGGAGCCATGCTGTAGACATGAAGGCCATTAATGGTGGTGGGAGGGAGTGGAGCCACAAGCTAACAGTGTGTTAAAAACCTGGCATGCTCCTGGTGTCCTTGGTCTTGGAGCTGGGAAACCAGAGCATGCACTTAGGCTGTTGTCACAGCCCATGGAGATGTAGTGTGATGAGGTAACAGGAACGTAGAGGAAAGCTATCCTGGGGAAACTGCTTAAAAATACACCCTGAAACCAGACCAGAATCTCTAATCTTGAAAGCCTGGACTTCACTACTGAGGAATATTTATGGGTTCATATCCAGGGATGTGGTGGTAATCCTTATTGCACATGCTGTCTCTCTGTTAAAAGGGAGCCGTGAAGGGGAAGGTGAGTGGTGTGCTTTGCCATTCCAGGGGATGTGTGAGATTTCACTTACTCACAAGTGGCATAGATGAAAATGGAGGGTATAGGCGTGTCTGTGGTATGTTCAGGCCTATTGGTAATCAGCTTGGGAAAATGCAGGTTTCCAGATGTCTGCAGGTTCTGGTATGTGTGCTGTAAACCAAAGGTACAGCAGTGGATGAGGTGCCTGCTCTCAATGCAAATATTTTTCCTGTGTGTATTGTGCCAGGATGCTTTAGTGGCTTTAATCATCAGTAGGTAGAAAGCCAGTGAGTGAAGTCTTGTCACTTTATGGTTTTGCCTGAAACTGAAAAAAAAGAAAACATAGCAGACCAAAACCATTTAATCTGGAGCAAAGTTAAGAGAATGAGTTAATGAAAGAAAGGCAGTTGTTTAAAGGTGTGAAACTGCTGGAAAGAGCCAAGTTACAGGGGGTTATCCATAGATGTGGCCAAGTTAAACAAGACAAGCTGGTGACTCATGGAGGCTTCACCTCCAGTGTCATTCATAACCCCAGCCTGTCCCTGGACAGCCACGCAGCTTTGATTGTATCCTGTTTAGCTTGGCCTTTGGATGACTAATTCTTCCAAATGTTGGCTCTTTAGGTAGATATCACACCTTAAAACATCTGATCCTCTTTTATAGATGCAAAGTACTGTTTCATTTGATTTGTTTGTGCTGCCTGTCTGCGTCATTGAGTTTGGGTTGGTCTTACCGGTGGCAGGCATGTTTCTCAGTGGCAGAAGGCAGTAGATCCAGCAGTGACTAAGCAGACAGACAGAGCTGGACCAAAGTCCCAAAAGGTTCATCTTCTCCTTTGTAGCCTGCAGGCTTTAGCTGGAATCTGGAAGACAGTGGCAGAAGTTTACAAAAAAAACACACAGGAGAGTCTGATTTCAGAACTGAGATCCGGACACCAAGGCTTGAAGACTCGTGTCAGGTGATATCCTCGGGAAAGGTTGTTTCACAATGTTTTGGTAGCTGTATAGAACAAGTAGTGTTGAATGTCATCTGCATCTAAGAAGTTGCTTTCTTTCAGAAAGTTATGTGATGAAAATGGAGCAATTTCATTTTCAATGATATTTTCCATTGATTTGATAACGTGAGATTCTATTAATAACAAACCAAAAAGCACTTTCAGGAGCACCCACACTGTGCTACTCCCAGAGTTCATGAAGAGGATGATCTCTAGAGCAAAAAGACTGAAACCCACATTGGATGCTGCCATTTTGGGAGCAGTTTATCACCTCCCTAGGGTGGCTGCTCAGGCTCCTGGATATCCATATCTGAGCAAGATCCCTAGTGCCTCAGACTGTGAGTACTGATCCACAGCTCTTGGCATTACGGCTAGAGTGGAACATGTCACTCCACTGCCACTTGGGGCATGGTTGACTGTGACCTAGTTGCTGCAGTTGCTCAGTGGTGTCTGTAGGTACTAGCTTAGCCTGAAAGTTCCCTTAGCCCTCTGCTAGATGCCTTAATTTAAACTGCCATGGCAGTGAGAGGAATAAGCTTTGATCCATACTGATCTTGGGTCTGTAAACAACTACTGGCTTGATTCATATCAGTGTGGTGGCAGAACCCAGGGATGCTTGGGGTGACCTTCAAGGCAGCCTTGCCTGCTGAAGGCAAGTCCTGCGCAGGCGCCAGCTCCTTCCTCTGCCCTCATGAGGACAACTACTGGCTGAAAGGCAAGTTAAGATCTCCCCATATAACATTCCTTCCTTGGGGGTCCAGTGTATCCTTTATGGCTGGAGGCAGGTGCAAAAAATCTCCTTTGCTTTGCAACAAGAGGAGGTGAGAGCCACCACTGCAGAAATGTTCCAGTTGATGAACCACCATCTGCCACTTTCCAGTGCATTTGTGGAGTGAGAAGCAGTGACAGCACCTGTGCAGCCCCATTTTTGAGCGGGAACTAGGAAATTGCTTGCACATAATGCTGTCATTCTGAGAGGGTCAGCCTCAATTGTGCTAGCAGTAGCAGTGTCTGTCCTGGCTTTAAGATAAACCTGTGAAGAGTGACATCATGCAGAAGGCACTTCAAGGGATAACCCACCAGCAGGTGATATTAAGTTAACTATGGTAGAGGAGCAGCAGAGGACCCCCTGAGCCTGAGTTGGTAAGATGAAGAACACGTTCCACTGTAGTAAATGGAACGCCCTCATCCACCTTCAGCTTGGTGTCAGAGAGCTCCGTGCTGCAAATCACAAAACAGTGAGAAAAAGTACAGCCACCCCAGAGTCTGGACTCTCTGGTCTCCCTGCCCTTGAGCAACCTGGTATTTATGTTTGGAGCAGGCAGCTGCAGAAAGCACAGGAAAACCCGGGACCATGCTGGCAGCTGCTGAGCAAACAATTGCCACAGACTGAGACACCCTTGCTGTAGGAAGGGTGCAAATGCCTCCCAATCCTGTCCTGAAGCCCAGCTTGCCTGCCTTGGTTCCTGGTTTAGGCCACAGTCTGCATGTAATTCCCCTCTTCCACTCATCTCCCATGATGATTACCAGATCCCTCTTTCCACTGCTTATCAGCATAGGTGCTGCTCTTGGCCAGGAGGTCCCATCTACTGCAGGGTGTTCCTGTAGTCGGAAAGCTTGAGGATAGTAGACTGTCACCCTGTGACCCTGTGTCACCTTCAGATGTCACAGGACATGATTTTCAGAGTCATGGTGCTCAGAAGCCCAGTGAGGATCAAAGGGCCGATAACTTAGCTGCTCTGGACAACTCACCACATCACCCATGCTAGTGTCTGCCTTTGAGGAGAGGAGGGAACCATACCATGCTGCAGGGTATCCTGCCATGGGCATGGGAGTGAAAGGGTAGCAATATCTCGGACAGGCTGGGAGGCAGCAATTCAAATCCCGCGAATGAAACCAAAAGAAAACAAGCAAATAAAAAAACATTGCTTTGGCTTCAGCCAGGAACCCGGGACAGTAAAGAGAGGGGGTTGGAAAACCAATATATTCTACCCTGGGGGAATCGACTTGGCTTGAGCCAAAGAGGGAAGAGATGAATATAAAATAAAGAGCAAAGATGAAAGCTATATATTGGAAGCACAAACCACCATGGCCATGATTGGCAGTTTACATACTACATTTTATAGCATTCCCTTTCCCCTCCCTCCAGCTTTTCTTTCTCCCTATTTCTCTGCTGACAGCTTATACACATGCCTTGCACAGCACAAATAAGTGCTCTGCTCCTCCCTCATATCCTGCTCAGACTTCGCACCAGTCCTTCCCCGAGTTCACAGACCACCCTACCACTCTGGCTGCATGCAGAGGAGACGTCAGGTCAAGGTCTGAGTTGTCACAAGTCCACTGAAAAGATTTCCTGTCATGTGCAGAAAACCCCAGCGCCTCTCCTCTGGCTTATTTGGTTTTTACTGAATCCGGTCAAATCACGATTTCCCTCTTCTCTTTCAATAAACAATCAGCCCGTGTCAACTTGATTACGAGCTGCTGATGCAGCACTGTTGAATCCAAGCCCTGAGTGTATGTTTTGGCAAAAACAGCACTATTTTCAGCTAGGCGTACAAGGTGGTTTGCCAAGAGGCTCAGCTTTCCCAGCAGACCCGAGGTGGGTTGGAGCCAGGGCTCCCACCAGCTGCCTGGGCAGCAGGACCAGGTGCCAGGTCTGCACAGCTCAGCCCTAGCACTCCTGGCAGGTCATGCAGCACCTTGCTGCTCCCCTCCTTGCCTGTGTCTCCAGTTCACTTGCCTCCTCCCAGCTAATGGGCTAACCTGGGTGGAGAGGTGTCCAGATAGGTCCTGATAGCTAGAAGTGTTGTCTTTTAAGGAAGTACCACTGTGGGTTTGCAGCTTGTGTGCTCCATGCTCCTGTGTGTTGAGATGGTTCTCCAACACAAGGGCTGTGATCTTTCCGTGTCAGGCGCTGAATTGGTCCAGAGCAGGATCTCATCAGGATCAGATACACCGAGCAGGGGGAGCACAAAGAAACCATGTGCCAGTTCTGCCCACTCAGAGAGCAACCACTTGGCATGTCGGCTCCCAAGGAGGTTTACTGTGCCTCCATACGATGCCTATTTTGCCCCTGTGGCCGGTGTATGTTCCTGGTGTAGGAGCTCAGCAAGCCCTCAGCTGTGGGGTAGCTGAGGGACAGTCACTCAGGCTTTACACTATCTTTGCCCCAGGGCAGGTGCCCTCCAAGTCAGAATTTTTACACTCAGACAACATAGCCTTCTTGTAATTTCTCTCCTTTAAGGGTATTTATGTCTTTCCAGGGCAATGGTGCATCCCTATCCTCCATTTTCCTCTTGGACCACTCATGCTTTTGATGCCTACTTTTCATGTTGATGCCTTACTTTGGATACTCTGTTTCTTATGAATACAATGGGCACAGGGGCCAGGTGTGTGAAACACAACAGTGAAGACACAGACACAAAAATGAAGTGGGCTGGAATTTGGGCAAAGTGAATTTCCACTTCTCCCATGACATCCTTCCTACAGAAGTCTCTTTTCCCAAGGTGGAATGAAAAACTCGCTCTCTACTATGGTGATAGCATCCAGGATCCACACACTGGCTACCTATACCATCCTTTTTTTTCTAACCAAATCCCCTTTTTTTGCCCAGCACACCTCGGGTGATGGGCAGGGGGCAGGGCTGGCAGCTGGATGGTGTGGGCGATGCCAGACCCCACTGATGGAGGGATGTCACCCTCAGCAGAGCTGTGCAGGGGTGACCATGCACGTGTGTGCCTGCAAGCGAGCGCCTGGCTGTGCCGGAGACTGACTGTGCCTGTGCCTGCGTCTCATCTCACTGAATTCCAGAGGCATTACGTGTCCTGCGGAGAGAAGGAACTATTTATGCCACAGGCATAAATAAATCCACCAAGCATTTGCAATAATACAGGTTGCTCAGGGCCTAAGGTCAGGCTCACTCCGGACAGGGACTAAATCTGCCTGTGGTGGGAGGTGGGTAGGAGCCTTGGTGCACTGATGCTGTGAGGAAGGACACAAGGGCGAGCTTACATGCAAGGTATCTGTTGTCTCCTTATTAAGTGATAAGCTGTATTACTTGCTAGCAACTGCTGGCACAAGCCATGGGGGATGTATTTCTGTCTCCTCATCACTTAAGAAGCTTGAACCAGATCATGTTTGTACCCAAAGGAGACAAACACACCAGCACCTCTTCTTGCGTACAGGCTTGACTCACTAGAAAGCCTTGGCTTATTGGTTCATGAGAGACATATGGTGCAATTACCAAAATGAATTTTTGAAAAGTATAGTTACTACACATTTAAATAAATATACATTGTTTTTCCATATTTTAAAGGAAAGGGTTGGAAGTACTGCTTTTATCATGGGCAACAGGATACCAAAAAGCCAAACTGAAAATGTGCATGAAGCGATTTTATTCCTGGTCTTTCCTGGAAGACTTTGATGGCCATAAACCTGTGACATGCAAAACCTCCCTCACTTTTTAAACCTGCCCTTTTTTCCTTCTTTGTTGGATGAGTGACACTCTTGTGCTCTGGCTGATTCAGCAGTCCCCTGGCTATTTCCCAGCATGAAAGTGCTCTCAGCAAGTGATGAGTGAATGCTCTGCCTTAACTCTATCAGAGCAAAGGGCGCAGCTACCATACACGCCACAGCTTTCAGAGTACAATGGATATGAGCCTTTACACAAATCTTTATTACCTCACCTTCCTCACCCCCTGAACTGAACCTCTCACAAGCAGTTTTCAATTTAATTTAACTTTCCTGAGAAGAAAAAAAAAAAAAGTGGCAAATCAGAGTGATTCTGTTACAGTGACTTTAAGCTGGTGTAAAACCCAGAGGTGAGGTACAATGGGCTGCTCAGCTGTGCAAAATATGAGTGCATTGCTGGGCAAGCAGGGAAGGCAGGACTGGCCTTCAGACTGCTTTTGGTACACCTGTAGGACTGCATCCATGGCAAAGACTATTTGGGAAACAAGCTGGCTTTACAACTCCTGTGAGCATTTGCTCTTCACTGGAACTCAGTATACAAAATCTGTCACGATTTTTTAAAAACAAACAAAATTAAAAAAAAAAGAAAAGGAGAAAAAGAAACCGCTCTTGTTTTCTGTTGATGCAACAACAACAACAGAACCTAGTAAAACAAAAGAAACAAAGTCCTCTGGTGTTTAGTGACAACAGCTTCTATACAAAATCTGGATGAGACTGTTGCCCTTCAAAATTGGAAGGCAGGACTAGGGTGGGTGGAAAGCAACTGAAGAATGCAGCTGCAGAGGAAAAGCATGACCAGGGTAAAGCTTTCGAAGATGTGAAATTGGTTCTTGGCACTGTCAATCTTGTATGGGACTGTGGCCCTCATCTATAAAGGGGAAACAAATTTTTAAGCTTTTAGGGTCTGAAGTCAGGGATAGTCCTATGTGTGCTTGGGTGGGGGAAACCTGACCCTGGAGAAAGCTACTGTGATATAACCAGCTACTGTGGCTGATGATAGGTGCACAGAGCTTATGCTGTGACACTGTCATCAGCAGAAAGCTGCTCATATTCTCCAAAATGCATTTACAAGGCTTTGCTGGGGATGTGTCTAAAAATACGTGTGCATTTTTGACTTTCATACGCCAAAAATGAAGTGCAAGGGTCAGTCATGAGTGGAGTAGGTTTTAAGAGCCAGAAGCACCCAGGGTTCAGGTTTACTGCAGTAGAAAAAAGTAGGGAAAGAAGAGGAGCTTGGAGCAGGTACAAGGAATGAACAACTATGAATCTGAAAGCAGGTAATGTACCAACATATGTGTAACAAGTTAATATTAACAAAGCTTTGAAAACCAGTCTTACCTTGTAACTGGAGCCAGATGCACTGGACAGGTTGATCCTCCTGGCCAGGCTGTAGGATTGCTGGTGCACTTGCTGCAGGACCCTTTCCACAGAGGAGTGGGGCCAAGGGAGGATGCCAGTAGCGTGGGAGCCAGGGATGCCTGATTACTGCCAGCGTGAGCAGACAGTGGCATCCAACAGATCGCTTTCTCACTGCAGAAATGTCTCCATGCAGCAATAATGTGTCTGTAGGTACTGGTCAGAAATTTTGTGTTCAATTCTAGCAAGAAAAAATACCACAAATAGATTAAGTTGCCTTGCTGCTCATTTATTGTCATACACATAATGGCGATCTTGGACAAACCCCATCCTGTTTATGCTCAGGGGTTGTTCTATTCATTCTCTCTCTTAAAACTAGATAAACTGAGGAAGTCTCTAGTCTCCTAGTTAGGTAAGAGCCAGATTTTTGGACAGCGTGACTAGGACACATACTAGGACATCCTCATCTATACTTGTGAATTTGTCAAAGCATCAATTCAGCAGAGTTCAAGAGTTTGCGTCAGGGATAGGTGACTTCCAGGAGTCTGTTTGAGTTTGGGGGTGAAAACTCTCTGTACTCCAAGGCTGAGGCAGTGGAGTCAAGACATTACCTTTGGCCTTTATTTGGAGATGTTCAAAGCTCTTGATTAAGAAATCAGAGAATCATAGAATGGTTTGGATTGGAAGGGACCTCACAGATCGTTTAGTTCCAACCCCCACTGCTATGGGCAGGGACACTTTCCATTAGACTAGGTTTCTCAGGGCCCCATCCAAACTCTCCTTGAACACCTCCAGGGACAGGTCATGCACCAGTTCTCTGGGCAACGTGTTGTAGTACCTCACCATCCTCTAAGTAAAGAATTTCTTCCCAATACCTGATGTAAATCTCTCCTCTTTTAGTTTAAAACCATTCTCCCTTGTCCTAACATGAAAAACATTCCTCTCCAGGTTTCTTGTAGGCACTTCATCACATGAAAGGGCTTACTACTTGGCTGTCCAGGGTTTGCAACTTCCAAGAGTCTGGATATTATGCAAATCGAGTCTCTGCACAAGAATGACACCTTTTGGCTCATAGCTGTGGCTGTTCTCAAGAGCTGCAATGATGAATTTGGAGAAACAGTTGAGTGATGAGTAACCAAAGTAAAGTTGACAAGTTAGATGAGTTTAGATGAGTTAAATGACTATTAATACACTGTCAGCTACAGCCACATTAGTATGAAGAGGTTCCTTGAAATATCTTTGGATGCTTGGCTCTCTCCCCAGCCAGTGGTATGAACGGTAAGTGCACCCTCACACTGAATGCCAACCACTAGGGACAGAGTTATGGACTGATTTCTTCACCCCTGACCCTCGGTTTCCAGGGATGGGCCTCCAGGGTTTGCCATGGAAGGGAGCAGAAAAGAGCATCTAAATCTTACCCCAGCCTTGCTACTTCTGCTAACTCAGATCTTTTTGTTTTAATTGGCACTGAGCTGTGTATAATCAATATCCTTGTGTAGGAGAAGGCAGGAGAGGAAAAATTTGCAAAAAGCCCTGTTAAACAAAGAGCGCTGACGGACCAGCTAAGCATCCTTCTCTAAAAAACAAGTCACAGAAATGAACAAACAAGGCGAGAACAACAATCTGATTCTCATGCAAACTATTTCCCTGCAAAAGGAGTGCATGAGCACAAAACCTGATTATTGGTCAATGGTCATTTGCTTATCCTAGACTATCTCAAAGCACCTCTGAAACACTAGTGCTTTTGTTAGTCAGGATTTGACCCCTCCACCCTTCGCTCTACAGGTTTATGCTATTTGCACCCAGAAAGGGAAACTGCGGGTTACAGCCTCTGTCTAATGAAGAATCACAGCCTCCAGAGGGGTTCACCAAATGCTCTCACAGCCACACAGACCTGGAGAGGAGCAACGAAAGTAGCAAATGACTTGCTAGAGGTCATACAGGGAAACAGCAGACAAGTTTGAAATAGTAAACGATACCCTGTCACCCTCTCAAATGTCTCTCAAAGCTGGTCTAAGGGCATCTCCTGAAGAACTCCCTGTGAATATTTGCTTAGTCCAAGATGACAGGGTGGTACAGCTTCATTGCTGCAGAGCTTCAGCATTTGGAGGCCAGGTTTGGTATTCAAGTTGTGTCAAGTCCACCCATCTACCTGTGTGTCTGACTCCAGATGTATCTTAACTCTTTTTCCCCCACAGCCTGCAAAGTATTTGCTTCCATCCAAAAGCAGCCGAGTCAGGGTGCAATACTTGTTAGAATGGTGAAAATGTTTAACTTGTGCTCAAGTTGCTTGAGGAATATATTGCTTGTCAAGACTCTGAAACTGGTTTCTGCACATCTCACGGGGAAATGTGAAGGGGCATGCAGACAGCATGAAAGCTGAATGAAATTGATGATCTTTACTGGAGGTGTTAAATGATAATAATGCCATATTCAACTCTTACTGAGAGGAGCAGAAAGCCACTCCAAAGAGGTGTTTCAAAGGATCTAGTTCATCTGCTTGATTCCAAATGTGTAGAAGAATTTAAAGTGCATTATAGAGGTGCAATTTAACAGCCCCAGGAACAGGAACACTAGCTACAATGGTTTCAGCCAGTCCTGGATCTGGCAACTGCTCTGTGCCTTGTGCCAGCAGAGTGGTAGGGAACAAGCGGCTCCCCCGAATGGCTTATTGCACTGTGGGCTCTCTGGGCAGTATGAGGACAGCACGAAGATGTCATTCATGGGGTGCCATGGTGGCTTCTGTCCTGAAGAACAGTGTTAGGACTGTGTCAATGTCCATGGCCAGTTGTGGCAATGTCATTGATTCGCTTGTCCTAGGTTTAAACTGGTAAAACCAGTGGGTCAGGAATACCCCATTATATTGCAATGTGCAAGCAGAGGTTAGCCCCCCTTAGCTGAAGGGGCACTTACTTTTGGCCTTTGCTTGTTATGCTCTCCAGGACCTCCTCCTGGAAACTGTGGGCAGCAATTCCTCCTCTTCTCTTTGGCCCTGTCTGCAGCTCAGAGATTAAAAGAGTGGGGGTGGCATGCTAACATCACAGTCTTTCCTTTGGGCAGATTTTTAAATAGGTTTGTTGCTGATGCAGAGCTCTGTGATTGAATGCTCCCTTCTTCTCCTGCAGATGACATCCTCTGATGTCATGAAGGGGCTTTTCTGTCTTCATGGTAGCAGCAGCGGGTGCTGGCTGGATCTGATCCCGAGGCAAGCAGGTGCTTGCTCAGGGCTGCCCATCCCTGGGCTAGGATGCCCTCGGCCAGCATCCGTGTCAATGCTGCACCTCCCTCTGAATCTCAATGAGCAGTTTAGGATGTCAGGGGCAGATGGGATGCACTGATTACTTGGATCCTTCCTATTTTGGGACATGACAAGCAGTTCATTCCCCTCCACACTCCTTTCATGTTCACACAATGCTTTACACCGATCTCCCCTGCACACATTTATCTGCCAGGCAGGGTAATAGAGCAGGGCCCAGGAAGTCTCTGGGGCTTTTGTAGGGGTTTGATATTGCTGAGCTGTGAATGCAGTGAGAGGCAGCATGTGTAGCTAATCCCGCAATACAATACCAACTCTTTGTGGTGGATGTCAAATTTACTAAATATATGACTGTTTATTGCTTGCCTGTGTAATGATGTGCATGGGGCTTGGGCCAATTTGGAAATATTAATAAACATGACAGCATTTCAGTAATGCACCAGACAGAATCCTCCCATTGCTCCCAGGAACACTAATATGATACGTTCATAAATGGAATGAAAGGGAGTTTTCTTCTGAAATTAAAAAGGGCTTTCTATTATCTAAGCTAAGTAGCAGAAGAGCTTGCTAGGTTATTTGTACTGGTGCATTCTAATTGCTGGTGGGTTCATAAGCTTCTCTCTGTCTCTGTCTGTCCCTCTGTGAGAAGGAATGGACTGGTGATTTACAGGCCTTTCAACTCAGGCAAAACTGAGAAGTCAGTTTTATCTCAGCCTTTTCTCTGCTATGGACCTTTTGGCTGTGGCTTTTTTATTCCTCTAGGTCCCCTGTGTGGTGGTACATCTGTGTTACCAGCACTGCAGAGGGGCATATTCAAAAGTAAAGATGCATGAATGTTGATTTCCCAAAATCAGTCTATTTGACCTGCTCCAGGCAAGATCCCTCTCACCCTTCCAGCTTGAGTCTGTGACACCGCAACGTTTTGGTAATGGTCTATTAATCACCTACTGCCTGATGCTGTGAATCCTGCCTTGTGTTCTCCAGGATACTTCATCATCTGCAAGCAGGACTTGGATCAGGCAGGGGTACCTACATCCAAGCTCCTCCAGATGCCAGTGTTTCAAGCTTGGCCAGAACTGCATGATTTCTGTGCGTGCCATTAGACTGGGACGATGAACAGCTTGGCTGTGAGCACATGGAATGCAAACCCTGGCAAAAACCTGGCTCCTGGCCCTGGTGAACAAGCATCCTCGCTGCCGTGCAGAGCTGCCATCTGGCAAGTGGGACCTGGTGTCCTCACCACTGTAGCTTCCCAAGCCAGTGCTTTTTTTGTTTGCTTTTAAATGAAAACAAATGTTAACCTTGGCCCATGAATGATACAGCCCAGGGCTACCAGCAACACCCCTTTGCATGGGGATTTCTGTGATGATGGACCTTAACTGAAAACCGCATCGTACCCCAGAACAGTCGAAGCAGGTCAGCAATAGGGTCTTTTTTCAGATGCAAGGGAAAACCCCATCCTAGCTCAGGGAGCAACCAAGCTGCAGTTTGTGGTGTGAAGCACACTACATCGTGCTCCGTGTCAGTGGGTGCACGGTGAGGCACGATCTGTTTGTCTTGATGGCACTGCTTCCTGCATCCCAGCAGCAGTGCAGGATTCCACTGCTGCATTTGGCAGGAAAGAGGTTGCTGTGCCCTTCCCTTCCCCACCCGTGAGATGTGCACTGTGAGGACCTTCTAACGTGGCATTAATGTAATGCAGTTATTTCTTGTTTCATCTGGCTTCATGGGAAAAAAAATACCAGCAGAATCCTGTTGGTACAACTGGACAAAATTTGGACGGGGTTTGTTCAATTGTAGTGACAATTTTTGTCCTTTGCCATGTGCTGTGGCCTCATATATTCCTTCTCCGTTCGAGCCTTACAAGTTGGTCAATACTTGGAAAGAGGTTGTTTGCCAAGAAGCAGCCTACAGCTGTGCCATAGGATAGTTACAGCAGAAAATAAGCCTGAACCCAAACTGCTGGTAACAACTGCCCCTTCTGCCTCCCCTTCTGCCTCCCCTTCTGCCTCCCCTTGTTCATTTTCCCTCAAGATGCATGAATGGTCCTGGATGGTAGAAACGAAGAAAGGTCACAGTAGCTACTTTTATATCTGAGGAGTAGAGAATGCAGTCTAAGCTCATGCATGGATTTTTGGAGGGATCGTGTGAAAGTGAGGCAGTCTGAAGGGCTGTAGCTGTGGTGCACACCTGTAGGGTGCAGTGGCGTTGAGTGACTTTACTGCTTGCAATTTCCCCTTGAGAAATGCTGCCCATACAGGCTCCTTCCTTTTCACCTCAGCACTGATGAAGCTTTCACAGAGGTACTTTGCAGGATGGAGAGTGCCATCTTTCTCTAGCAGTTTGCTGCAGGGGTCCATCAGCTCTCTGGTTGTCTTGACACAACCACGCCTGCCCTTTCAGCACTCTCACCAAGGGATCATTAGTCCTTTTCTGGCATCATCGCCTCACAGGTTCACACTGTGCTGCTTTTGCACAAGCAAGGCAAAATTCAGGCTACAGATCCATACACAGTATGTACAGCCATCTTCCTTGTTTCTTCCACAATGTGGTTTTTTTTTAATTTTATTGAAGAGCATTTTGTTTGAGTGTCTTCAGCTTCCTAATTGTCTGCATTGCCTGGGATCATCAAACCCCCTCAGCACCTCACCAGCCCTACAGACTCCTGCAAAGTCTGTCAGTAGCAATAGTCACTTCTTCTAGATTGCTGGAGGAAGATGCTGCAAAGTGTCAGGTCTAGAGGAGGTCCCCATGGAACCCCCCCAGGAGTGTTCTCATGTGTGCCATCCCCAGCCATCCAGCCCCTCAACTGTTTTACATGTTGTGTGGACCTGTTGCAATATGCTTATTCTCCTCCAAAAGTGCTGTGGTGCCTAGTGATGCCTGACCCAGGTATTGCCTCCAGGCAGCTACTAGTTATCAGTCACTTTTTATGAACTCAGCAGAAAACTGAGACCTGTTTTCCATGAAGCGCTGTTAAGTGGCACTGATGCTCTCTTTTATTTTTGTTGTACATAAATCCCATGTCATCTTCTCTGTTGTTTGGTCTGGGATTGATGTCAGATATTTCCATACTGTCTTTTTAAAAACACTGGCATACACTTAGACTCTTTCCAGTCCGCTGGAAATTTGCTGGCAACCCTGGGGTTGTTAAAGATGAATGCAAACAGGCCAAACATCTCCCAGACAGCTCTTTAAGGACTTCAGGGCATGAGTTATCTGGGCTTTGCAATTTAAAATTGTTTATCCCTAACAGCTGTTGTCTGTCACTCTTCTCAGTGATGCACTGGGGAGCACTTGATCATCCTTATGTCATCTCAACATGTCATCTTTTTCTTTTCAAAGAAAGAACAAAAATATTAATCAAAGTCCTCTCTATTATCATTAGCTGTTTCACCAGCTCCATCTAGAAATGAGCTAATATTGTTGCAAGGACTCATTTTTCACTTCTTAATGGATGTCTTTATAGGATTCATTGCATTTATTTATCAGCATGACAATTGTCTGAATGTTTCCTGATCTTTGAATATGTGTAATCAGTGTTATCGTTTAGATACATCATTCAGATATGCAATTTGCAAAACACAAATTATTCGGGATGTTGCTCAGCTGCAAAAATGGAAGAGTTTTCTTGTCAGGGTCATTCATTTTACCTAGATGAGGGCTAAGGCACAAGAGATGCTGCTCTTTTCACTTTTACTAAGTCCAGATTAACTGAAACGGAAAATATCCATCCCCACACAGCAATGCTGCCTACAGAAATGGGTCGGGGCCTGATTGGAGAGAGAAGCGATTATCCTCGGGTTCAGGAGACACAGAATTTGATGCTAGCTCTGTTACTAAGTCTCCTCGTGCAAGTCACTCACCTGCCTGTGTCCCAGGTCTCCTAGTAACTGGAGCATACTGGAGCCTAATAACTGGAGCATACTGCTGCTTCGCCCCCTCTAGGAAGTGCTCAGGGTCCATGCAGGAGGTCATCTTCCTGAGCAAAGTCTTCTGCCATCAGGGGGGCTTTAGAAGAGTCTTAAATGGACAGGATTAGTGCTTGTTTTTTTCCTCTTTGGGCACCATTCCCCTTGCCATTCACGTTTGAAGTGTCTCATTTAGTTGTGATTTATTTTGCCTTGAAATTTATGGGAAAGCTGTCCAAGGCACAGCTAGGACTTTGGGGGAAGAAAACAGAATCAGTGCTTGATCTTTTAATGAACTCCCTCCCCAGAGAGCAGAGTTTAGACCTTCGCAGTTTCCAGTTTCTTCTTTCCCCAAGTGAGTGGAGTAGGCAGAGAGGAAAGCTGAAACCGGGAGGGATCTATATCCAATATGTGATTTGTTCCTTGTGGAAAGACCAGCTTTGGTTCAGACTGCACCAGCTGGTAAAACTTTCACTCTGTAAATTCAGTGTGAAACCAAACGTGTTTCTGGAAACAGATCCTTGGAGGACTTTCAAAGACACCAGTAGGTCAGATGTATCCAATTAGTAAGGGCCTGTGACAGCAGGCAAAGGCACTGAGGGGCAGGATGGGGATTCTTCCTAGAATGTCTTGCCTGCACCAGGCTGAATTTCATCGAGGTCACCCTGTGGGTTAGAGCACAGGGAGTTCATGGTGGGGCCCTGGTGGCAGAGCCAATTTTGGGCAGGGCTTGCATAGGCAGGACGGGGATGGAGGGCAACGTGGGATGTACTGCAGTCATGTCAGTGCTCAGGACTCCTCTTGCTGTTGTGCACGCACATCAGGTGTCTGCTGTCATCCTCACCTATGCACCTACCTGCATGGCTTCACACATAGGTAGGAAACAGGAATAGAGGGGCATTTCTATTCTTAGCTTTTTAATGTTTCTGTCTTTGCTTGTTTCTGATTTCTAAACGTGTCTTCTCATGAAATTTTCAGCTTGACTTCTCTTTAGCCACTCTGTCATCTGGGAATGTTTTACCTTTTGTAGTATATCTCATCTCTTTCAGGAGAGTTCCAAAACAGGCTTGCTCCTGTTTAGAGTCCCTGCAATGAGGCAATGAGTCCAGGACCATGTCTTGGCTCCCAGTGCTACTGGGGGAATAGCCCTAATACTTGACTCTAGGTAAAAATTTTCTCTAAGTCTTGGATCTTTGGATCAGCTCTCATTACAACGCAAGGACAGTCCAAACTTACTCTTACTCTATGACCCCTGGTCACATGCAGGGTTTTGAAACTTGACTTCTATTTATTACTTACAGCTTCAATGCCGGAGTACTCACCGGGTAAACCAACTAGAGGGAAGTTTCCCACGGAGAGGTAGCACCCAGGGCCTTCCACCTGAGAGGGTCTTGGGGCATTTCACAACTCACACGTACACACCACTCCTGTGGAGAGGCAAAGGGGAGCCCGAGGCACTGTGCTGGAGAAGGATATGCAGTTGCAGTGGACATCTGGGCATAACTCTCCCTGCTACAGAGCTTGAGAGCAGCCATACGGAAGCAGAGACAGCTTAGTTTGTAAAGCCCCAAATGAGAACTAATGAGAGGGAAGGGAAGGTAACCTTGGTTTAGGAGGTGAGACGGAGCTTTCCAATATTGCTGTGGGCAATCCCCAGTCATTTTCCAAGCTGGGGAAGCCTCCAGCTTCAGCTGCTGCAAATCCATTGCACTTTACAGCTGTCTGTTGGTGGAGGATAGGATGAGGAATCAAAGTGCAGGAGCCCTTCAGGAAAGGATGAACAAGGCTTTGCATTTTAGATGGGCTTTAGGTTAGAAAAATAATAAACCCCAAGCATTTTAATAGAAAGATCAGCTCTAACGTTGGTAATCTAGCCAGACAGCAGTGGGATGAGGAGAGACATAGGGAACGTTTGATGTAAAATCAAGGTCATGCCCTGAAAATCAGACACAGACACAGAGAGAGGTATGTGAACCATTAAAATGAAAGGAAACCTGAGACTGTTGCTCCGCCAGCTGCCAAAGACACCGCACTCTCTGTTTGTGCACACTGGAGCCTACTCTCCTCCACATTTGGCAGCGTGGCAGATGCCGCATTGTGGTACCATCAGAGGCGAGGAAACTCAGAGGATAAACAAGAAGTGATCTAGGAACATACTTTAAAAATTCTTTTCTATTCATTAATCTACTGTGGAAGAGGGGATTCAAAGCTCTCAGTGGAAGCAAAAATCTTAGCCCAGGAGTCTAGGGGGCTGAAGGCCTCTGCTCTCTTACTGAGCTGACATGGGGAGCTTCTCTCCTGCTCAGAAGCACCAGTGAGCAAGAAGGAGCTGTCCTGTCCTCAGGTGTGAGCAGGCAACAGTGTCTCCACAGATGCTGCATAAATCTCTGTGGTTCTTCCTGGGAGTGCCAAGGCACTTCAGAGATCAGCAAAATCTTTACACGCAAGTTTGCACATCTCTGGAGGAGTATGAAAGCTCTGCTGTTCATTTATTGCCGCATCTGAGAGACCCTGAGGTTGATAGGCATTTTACTTCTGGTTTCATCAGGTGCTGTGACATCCATTATCCTTGCATCCATCATCTGTTGTTGCAGCACCTGCCTCCACTGAGCTTTCTGCTCTCAACTCCTAACATGGTAAACTGGATCCCCCAGCTCAACATCTCGGCACAGCCTTTCCAGCACCCCTTGCTCAGCACCCGCCTCTGCTGCAGTGGGTGAGGGTGACAGGCTCCTGACAGGGACAAAGCAGGCACCAAGGAGGGTACCCTGGTACCCTGCAGGGGTCGCCCAGTGCTGTCTCTAGATCCAAAGTTGCGCAATCAGCAGCAGAGCAGCTGAGCCTGGGTGCAGCTGGGCTGCAGCCTTGTGCCACTGCCTCATGCAGCTCGGTGTTGTGTGACAGGATGATGGACTGTCACCACTTCCTAACAGCACTTGTGGTTACCAGATTCTAAGCAGTTGCAGTGGAATAGGGTTTCTGTGCCCAGCTTCCAGCTCAGAAAAGCCAAACCCACGTGCAAAACGACGGAGCATGGGAATGAGGTCATTCAGTCACTGCAGTGCCATCAGACATGGATGAGGTACTCCCGAGGGACTGCGCAAGTTGCAGTGTCATAAGTGTTGGAGAGCTGCCCCACACCAGCTGTGAGCATGCATACATGGTCTTTGGCACATCTTGGCTACAACAGGTCCTTTGGTATCCAGGGGTGGGAGGCATGAAGATGGGAGGTGGGGAAGGTACCAAACTGCCCTTGCACTTCCATAACTTTCTAAGTTCCTGTGTGTCGGCGCCATGTATCCTCTCCTGTCACCAAGGGTTGCCAGCTGCCTACAGCCTGGGGCTGTCTCCTCCACCCACAGGCATCCAGCAACACTGCCTGCAGATGAAGGACAGAGTTTTCCAAGGAGCACTAGTACAAAGTTTCTTTCTCTTTGTACTTGGTCATCTAAACAACAGCTCCGATTAAAACCAGAAGCTGTTGCACACTCAGACGCGTGTGGAGATCAGCCCAGTTATTTGGTCAACAAAATAAAAAGTAAGATACTTAACTCTGAGCATCTGTTTTCTTGCTTTGTTCTTTTTTTAATTTTGGCCGAGTCCCTGTGAGATTGGACCATTTTCCTGACAGGTCAGCACAACTAGATGCCTTGAAACTTTCTAAAGATCAGTTCTTTTACTAGATGATGGCCCAGAAAGCCACTGGGGAGGTACAGTCAGCATCCACCCTTTTGGGGAAGAGGAGAGGTCGTGGTTATGATTTGCTTGGCTAGGCGTTCAGGCTGGCCAAGTTTTGCCCTATGCTGAAAGCCACGTGATTTGTGTAGCTGTGACACAAAATCATAAATCAATCCAGTTGGGCTAGAAAAGTTCACGAACCCTTACTGAACTTTTGGACGAACCTGGGTTGAGTTTCAAGCTTATAACGAAATCCGAAACCAGGAAGGCTTCAGAAGGATTTGCATGTCCTTGCAAACCTTTTGTAGAGCTTCAGTAAAAACGTGGTGGTCAGGAAAATGCTGGGTTTGGTTAAGAAATAAAAGTGCATGAGGGCATTTAAATAGAGCAAGGCTGCCTTTATTACTACTACAGTTAGTGAAAAATGAGTATTTTTGAAAAACTTCCTCTTGCATGACAGGAGCTACCTCCATTTCACAGAATTGTCCAGCATGGCTAAAATACCTGCTGGGAAGATTCATTCCAGCATATTTTGCAGATTTTCAGAGTAGTTTCAAATCTCTTACTTTTAAACCTATTAAATTGTGCAGATCTGTTTGCAAATTCCTGGTTTTTTTAGAAAACTCATTTTATAGGCATGGAAATTTCTCAAAAGCATCTTAATGCAATGCTAGCAAAAGATTTCAAAGAGATCTTCATTTACAAACAGGTCAAAAATCCTCTGCGTTCCTCCCTTAAATCTGAATGCAGAAATGAAGCCAGAAAGGGCTTCCTTGTCAGGTTCACTATTGCTTTTCTAGCTGAAGGGGCTCAGACTCTCCTGCTGCATCTCACAAGATGGCAGACACCTCCAGAGGATTAGTTTGAATTCAGATTTTGAGCAAGCCTTTGCAGTGTTGCTTATTGCAAGTGGGTCAGGGCCAATGATCAGAAGATTTTGAGATAACAAGATTTCATGTCCAGTTTATTTGCTCCCTTCTGTTTGAGCTTTCAGGTTTCGTATTTGCAACCTTTTCCTTCCCAATGCACAGGACTGAGAAAGCTGAGATCCTCAAGCACTCCTGGGGCTGTGCAACCAGCTTCTTAGAAAAGCAGTAAAAACACCATGGCTCTTTCAGAAAATTAACAAGAATTGCATCTGTGCCTTCAGAAGACCAAGTGAGTCTCTGACTTCTCTGAAATTTGTTTTTCACCCATTCACCGTATAAATTAGTAGAAGCTGTACTTTCTTTCTTATACTTTATAATTTGTATTTCAGCTAAACATATTGCACACTAAGAAACTGCTATGGCTATCCAGTCCAATTTTTTCGCTTTGTTCAGGATGACTTTTGCTTTTGGATTAAATTGAACATCTAGCTGCTCCTAAATTAACAAAAATCAAAACAAAAGCATGGGATTTCTGTCATTTTAAACAGCAGAGATACGCAATAAATACTGAAGCTTAAGCAATGCTTTGTGGAGATCTGTGCCTCTCATAAAGCAAACTGTGCTGGTGCAAACAACTGACTTGTGTGGAAAAGCTCCAGTGTTCACCTTATTGACAACTTGACTGTGACAGTTTAGAGGAAAGGGCTAAAAGAGTGAGGACAGTGAAGTGCCTTTCTCATGAAGGAATAATGTGACTCTCAGGTTCTAAGTAGTGTTTTTTATTTGGCCTGGTCAAAATTCAGTTTGGAAGTTAAAGGGAATAATGAGCTGAAAATCTCTGAGTTATGTACAGCTGTCCCAACAAAACCAATGCTCTCGGCCAACTTCTGCTTCCATGGAGATGGATACACCTTGTGTAGGCTGCTGGGCAACTGGACCCCCAGGAATAAGAGCAGTATCTTGAGGTACTCTGGACCTTGCTGGAACATAACTGCATTCTTGAAGACCTTCCTTTCCATGAGTGAGTCCTGTGGGTCGCCCCTCTGACATCTGCCTAGTGCATGTAAGTCCTGAGAGTCCAAGGGAAATCACGCTGGGCTTATAAACTTACAGCTGGTTTTGGAAATTGATTTGTGGCTTTAAAATATGAGGTCTCAAAAATGAGAAATATTTTACTCTGTGTGTCAGAGCAGTAGATTCAAGTCCGTTTGCCAGAAGGACCCCAGGAGTAAGGCTGAGAAGGACGTCAGAAAAGGCGGAGAAACAGCATAGGGCTTGATAGGTAATATATGCCAGAAGGACAATGTTGCTCCACAAAACGGACAGGGAGCATGAATTCTAAACGTCAGGAGGTGAAGAACCAAGAAAAGTTAGAGAAAAAACATCACATGGAGGATATTTCAGCTAGATATTAGGAAAACTTTTCTTATGAAGCCACGCAAGTTGCAAGTTGCTAAGAGTGCTGTGCAGTCATAATGGGTTCAGGAGTGGCAGCTAACAGAGAGCTCCACTGGCACAGTATTACTGCTTTTGGCACCTGATCAAGCTTGCTGTGTGCCACAGCTTGACACAACTGCATACAGCACTCACTTATGACTTACAGCTCCAATTCCAACTCAAAGGGACTACATGTGGCATCAAAAAATCTTCAAGCCATTGAAGCATTGGAGATCTGCTGGAGTAGACATCAAGCTGTTCTGTCACAGGAAATTATGCAAGGGCTCCCATAATGCCAGTGGTGTCACAGAATTGATCATAGAAGGATTAAGGTTGGAAGAGACCTCTGGAAGCTGTATTGTCTAACGCCTCTGTTCAAGCAGAGCCACCTATAGCAAGTTGTCCAGGACCATGCCCAGATAGCTTTTGAATACCTCCAAGGATGGAAACTTTGCTACCTCCCAGGACAACCTGCAAATCAGTGATATAAAATAGGCTTCCTGCATGTTATGCAGCATGTGCACACTTTACTCTTGGACAAACTCTCCGTGTAAGAGATCAGCACTTGCTTCAAGTAAGGCCAAAGTGGATGACTCACTGGATGCCACTTTCATCCCATGGCATCCATGTTTCAGTATAGCTGAAAGGTAAGGAGCTGCCACCCTAATTCACCATTTTCTAGACTTCAAGTTTTCCAGGTGGAGGCAATTATTTAATTTCCTTCTTTGTATGAAAGAGCCAGAGCTGTTTTTCTGACATTCAGGTGAGCAACACTTCTTCAGAGGAATAGAGAGCACAATTCCAAAGGTTCTTCCACTGGGAAGAGTTTAATATGGAGAAAATTGTTCCTAGGGAACTGTAAGAGTGAGAACTGTGCCATGAGAAGCTGTGAGAAGAGTCATTAATGTGCTTGGATAAAATCTTGGTGAAGAGTAAAAACCTACTTGTGCTATAACTGATAACAGCAGGAGCAGGAACAAGATGAAGGTAAATCCTGTATTTCATAATCAGAGATTTTCTGCTCAAAATTCAGAGTTGCATGAGACTTTCTGAATGCATGTGTGTGTGGTCCACAGCTCTTTGTTATATACTGTGATTTTCCCCACTCCTCTACAGAGATAAGTAGGTAGGAAGCAACTGTTTGGGTAACTCAGCAGCAGGTGATAAGATTATAATAAAGCATTGGACAGCAGTGGAAACTTTCTATGCCACACACAGGGCTTTTATCAGGGGTCTACAAATTGTCTTTGTTTCATTTTAAGGGCTTAACTTAGCTCATCCTCAAAGCAAAATGGCCTCATCCTTCCTGTCATCTTCAAAGATAGAGAAAGTGGTGAGATATGTATGTGTTCCCTGTCACTGGATATCACCTTACAGCAGAGCCTGGAAAGAGGCTTATTAATCAGCATTTTGGGTTTCCTTTCCTTGTTTCCCTCCCTTTTTGGTTACTTTGGCAAAGAGAACCTCTATTTCCTTCTTTGCTCTGCCTAAACAAACTTGAGAATTCAGAGATGGTGTGAAATGAGACTATCTGAGCTAAACCAATCCTGCTGGGAACTGGGCACAGCCCTTCCCATCCCTGCACCAACCTCATTGCAGGTGGTACCCACATCCCCTGCCCCAGTGCCGGGGGGAATTGCACATTTATACTCTATGTGTACCCTAAAAAGTCTGCAGGTCACTGGGCCGTTACTGAGGTGATAACTCAGCCAAGGCTTGTAGACTGGCTTGCAGGTACTTAGTTCTCAGCCACTGCAAAAGTGAACTGAGAAAAACAGTGTCAGACTGATGAAAGAAGTCTTTTATCTGGGCCTTTCAAATGCTGGAGATGTGCATGAAAGGATTGGCTTGGTAAACTCAGGGTGTTTGCACCAGTGTGACCTGTCTCCTGCAAGCAGGAAATCCCCTGTGCTGTTGTATCTCTGATGAGCACATTTGTCCTGTCTCTGAGGAGATCGTATAGCAACCAGCAGGACATAATATGTAAAATTTCCTTTAAAAAATTGAAAACAGTATCAAAATAAAGCAGTAGCTTCTTGGAGATGGACACTGCTCCTCCGGCCCTAGGGATCACCTGGTCTCCAAAGTTCAAAGCTGGCTTGCAAGGCCAGGCTCTGCCCCAGAAGAATTTACAGTGTATTTGACAAACAAAGAATGAGAGAAAAGGGGCTCATTATTACTGTATTTGTTGGCCAACGGGACTGAAGAAGCAGCGAAACTTAGATGTGTTCCTGATTTACTTTATGTGTGTCCCTCTTTTTCGGCAGCCAGAGCTCTTTCCATCCATCTCCTTAGCTTGTGCCAGACACAGGCTCTTCATCTGCCACCAGGATAGTCATTGTGACATCCTTCAGGAATGCTACTGCATGTTAAATCCTCATTCTGCCTTAGTTCACATGGCACTGCAAGTGTAGACAGGCTGTTTCAACCTGATTTAACCAGGTCAAAGAGGAATTCTGTAGCAGAACAACCTTACTCCCTGCCTACACAAATGATAGCCCAGTGTTTAACCTTAGCTTGCAGTTTGCTGAAAACCATTTGTCGAAAGAGCTATGCCAAATGAAACCTACCCAACAGTAAATGCAAATTTTGTGAGCAAGAAGAAAATTAAGCAATCAAAAAAGCTGGGGAAACGTCTAGACCACTTAGATAGATTTATATATTTAAGAAAGAGCTGGCTTATGTGTTTACTAGCAACTCACCAACCTCAGAAGTTTTCTGTCTGTACGATTTTTGTCTGGGTGTGAAGAGATGAAACAAAGAGTGCATCTCATTAAAAACCCCAGTTCCAAACCCTGAATAACCCAGTAATAGTCTACAGACTGCTTTAAAATTTTCAAAAATATTTCTGCCTGAGATTTACTCATGCTTATTGGACAAGTAATGAAAAAGATGATTTATAACACAATCCTCATACACACAACCTTTCTTCTAGAAAACAATCCTTTTTTGTGCAGTGCTGGGAGAAGCATTTGAGTCGTGAAGTGCTTTTAACTGCAGGGAAGTGAGAGGGGGACTCAGTTAAAAACCTTTCAGCATCTTTATTTCAGTTCCCTAGCAAAAGGTCACTGAAGACATGCTGAACAAAAGCAGGAGAAGACAGTCCTTTTCCTGCTGTTGTTGGCCCTCAAATTGCCAGTGGCAAGGAAAGATGTTCTAACTCACTCAAGTGGAAGAAAGTGCCCTCAGTGACACCAAGGTAAGTGGCCTGCAACCCCATAGAAGCTCCACACCAGACTGACTGATGTGCAAGGTTTTGTTCTTGTATTTTAGTAGAAAAGGTGGCCATAATTCATCCTAAAAAACCAGAAGGAGACTCCTCCTTTGTAAGACGACTCTTGGGGGTTGCTGAAGAGATCTGGGAGCTCCAGCAGGGTGTGGCAGTAGGAAAAAAGGTAATGAGGGAGTGTCAGGACACCAGTGAGCTTCATGGACTTCTTGCTCCCTATTTCTGACCCTCTGAGATGGCAAGTCCAGGCCAGCCCGGGGCCTCCCTGGACATACCTGCAAGTCCAGATGACTCACTTTAACCAGGAAAATTGCACTGCACAAATCCCCTTAGAGAAAGGAGCATTGAGGATGGGAAAATTTGTTTCTGCTGTCAAAATGACCATACATGGGAACTTCTGCAGAATATGTATATACGTACACATGTACATACATATATACTAAAATACTAAAATGATCTAACACTGTTTACAGATCAGTCTGAGTGCCAAGAAGTGATTTTTGAGTTCAAAAGCAGTGTGCTGAGAGGATGGGGAGAGCATAGGATAGTTTTAAAAAGAAGGGAATTCTTATCTTGCTTTTAGCGCCTTTTTTTTTCCTTTTTTTTGCATTTGTGACTATCAGTCGGTAGTTTCATACTTCACACTTTGGTCATGCAACTGGAGGTGTAAAAATAAATATTTTTAATTATGAAGCAGAGACAACATAATACGTTCTTTAGACCTCCTGTCACTGAGGTATAGCTACTGAACCTCTGTAAGTTGCTGTTGAAATAAGCACAACACTACCATTACTTTCAGTAAGGTCAAGGCTGGGTCCATTGCAGACAGAGATCCATTAAGCCCTTTATGTGCTGACCAGCCCTTAAAAAATTGGCCTGGCATTCTTGTTGTTCATTGCTCCTGGCTGTTGTTAATCAATTAAAATGTGAAATTGCAGAGTCAAATGGAGATGGGATATTAATATAGAGTGTGCACAGTTTCCCTACAGGAATTCATGTAAAAGCTGTCATTAACATCATGCATATACATGAGTCCAACAGAAAGCTATTAACTTATGTATTCATCCAAACAGGCTCAGTAAGTGCTTTACCATCAACAGTCTTGCTGCACTTGAAATTAAATATGTGTGTCAAGGTTAGTGCTTCCTGGGCTGAGAAACTGAAGCAGAAGAATATTAACAGATGTTAGCAATATGTATGTGTGTGTGTGTGTGTGTGTGTGTGAGGGGAAGATCACACCTGAATCTAGTCAGTACTGAACAGTACTTGGATCCTGGAGTTAATAATACAGAATAAACTCCACTTTTAATGAGCACAGACAGAGTTAGCGTTCTGTAATGCCTGATGCCTTTTCCCCCCTCAATCAGGCAGACTTTTTGACACACAAGTTAAACACAGTCTGACCTTGGGCACCCAGGAGCCAGGATGGCCTCTTGCAGCAATACAAAGCCATCTACAGAACTATCTCTGGCCGATGCAGAATTATCTATTGTCTCCACCTCCCTGCAACAGCCCATTGTCCTGGGATGGGACAATAATTCCTGCTCCCTGTCCCCAAGACAACCCTCTGGTTGGAAGCAGAAGTGTTGAAGCAATGTTCAAGGCAGGTGATTTAAGTTGGGTTTAGTTTCCAAAAACATATTCTCTTTTCAAAAACAAACACTCATTAGCTGTTGCACAAAATGATTAAGAGAATAGGTACTGGATGATGTCAGGAAAATGCAGACTTTAAATACTGTTGGAGAAAAGAGCCTGCTCAGGTCTGGAATCAGACTTCCATCTGTAAAAGAGAAAGCTCTGTCCAGAAGTGAACCCAGGACTTACCAAGTGGCAGAAATCCACAGTGATCCTGTATCACAGACCCCGTGGTGTCTGAGGGAGTGTGCACAGGAATTAGGTAAACAAGCAGTCATATTTGTAAAAGGTCCAAGGACAGGAAATGCTATGTGAAAGCTGGGAATTGGCAAAGATTGCTATTGTTTAAGAAAATAAAACAAAATAGACTAATAAGACAATCTGGGAAGCAATGGCTAGTGAGCTGGACATCTGTTACGGGGAAAAGGCTTGAGAGCCTTTTCTAGGGATGTAGTAAGAGATGAAGTAGAGGAAGACAGCACAGGCTGAGGCACAGGAGGATCATGTCATGCTTAACTACTCTTCAGGAATCCTTTGAAGATACCACTGCCATGACAGATAAGGGCAATTTAGTGGGTAGCAGCATATTTTGATTTTCCAGAAGCATTTGACAGTTTTCCATACAGTAGATTAATGGCTTTTGTACAAAGACATTAAAGGGAAGATAAAACAGTGACTGGAATGGAAAAACAGCTTAAATATAGGAGACAAAGGTTGGCAGAGAATGGAAGGAAGCATTTCTGACTGTTTCTAAAACTGACACCACTTCTATTTATAGTGGACCAAATGATATTTATGTTGAAGCCAGTGGTACTTTGCCACTGAGATCAGATTTGCAGGAAGAAAATGTAATGGGTGGTGTCCTGCTTTGATCTATGTACCTATTCGGAATAGCCTAAAAAGAAGGGTGGTCAATTACCTTACTGCATGAGCTGCGTCTGGAAGTGCTGCAGACTTCACTTGGAGGGTTTGGCACAGAGAGGGGTGAGTTCCCACATCAACCTGTGCAGAGGGGGCTGGAGGGGTCTGAGCGAGCAGCACCAACCGGGCAGTATGGATACTCCTATCTAAACTTCTGCCTTGCTCATTGGTCCAAAAATATTTCCCAGAACAGTGCTATGGGAAGACCTGGAAGCCTTCTGCCTGAGGAAGCAAAGGGGTTTTTCATAATCTGTCCTTAATGCTGTAGGCTTGTACAGCAGCATTCTTAGCAAGTACCCGCAGTAAGATTAGGCCTCCTCCCTCTTGGGATCATTAAGTCACCCCGTGTGCTGAGGTCCCCAAAAGCCCTGTGCATGCATTTGTTCAGCAACGGTAACTTCCCAAACCAGACATTCCAGTCCTAAACTAGAATGATGGGATAGACTCCAGCCACCTCTTACTAAACCATAACATATTTGTTACAGGTAGAACAGTGAGTAGCCCTCAGTGAAATCCATTGGTAACCAGTGCATTGTAATGCCTAGAGGGAATGAAGGGTGAGGGGCAGAGGAAAGCTGAGGTCCTGGCTCCATCAGCTCCAAAACTCAAAGTTATTTCAAAGGAAACAGGATTTGAAGTGTCTAAACTCTTCCCTAGGCACTCCAGACAACTGTTTGAATGTATCACTGTCCCTGTGTCAAGCTCCTGCAATTGTCCCACTTGATATGCATTGGCATTGGGAGTTAAAAGGAGACTTACTGAACAAGCATCTGATGACACAGAAAACCACAGCCAGCAAGCCAGAGGAAACTTGTGACCAAGTTAACATCACATGAAAGTTTTCTTCTGGTCCTGCTCTCACTAACACCAGAATAGGACAGGCTTGATGTCCCTAAAATTGGTGAATGGGTCATTAAAATGAGTTCAAAATTGGCGTGTGTCTTCAAGGTCAGTAAATCACATTGTCTGTTTACCAGAAGGACATACAGATGTATTCCATTTTTCAAGCTGGATATGGACTCTGGAACTCTGTGTCACCTCCCTCTTAGGTAGAAGTTTATTCATGGAACCTGATAGTCTTCTGCTTTCACAGATATTTTCTTTGTTAGATCCATAGATCTAGGCCTATGTAAGAGATCCTAAAGGTATTCAACTTGTCTCCACTGAGTATCTCTATATTTGCACTCAAGTTATGTTAATTTTTGGACGCAGAGCGCATTGGACAGTACATAATAAAACAGTTCTTTTTCCACAAGCCTTCATTATCTCTCAATCCTAAAAGAAGCAGTCTGCATAATGGAGAAGCTTACAGCTAGTTTTACCTGAATACTCTTTCTATTCTTTTTCAATTTTGCTTGTAGCACTTTATCCTGGCTTTCAGAGTGGGGGAAAAATACAGGAAAAAATATATCATGTTCGAATGCCTGTGGGGAAAACAAACAGCATTTGAAACATGTTGTTCTAAAATATAACTTCCTACCTGCAGTCTTTGTTTGTTCTGGAAGTGGCTAGAATCCTTGATAGCACTTGAGTTCTTAAAAGCTCCTTTAAAAACTTACTCAGTGAAAGTAAATCAAGATAAGGAATACATATGGTAACAATACTGTCTGCTGCTTGCTTTCAACTTGTTCCAGCTGTTTGCATGATGGTAAATTGCAGGGTCAGGAATACTGTGTTCATGACCCTGTTACTGGAAGTGGCAGACAGACCACTTGGGCAGCCCACTACATCCGTGCGAGCAGGTAAGGTAACAGGTAAGGCAGCATTCACCTTGTGGCAATCAAAAGAGTTATTTCAGTATAATAGAGGAAAATCCAGTTCCTCAAACTCCTTGAGGCTGCCATAAGAAAAGGTCAGGATCAGAAAAAAAAAAAAAAAAAGAAAATAATATCTGGGTGTTCAAAGTCTGCCTGAAGTATGATTTCTCTGCCAGAAAACCCAACACTGAAGTTTAAGATAACATTTGGAGGGAAGCAGATGTACTCGGGTTGTTTATTTGAAATAACTCCTCATAGCTCATAGCCTGACTGTGTAAAATCTTTCTCTTACTTGAACATTTAATGTGATGACTCCTTACAGCAGTAATCATTAATGATGCACAGACAACCATCCCAAGGGAGGTATACTTTATGCTCCTGCTTGTAATTGACAGTAAAAGAAATTGTATAAATGTATGAACTTGAATACGCTATGTTAAATTCTTGTTAAATAATGGCATTGAATCCTTACACAATGTTTGCTTTTGTTGCTGGATCTCTACAAAATGTCCTAACCCTTCCCTTAGTGATACTATGCAAAACAGATACGTCACCTGCCGCGTAATGCATATAAATATAATGGCACCATCATATTTATATAATATATATAATTTATATAATATATATAATTTATATCATTTATATAAGGCAATAACCACAGCTTAAATAAATGGCTGAGGATATGATGGTGCTCCTTCCTTCCATGATTTGTCTTTAGATTAGTTGTCAGGGACTGAAAGGAATCTGTATGGCACTCAGATGTATCAGAAGCCTTCATCAGTGGAGCAGAATGTTTAGCACCCAAGGCTATCACCAGCTATATGTCTTTCTGGGATTGCCCAGGTATGAAAAACTATATTTAAACATGCCTTTAAACAACCCTACCCACTGCCCCATGTTTCCTATCTCAGAAGTCCTTCAGGCTGCAATAAAGTTAAAACCAGGATTAACTCTGATTACTGAAATTAACTGCGAGATTAGCAGAAGCAAGGCCTAAGGTGGAGCAGTTCTTGTGTTACAAAACCAGGAGTCAGCGCACAGCTAACATCATAGCTGGAGAGGGATGGTGGAGAAGGTGAGGGTTCGATGGGATCAGCTCCAAAACAGCTAGCAGGCTGTATGCTGGCACCTAAATTTCACACTATCTCCCTTACTCCTGAAAAGTGAGGAAATCCTGCTTCCAAATCCCCTCTGCCAAATACCTCCATATTGCTGCAGTACTCATCTGAGTGGGGTGCATCTGTTGCTGCTGAATCCCTCTTGGAGAGGGCCAAAGGAATCCTTTTTTGCCCTAATTGCAGGGTTTTTTCCCCTGAGAAGAATAGTGGGGAGCTCTCATGGGGAAGTGGATATCATGGCAAACCTGTGGTGCTGAGCTCTCCTGGGCAGCACTAGTAAAAAGAAATCAGGATATGTAGGTCTGTCCCTGGTGCTGTCAGTGAGCACATGAAAACAGCCTATTATTTTCCCTCGTTCACTGCCCTTTTCCACCTGCTGTATTGTAGCTACCCGATCTAAACCATGTGGTCTTTGGGCTGTTGCTGCCTCTCCCAAGGATTTTGGACTGTACGTGCAACAAGAGGCCCTGATCTTTGCAGTCTGGCACTGCTGCAATATGGATGCTTTATTGGATCCTCAAGATTTTCAGTCCCTCTCTAGGCACAAATGCAGCACTCGCACTTGTAAAATAAATTTGAAAAAAGTATTGCAAACGCTTAAAGCTGACCTTGTACTCTTCCTGCAAATTTCTCACAGTAGAACAAATTAATGATAGAAATATTTGAATAGGATCAAAGCTTAGGAAGGTTGTGATTTTTTTTTATCTGCCACGGGGCATTAGGGATTGCAGAAGGAGACCTTGCAATGTTCAGTGTTCATCAAGGAAACAAGAATTAAACATAATGAAATCCAGCTGCAGAAATAGTATTTAGGCAAAGGATTACGAAGAGCTGTATTTCTGTAGGAACAGGTGGTGCAGTGAAGCATGCAGTGAATGGAAGCATGCATCTCCCCTCAACTGGCAGTACCCAGGAACAGATTTACCTGTGGCTCTGGACACACCAAAGTAAACCGTGTCCCTGTGGGCTGGGGTGCAAGGATGAGTCTGCAGTGTTGGTGGCACCAGAGGAATCCTTGCAGAAGATTCAGATGGACAAATTGAGATCAGGTATCATTGTGCAGGGAAAGCTGTTCCCCCTCCACATTTCTAGGTTTTTTGAATAAAAATTTAGGACAATGAAAAAGGTTTTGAGGGGCTATAACCATAGGTCTCAGCCCTGATCTGCTGTTCCGTACATGTTGCACACAGTGGGTAATGACTTCAACAAACCTGGCCAACTCTCTAAGATAAATCTCTGATTCCAGGTAAAAATAACATTTGCCAGATCCAACTAACAGAAAAAAAATTACAGGGACAGAAAATAATGCTGCTTATTCCTGCTTTGTAAGGGAGCCTGGATAGGCAAATACAAGAGACAGAACACTGCATCCAGCTGTGTTTCCCACCCGCAGTATGAGTGCTCCCTTATGCAGTCTCAGAGAGAGTGGAGCTGTGGTGGCATGTCAGAGTAACCTCGTTAGAGGCACCACCACACAGAGGCCTGCAGCAGCTCTGCTGCAGATGCAGAACAAGCCCCTCCTCCCCATGCCCTCTGTGCCCAAGCCACACATCAGTGTAAATTATGACAATCCTCAGACAGGGAAACAAGGATCTCCCAAACAAACACTTGTCCTTGTACTGATATGATATATTTGCTGAATCTCTTGCTTATCGACTGGCTTCTGAACTTCAAGACCTTCTGAACTTCAAGAGACACTGTATCTTTGCTTTCCTTTGCAACTCTGAACTGTGACTATGAACATGATAAAGTGATTGCATAACATCTACACTAGGTCTTACAGTTAACTAATACTTTTCCTCAGAGTTAAGAGATAGCAAAAGTGTGTGGTCCTTCTTGATATGACCTACCTTGATATGACCTACCACAGCTTGAGAGCGTAATCTCAAGCAGTCTCTGTCCTCAGTGGGCAATTTAATTTCCTGGGATGCTGCTGTTTACTCCCCACAGCACCAGCACACACATGCTCTAAAGCAAAGAGGTATTAAAGTATATTGAAACCAGCCCAATGAAGTTGGCCAGGAGCTGTGAGGAAGAGGAAGCTTTGACCAGTGCAGTAACTAAAGCAAGGTCTCTGTCTTCTTTTAGGAAGAGGGTCTCAGAGCTCCCTGATGAAGCGGACAGGCACTTGATGCACAGCAGCACTCAGAAAACAGCACTGCCCTCCTCCTCACACTCAGTGGTTGCCAGAGCTACCTAATTATCTCATTTCAAGAGTGAAATCTGATTAGATTTAAAAAACAATCAGTAAAATGAAAACGTTCAGATTTTCCTTGTGCTGGGGAGCAAATCCGTGGGTTCCAATGTTACTGTATGGAGAACGCAACTGCAGCCGGCTGGGTTTTCCCCAGCCAACAGGGCAGGAGCAGGCTGTGAGCCTTGCATGGAGCTTGCCTGGGTGTTGCTGCAGGAAGCCTGCATTTATGGACGCACTCTGTCCACAGTGACTATGAGGTTGTCAGTGACCCATCGCAACTCATCACCTGAAGGCATTTGTCCGTGCTCTAGTGTTAACTGAAGTCAGCAAGAAGATTCCAACTGATTCAGGCAGAAACAGAGTTTGGCCTGACAGAACTAAACAGAAAGTCTGAGGCAATAAGCCCTCTCAATTGCTCTGAATAATCTTCCAGTTGACAGGCATAAGATAGTGTTTACAGAAAAGACCAAGCTGTTTTCCATAGCTCTCCTGTGAGGCAGCCCTCTTTCTGCTGCTTGTCCTGTAAAAGCAGAGAAGTTAACATTCACAGCGCTGCTAATATAAAATAAATCAACAGACTGAAGGCATCTTTCCAAATAGACAACTGTGTTTATTGGTACAAGATATTAGTAAAAGCACTCTGTAACGACGATTTCCTCATTTCTTTGTTTTATGTTTATTATAGCCTCTCCTCTGCGCAACAAATAAAACTGACATGAGGATTATTAGAGTCAGAGGCAGACTTGGTGTATTTTTTTTTAATGTGCCTGGGGTAACTAACATAACAGAAAGCAATGTAGTAGGAACTGCAAAGAGAGTAGTTGTTTCATGTTACAAGACAGACCAACACAAATTTATGTGGGTAGTTTCTTGGGAACTGATCCAAAAAGGACTTTAGATGTCACCATTCCCAGCTCTGCAATGCTGAAGTTTCAATGTCTATTCCCAGGGCGTAATCTCCAGCCCCAAATTAGGCTTTTACCAAGGACAGAAGCAGGATGCAAAATGCGATGCCATAACTCAATACTGAGCACTGCAAATGATTAGTCTCAATGGAAACGAGCCCCAAAAATTGTTTATTTAGGCACTGAAAATAGAAACCACATATTAGCAAACACTTCAGATATATATGAATAAATGTTTAAAAATTGTTTCTGTATCAAAAGAAACCGATCAGCCTTGTACTTCTGGAAATGTGCTAAGGGGAAATATGAGAAAGATATTCTGTGCAACTTTTTTTACATCAATAATGGGCAGAAGTATATAAGCCTTTTACAGGTTTTCAGTAATCAGCTCAGGTTAACAGCCTGAAGAAAAATAACCCATCTGGTTGTTATTCTATGGGAAATACCCTGGGGCAGCATATATTGGTTTGTTAGTAAGCAGTGAAAGTGCAGAATCATAAGGCTGATTTTAAAAATTCCCCTTTCAGATAAATCAGAGCATTTTGTTAATTATATGCTATGCAAAAATAAGAGCTTGAATATAGGAAAAATATAGACCCCCACCGCATTTATTTTCTGCAAGAAATAAAATACAAAGAACTGCCAATATTGAACCTCAGCCGTGTTTGCATACTGCAGTGCTGCCAAAGGCAACAGTCTGAAAATCTGCAAGACCCACATTCATCCCTGATGTTATTCAGCTCACTCGGGTGGAGATACAGACGGGATAAGTTTGTTTCAACAAAGACAGAGCTGCCTGTCGAGCAGAAATCAGCATACTGCTCCTGGGAGAAGCGAACAGGTACCAGCTCGCTGGACAGGAGTTTGCAATGCCATCTGTTTCTTCCATGTGAAAGTGCAAACCATTCCGCACAGCTGGATGACCCACACAGCTTCAAATCCAGGTGTGGGATGGTTTCAAGCCTTAACACTAGCTAGCTACATTTCCCCACCTGCAAAACAAGAATAAGGACTTATGTGACCAATCAAGTGTCCATAAAGGATATGAAAACAGGGCACGGGTGGTGATATTGCCCCAAACACACTTCTCTCCTCCCTGTGCCTTTGTGGTTCAGATTCTTGAAATAAGACTTGTCTTTGCATTTCATAGTCTTCAACGGATTTTTAAAGAAAAGCAAATTCTTCATGAAACCATATCACTTCCATGCTTTCTCCTTGCACAGACTGTTACAGTTCCTGCCCGATGATCCCAGCTCCCTAGCAACAGATGCAAGATGCTGGTTTTATCCCTCCTCCAGGTTTCACAGAGATTTAAGTTCTTGATGCTACACATGTACATGCACAGGCATTTGACTGTCTGGTCTTTCTGCTCTGTCCTAACTACCTTTTTCTGTTGCTTCCATGGAAAAGATGATGAATGACCTGGGACAAAACCTCAGAGCTGCTATGAATCCGTACATCTTCACAGTTTCTTCAGTGTTTGGGAAATTGAACCAGAGAGACAATGAAGTTTATGTATAAGTCATCCACCCTGGATTCCTGCCACACCACAGATAAATTGGTCTATGCATTTCTAATGCACCTGTCATGCAGCACGGAGATACCATGACAGTTGTGTCAGTGGAAGACATCAAACCTTTCCAACGTGTACCGGCTGTGTTCTGCATTGGGATGAACTAGTAAATGTCAGAGCTAGGCCTAGGGTTGTGGCGTAGTTTGAAGTATGCATTGCTTGTAGTGGGGTATTTTGCAGGGTACCCAGATAGTTAATTTGATCTGCTCCTGCAGGAGTCCCTGGGAGAGAGGCAGGAGGAGCAGTAAGGCTTATCTGGAGGAAAGTTAGATCTTACACAGCCCAATAGACTGGTTTTCTCATAAAATGTGTTGTTGTATAGCTGATTGCCATCTTGTTGTTAAAAAAAAACCAAAAAAACAGTGAGAGAGAGAGCAAAAAAGAACTGTGTGGGAAAGAAAACAAGGTTGATTTCAGACATTTGGTATGAGAGACAGCTCTGTACTTGACTAGCTTCATCTGTGCGCTGCCGGGAGTTTGGGTAAAGCTGACATGGATTTGAATGAGGAAATTTGGACAAGGGGATGAAATGAAGTGCGAAAGAAATACGGGCTGAATTTCAGGACCTAATGTTTAAGCGTGAGGGAATTTTTTAAACTAAAGATGTTGAAAAAGAACAAAATGTCCTATTATTTCCAGCATCTGCATTCAGAGTCAGACAATCTACTAAGGAATGTGCCCTGTTCATGTCCATGAGCACCCCAGAGTCAAATCTCAGGGAGAAGCAAGTCCACTCATGTACCACAGATCCATATGGTCACTCAACACGGACAGGCAGATGAACAAGAAGGCTGGGGCTTCACTGAGTGAAGACTGGGTCAGCTCACACAGAAGTGAACAAATCCGTGCTGCTTTGCATTGGGCCGCAACCTCTGTGATTGGAGTTTGCAGTGTAAAACAGAGTCAGTCTGTGGAATTTAGATCACTGTCACCTAAAGCAAGACAGTGCCCAGAGATCACATCCTCCTCCTTCAGGAGCTCGTCTTCTACACGCAGCATCGGGTCTGAAATCAAAGATGGAACTTAACACAAGGAGGCAGGTGCCAGCTCTAGATGTCTGTGCCACTCAGGCAATTAACTGACAAATATAAACCAGATCTCCACATTTCAAAGCTCATTTGCATTGCTCCTGAGACAGTCTGTCAGAAAAGGATGCAATTAGGTTGAAGCTGACAAGATTTATGCATGGGGGTTAAAACAAAAGAACAAAAAGTGATTCCCTCGAACACCGGGGCGAGTGGCAGCACTGGCATGAGCATCCTTTGGAGGAGAGCAGTCAGCAGGGTTATAGAAGCTGAGAGAGAGGCATAGAGCTCCTTCTCCCACCCCCAAAGCCATGAGAGAGGGGATGCTTACAAGTGATGAGTACTGAAATGTTGCCGGCAGTCTTGGTGGGAGTTTGGTTTTAGCAGCTGAGCTGCTACGTCACCTGCCCAAACTGCCATCCACCCTTGGCCACATGAGCCACATGAGCTGTGTGCACAGCTCAGCTGATCCCCTTCAACTTCTACTCCTCATGGATGATGTATGTGGGCATGAGGGTCCACAAGATGTAGCCCTCCATTCATCAGATATGTTCCTGATGTAAGTAAGAATTTTTTCATTCCAGGACCATGTTCTAGCTCAGCAGTCACCACAATAAATGCGTCTGCAGGTGCCTGAGATGTACATCTCTCACTTTTGCTTCACTAGGTTTAACAGGAATCTATATTGCTGTCTTTCCTCAGAAGTAGGACACTCGAAGTGCATGGCATACCAGTTATTTAAGAGTAAAATTACTACAGCAAAATTACCTATTCAGCATTCAACACTAAGAAGATGGAGTTATTATGAACTTGTGAAGAGAAAAAATATAACTTTGCCTTACCAAACATACTTAATTATGCTCTGTGGTAAAAAGATTGCAATAATTACATGATTGAAATATTTTAATGGTTGTTGGAGATTGTTCAATTGGCATGGAAAAAACACATTCTCTCTTTACAATCTTTTTCTTTTGGCACTACTGTGACAAGAGGTAATGGTGTTTGGTCCTTTATTTGCCACTGGGCAAACATTTCAGCAGGCTGTTAATAATAAGCACTCCTGTTTCCATTCTCCAGGCAGGATGGAGCTGGGGCAGCCCTGCAAACTCTGTCCTGCTGCCACCAGCAAGCCCAACGATGGACCCTACAGATGTATTTTAACCCAGATGGGCAAAACTGTCAAGAATCCCCTTGAACAAATAGATCTCAACAGCCAGTATATTTGCACAATGGTTGCACGGCCCTAGGGCTTTCAGCAGAAGAGACAGTGAGTTGTTGATTCTTAGCCATCTCCCCCATGACACTCACAACTTTCTCCTAAGTGATACCTTCTTGAGGCTTAACAGTCCTAACCCACTCAGTCATTACTTGTATGAATACCTCTGGTGGTGTTGTTTGCAGAGAGGGGCTCAGAGTTGCACAGGGGTGAGCTGCGACCCCCTCCCTGGCAGCAGCATTGGGGTTCCTGTTTCACACTCTCTTCATTTCCCAATAGGTCTCAACATTTAATTGATTTTTGATTGTCTCTGTGGATAGAGATGCTTTACCTATGGACCTTTCTGCTCAGAGCCTGTCACCATACACACAAACTGGGGGTCCTCCCCCTCTCCATATGCACCACTTCACACAGTGATGTAAACAGTTTGATTCACCAATTAGATAATTTACCTCCAAGAATTTGATTTGCTTTTTTATTGCCCGTCACTTTCATTAGATTCTCTTGCACTTCCTAACAGTCTACCTTCATTTCTATACCTTGAACAACTCTGTATCACCAACAAATACTGACTCAAGACTCCCCTCTCCAGATCATGCTGAACACATTAAACAACCCAGACCTGGCACAGATTACTGGCAGAAGTAAAGGATCTGCACAAGCTCCACTGATGACTTCCCTCCACTGAGGAAAATGACCATTTACTTCCACCTGTATCATTTAGCCAATTATTTGGGTGGATTAGGACCTTACCTCTTGTCCCCTGCTTACTTAGTTTCCAAAAAATCTTTGTGATAACACTGTTGGAAAACCGAAGGGACGATGTCACTGACATCCCATATTAGCTGATCTCACCAAAATGCCCCTAGAGGCTTATTAGATAGAATTCCCCTCTCAAAAACTGGGTTGACCTTTTATCACTTGCCTGTTTTTGTCCAGATGTCCACTAACTCTATCCTGTACCACAGTCTGAGCTAATCTATCTGGCACAGATGTCAGAGTTGTCATTCCCTAGATTCCTTTCCACTCCTCATCCCTTTGACATGTGATTGAAACCACATTTGCCTGCCTCCAGTCTTCAGATGCCAGTCAGAGTGTTAATTGTTAGCTAATTTCTTGACTACAACTTAATTGTTAGATTTCCTTTAACATTAATTGCATATAGATTTTCAGACCTCTGATTCTAGTGCTAAGATTTTTCAGGTTGAAGCAGAAACTTACACAGGTGCTGGATTTCATGAAGGACTCAGCTCTACCCGGGAGCATGAATGAATTGCAAATTCATATGGTACACATAAAATGGCTTGTTTGCCTAGCCACACAAGTTGTTAGGCATCCAATTTACATACAGCAGGATTTTGCTTGCACAGATGCTGCAGAGCATGAGCTAATGCATTCATTTACTGAAAAAAAAATCTTGCTATATTTCATTGTTAAGTGCACAGTGATTTACGCATAGTTTATTTTGTACTTTCTTTTTATTTATATCTCTTGTGCTCACTACTCTTTTTGCTTTCTTTTTTTTTTTTTTTTTTAATTTAAAAATCTGTGTTTGGAACAGTTATGTTGATGACATGTTGAAGTCTTGAAAGTAAAATTAACTCATCCCTGCTGAAATCACTGGAATATTTGACAGAAATTTCAACATGATGCCAGTACTTTATCCAGATCTCCTCATTCCTCCTGCTAGTACTAAAAGTAGAGAAATACCTTCCCTTGCAACCGTGCTCCAAGGATAAGTGCTGCCAGTCCCAAAGCGCTTCCAGGGGATCAGTGAAGGAGCTCTGAGCTAGGATACTGAAAGCAGTGGCAAGAAATGAAGTACAGATCAGTTGCCAAATATTGACATGAAAGAATCAGAGCTAAATGCCCTAGAGCCACCAAGTTTTAGGAGAAATCAGGTGTCTAGTTAAGTTCCCCCATTAAAATTAAAGATCCAAGCTTCCTGAAACAGATTTCCATGCCTGCTTTATGTGTGTCCCAGATAAGCAAATGAAGGTGAGCACGTGGAATATTGTGAAATAACTCCGAATTCTGCATGAAAGTGAGCGGCTTTTGATTAGCCGTTCTCCACGTAAGCTGTTGCCTCTCAGACACCTCACCTCAGATGTTCCTGGCAGGCATGGCTCGCAGTACTGGCCTCTGATTTATTAATGAAATCCACTTCATGATAGCAGGACTACTTCCCATGGGGGATTGTCATGCTCCTGGAGGTGAGACAGAGGGCTCTGAAATGTCACCTGAGGCATCCTATCACTGCCCAGAAGTGGGCTGCAGTCCAGTCATGTTGTCCCAAGAGGAATTGCATGCCCATTGCGACACCCACAGCAAATTTATCTTGGATGTAACTCCATAGCTATCAATCAAGTTGATCTAAGCCAAAGTCTGGCCCTGTATTTCCATGAACGTTGTCAGTTAACAATGATTTCTCACAGTTTGATTAATTCTAAGCTTTCTTTCCATGTGAGTTCGCAATTAGTTAAGTGGTGATGGGTCCTGCTGTGGCCTCCTTTGGGAAGAATTTTGTTCTGTGGGCTGATGGAGAAGAGGCAGCTGTGACACTAAAATCCCACATTGTATATAAATCAGTGTGAGACCATGCCCGGCACACTTAATATCCTCAGAAATTTGACTAGATTGACCTAGAGAAAAGGGAGACATTTCTGAGAAATGTAGGCATTTATTTGGGCCAGCTTTGATGCAAATGGGCAGATGAAGGAAGGACATGACCATGAGCAGAGAGCATCTTGTGCAAGTGCCTCTATCTCCTGTAAGAGCTCATTTAGCTGCTACAGGATAACCATTCCTAATCAAATCTTCCCAGACATAGAATCTTAATTAGTTTATTTGCAGGAATATTTTGGAGTGTCAGAAGGTTCAGGATCCATTTACTTTCCTCCTCCTTACATTTCACTCACACGTGTGTGCCTTCTCAAGCTCCAGCCAGGATCTTGAGCAGAGTGCCAGACCAGCATGTGCGTGCACTTATAGAAGAGGAGGCGCTCAGAAACTTTTGATTAGCCAGGCAGCGATTTCATTTACAACAGCAGTTGAGCATCATCCAGGAAAACGAGTTAACTGAAACATAATTAACTACATGTCAGCAGAGCAAGTTGAATTAATCTGTTGAGGAAATGAACAGGCACACAGATACAACAGGGCTTCTAAAAAGCCTGTAGAAATAGAAAAAAGGGACACAGTGGCCAACTCACATTTCAAATTAGAGAAGCAAGTATGAGCAAAATGCCAGTTTCATCTGCATCTTGCTCACCTTTCACATGCCCTTTCGCAGAGGGATTTCTACGTGTGGGAACATTTCAGGCACATCTAGAACTTGTTTAATCCAGAAGTTAAATCATGTTGGCAAGTTAGCTCAAGTCACTTTGGGCAGAGGGAGGCCAGCTTCTGAGGCAGGCAGTCAGGCACTTGAAGTAATGCCACGTGAGTTAGAAGATCGGCCATGCAGAAAAGGCAGCGAGCTCTGCACAGCAGCTCATCAAAGGATACTCAGAACACTCAGCAGTCAATCCTGATGCTGACATCCAGGTTCAGGTTTCGGTTTCAACTAAATTCAAAGTTCACAAGTGAGGATATTTTCTCACAGGTAGCAGTAAGCCTCTTAATTCTCTTTCATGCTCCCAGGTCAATTCTTCACCTCAGATAATTAAGCCCAGTGTGGGGCCGAAGGGCTATATTATAGGGCACACCCTGGAAAATATCCCAGGGATCTCTGAATGGCCATAGCAGCCATCTCTCTCCCAGCCTCCCACCTGCGTTCAATTCAAAGCCCCAGAGCTGCAACCCTATTCTGGGCATTTCTGCAGTCTGGGTTTCACTGATCTAGGACCCCTTTGTTCCCAGGGCTGCAAGCCCCCCTTTGGCAAGGAGGGGACACAGGGGAGCTCCAGCTCTACAGCCTTTTTACTCAGGGCTGAGCACTGTGTGTGTTTTCCTACGGATTAAAGCCCTTTCCACCTTCAAAGGTAAATATAAGAATATTCTTTCCGTCAACATCGATGGATGCTGAATTTTTCCTTAGGGCCAGAAACTTTTCTCAGACAAAAGTGCCTAGTTCCTGATATATACCAACTGCTTCAACAACCAAGACATGGCCATTCACGTGCTCAAGTCGTAACTTTCCACATAAATACAAGCAAAGATCCAAAACTTAGCAGCTGCTCACCCAGAGCCTCCCTGGCTGAAAAAGTGACTTTACAGCAATGTGTGAATGGCCAGGTGAACTTAAGTTCCCCCCATCACTTTTATTCATAAAATCACATTTGCTATTACTGCTGATAAGAAAAGAAAAAACAACTTTCCAAACAGAAATGGAAAGCAGCACTGTTTTTCTAACACGTTTTGCCACAGTCTCAGGTTTAAACCAGACCTGAATGGCCATGCTTGTTATTCTCCTGTGGGCAATGAGGAAGCCGTTTCTCAAGCTAGAGATGTAAACTGGAGTGATTCATTGTGATTTACATGCCTCTTGTGCTTTTCCTAGCCAATTTAGGTAAATACGGTATCGGAAATCGGGTTCGGTATGAACAATTGCAACAATTACTGCTAAGAGCCCCATCACTTTTTGCTTCATTTAATATTTTCTGTAATTATGTTAGTCATAACGAAAGTCATTTGGTATTAATGTGGATGTCACATGCCCTTCCACAGAAACCTCAGCAATAATTAATGCTCCATTAACACCTTAAGTGTCTTGTTATTATTTATTCATTTAGCATTAAAATTGATGAGGCTGTTTTAAGGAGGAAAGAGTATATATATTAAGGAATTCATTTTTTTGTGCATGACTACACTTTTCCTGCAAGAGCCACGGGACATTGGTTCAGTGACAAATGCCAGTGGGTCTGTAGCCTTAGCTATATTCACCTCCCTGCCTGCTGCTATGCTATAAATAGCTCAAGCTCAAACAGGAAGATACGCAAGACACTTTAAGAAAACACCAGAGGAAAATCAGGAGATGATGTCTGGCAAGCCTTTTGGCAGAGAGTCTGAAGACCCAGGAAAATTTCATTCTGTTCCCATCTCTATCATACTTCCAGATGTCTTTCTACAAGCCATGCATAGTAAGTCCTCACCCTGTCAGAAGGTCAGGTTCTCCGTTCAAGAGAGAGAATGGGGTGCCTTTTGGTTTTTTGTTTTCTTATGACATGAAATATTTTGTTCAAGCATAATATATTTTTTTTCAGTTTTTTTGATCCACAGAGAAGAAAAATATTTTTCTGGGATCAGTAGGATCTTCTCTGTGTTTTGATTTTTCCTTTAGCTTCTGGAAAAAATCAACCATTGTCTCGGTCCAAACTTCATTCTGCCTTTTAATTTAGAGGGTGTCCTCCAGATCCTGGCAAATTATCCTTACCAGGTGCCAGGTGTGATCTGCTCAGGGTCAGAGAAAAGGCAATCTGTGGCTACTGGCAGAACCTGTGGTACATCTGGGATGAGGATTCCAGGTCTCCCACGTCCTATCCCTGTGTATCATTAGTGGTCTCATCCCTCCCGCCCTGCTTTTGGGCTGCTTCTGACATTGCATCCGGATGAGAGTCTCTGTCTTCCTACTTCTGTATTGGCCGTAATTGTTATTACCATTATCAACAACCCTATTAACAACAGACACCAATGCAAACAGCAATTCCCCTCATGGCTGAGTTTAACATAGACTGAAGTTCCCCATTTGAGTCTGGGCTGAACACAGCCTTCTCACACCACGATTCTGAGGAGCTTTTTCTTTCATTCAAAAACAACAGGGAGCTCTGCATGCTGCACTACCCCCAGTCTCCAATTAAGCTATCCCAGAGCTGTTATGGACTCCCAAAAGCAGATCTGTCAGAAACATGGTCTTTGGGTTCAGATCTGCCACCAAAGAAAAGAAAACCTGACAGTGCCTGAAGAGACAGTTAAACTTTTTTTGACACTCTCTCCCATCCCACACACATATATATACATATGTGTGTACATACAGGGAACCTTGGTAATAATGTCTTGTTGCTCATTGCAAAGCCTTGGTAATATTAGCCAGAGCCATATTCATTTTGCACCAGCTGAAATATCATATAGTTATGCTGCTTTTATAGTTTTCCGTCCTTGCAGGAACGGGATGTGCTGCCTCCTTTTTTCCGTACATTTTGTTTTGCTTCCTCTCAGTGTCATCTGCTACAGCTTCTCTAAAAGAAGCAGTTCAAATAAAAGGAGTGCTCCTTGCACTACTGCCAAGACGCACTGCTCAGGCTTTGGTTGTGAGGGCACTTCTAAAAGTGACTGATCTAAAAGGGACAATCACTTCACCTCATGAAGTGATCCACCTAAAGTGTACATTACTGACACTCATCATGTGCCCAAGCTGCCTGACCATGGCATGTGACTTCTGTGGTTTAGCAAGGGGTAGTCTGGCAGGTAGGCCAGGCAGTTCATCACTTCCCAGCACGGGAACTCTCAGTCCATGCTGCTTTTTCTCCTATCCTAGATATTGCTCTGAGATTGCTATTATAAAAACAGCAAATAGAGCCAGGTACATACAAACTGCAAATAAAAAGTTAATGGTGGCATCCTTCAGTGCTGCATACAGAGTAAAGGGCAATTAGTCTCATTAAAGCAATTCTTTTGTGCTCCCAATTTCCTCTTTACCACAGTGAGTCTTCATGAGCACACACACATATCTGCACTTCGGAAGACATGCTTTGAATTACAGCTTCTCATTACAATGAAGAGGCTTCAGCTTCAGTTCCAGCTTTCCCTGCAGAGCTGCCTTTCCTCCTCAAAAGTCCCCTTGCTAATTCATCCTGCAGCTATACAACCAGAGGAGATAGCGCAAGGAACCTGGGTCTGAACTCCTCGCCTCTGGGTCTGACCCTCACTATCACCCCCAGGGGATGCATTCTCTAATCCTCTACCCCCAGTGCTGTAATTCTCTGCTCAAAGTCAATAATTTCTTCCCCTCCCTTTCCACTTCATGGGCTGTACTTGCCGGTGGCGCAGTAAACCCACATGTTTTGGCTTCTCCATCGCTCCATGGTTTTCTGTGGAGATGAGCACTTTCATTTTTGTGGCTTCCTTCTTTCTGAAAGCAGTGGGCTGGGTTTTCTCCTCAGTCATCTACTTGTAGTAAAATCAAAGATATTTCACTAAATCATGTGGACACGGTGTTCACTGACTCCATGGACTGGTTCCCAATCTATGTCAGTGTAGTAGAGATTAAAAGCAGGCCTGGATGGCTGGTGACTGTTGACACTGATGCTCCTGCATTGCGTCATGGTAGGGTCAGGACAGTCATTATCTTCCTGCTTTGATGGCAAGCACTGAGGATACACATGAGTTACCCTGGTTTGGGTCTGAGTTTGAATCTGAGTCTGAATTTTCTGTCAGAAAGTCAGGGTTCAGACCTAGACAAGGTTCTGTCATGATAGACAAATTGCAAAGAGGAAATAATGAAATGTGGATGAACTGGACACAAATCAAGTAGGAGAAGAGAAGGTGGAATTCATCTGAAGCAATTGTACATTTAAACACACAGACTTTGAGATGACGCAAGATTGCTGAACACCTGGCTGGTAAGTATTTCATTGACTGAAGCTCACAGATTATTACTTCCTACCAAATTTTTTTCACTCTTACAAAGCAGCAGCAAATATAGATACTTGAGGAGTTTGTTCTCTTTGCTTATGAGCCTTACAATGGGTTTTTCAAACTGTCTGCACTGTTCCTAATTCAGCAAGTGTTTAAGCACATACTGGATTGAATTTTCACAAGAAAAACCCAATTTGGTTCACACCTTATTCCCCACCTTTTGCTCACCTACCCCCCCACCAAAAGAAAGGCTCTGAGAGATACCTAACCTGCTTGCAAGCCATTAAGCCAAGGAATTAATGCTCTTGAGCCATTGATCTGATTTTCCCCATCCTCTTCCCAAGGAATCAGTCCATCTGTAGAAGTCAGTGGGTACTGGCTCTGCATTTCCTAATGAGCTTCCTACCTGTGAAAAAAAAAGCTGCTAACAGAGTTTGACTGTCAGGAAACCAGCAAACAGATGCTTTGGGTAAGGAGCCATGACATGAAAGACGAAAGGATCACTGCTAGGGCATCTGTTACCCATCTCAAAAAAGGAGGAAGGAAACATTCCTGAACCATTTATACAGGAGTTCAGGAGCTCAGGATACAGTGCTCCTGGGGACTTTAATTACCCAGACATCTGCTGGGTATGATGTTCCTCAATCCTAAACAAAAATCATTATTTTATTCGAGATAGGACCATTTTATGACACAATAAATAAATTTTAAAAAAAGAGTGAAATTAAGCTGTATCAATTGATACAGAGGGAGAAAAAACCCTAAAAATTTTAGAAAAATAGGAGAGTCTGTAATATTGACCACAGTTTTCTTGGATTGGACCTGTAGAAACTAATAAACAGTTCTCAGTGAGCACAACCCCACAAAGGGGTTGGAACTGAAAGTTCACATGGATGAGGTTCAACGGGTCAAACAGGACAAGCACATCATTCATTTTTCATGTTTATGTTTCACTCATTTTAAGTCATAAATTGTCCTCAAACCGATTGCAATATTTTAAAAATGAATTTGCTACCTGAGATGACTTACAGAATAATTTGAGCCACTAAACCAAACCAATATTCAAAAATAAGTTACTGAAATGAAATGATACTCAAAGCACTAAATAACGCAGATTGTGCATTGCTGTTCCTTGGTCCAGTGAGTGTAATGACACAGAAGTGTTATTTGAACCCATTTTAGCAGAGATGCAATCTTTTTTTAAATGCTCCTTAAAGACTTGCTAAAAATGCACTTTTTAGAATTTTTTTTTACCTGCTATTAATTAGGTTAATTTTAGCATGTTTACAGTTGAGTGCCCCAAAACAAGCTCTAAACTTAGATCTACCTCTAAATATAGGCATAGCCTCCAGGCCACGTGGGAAAGGAGAAAGCTGCAAGCTCTGTCTGGTACACAGCATCTTTCTAGGGAAATGCCAAGCCTAGTTTTGTGTGTGTCTATACGAAAAGCAGGTAAGCTTGCTTAACTGCTCATTCAAACACTGCTTTCTCTCAGCTCTACTGCAGTACAAAGAGAAGAACTAGCCAAATCAAGGCAGGAGTTACTCCTTGAGGACTTTAGGCACGGAAGGCTAGATATCCTACTCAGGGGAAAGAAAGAAAGTTCAGAGTAAGTCAGAGGAGAACTGGAAATTAAGCTAAGAGATACTAGCCTCAAACTGGGGTATAATGGCAAAGTAACTGTGTGTTATAATTGTTCAGAGAAGCAACTGATATCAGGAGATATCAGGCACCCTGTAGAAGACAAAAAAAAGAGTTAAGAAAAATAAGATCAGAGACTTCATCAAACTGGTGCTTGAATATGCTGTTTCAAAGATGTTGAATCCTTTTTCGAAACCATCCTAAAGGTTATGTATGTTTCATTGGTACTTCTGGTCCATTAGACTCCTGTGGTGAAACCTTCACTCTGTGGAGGACTCATCTAATATTTAACCTTACCGAGGTAAGCAGAGCTGAACAAGTGAAGGATGGAGAATTAGGCATGTAAAAATGCTTAACTTCACTACAAAGAGTGTAGCTCAATTATTTCTGTTAATTAAATCCCCTCTCCATGCATAATCAATCCTTACTTTCTGGAAAAGCACTGAAGAGTACGAGCTGACAGACACCATCAGGTGAGTGTGCCTGTTTAGCTGCCTTGCAAGCCAGGAGGCAAATCACTGTGAATGTGACTGAACTCTCTCAGAAATGAAAGGCACAAATGCATTGCCAGGTGCTGAGCCTCAGACGTACCTCATCTACAGTCTCAGAGGAGTGTTCAAAGGGCTAGTAAAAGTCTGCACCTTAACAAAGTACTCTTCTAACGGAGCGAGGAAGGCTGTGTTAGCACCTCTGGGCATATCTGGTGTACCCTCCTCGGAGAAGAATACTGCAATGGGTGGTCTTGGGTGGTCTTGGGCATGACTTTCCTTGTGCCTGACTTGCACAAAGCTTTTTTATTTATTTGTAATGTTCTTTACGTATTTATTCAAAAGTCTAATGACATTTAAATGAAAAATCTCATGCTGATTAAAAGCAGGTAGGGGAATAGCTGGGAAAATGAAATGCACCATACATAATGAGATCCAGATGACATGCAGCCCGGGGTTTTGAGGGAATGAAGCTAATGAATATAGTGAACCTCTGGTAATTAGATTTGAGCAGCCATGGCAAGAGAGAGAAGGAGGGAAAACGCAGACATGGTATAGATCTTAAAAGGGGAAAAAACAAAAGGAAAGAAGAAAGTTATACTAACATAGGCTTATAAAAAACCCACATCACTGACTGTAACCCCCAGAGGGGAGGACAGCAAAGTGTTTCTCCAGCTTTCCCTTTCAAACTTTCCATCATCTTTTCACTCCCAACTTCCACAGTTGCGCTCTTTTTTTGTTTCCTCTCCTCCCATTCTTTTGCATCCCACCTTTTTCTTTTGCCCACATCCCCTGTTTTACCCCCATCAGATCTTCAGAGTTTTTCAGAATGCAGAGCCCTTTCCTGATCATTCTTGTTGCACTTCGAAGGTACAGCATCTCTGCCCTGCTCCATGCAGTTACCTAAGTGGTAGAGCTCCACGTTGTCCCTTCTGAACAGCTCTAAGTTAAACCTTTAATTCAGGCTAGTACTTTAAAGATGAGCTTTTCTTTAACGTATGAGCAGTCCTACTAAAATCAGTGGAGTAACTGAGGTATTAAGAACCACAAGGGTTTTTGCCTGCCCAGAACCAGGAAGCCAAGAATAAATTTCTTTTCATTACGAAACTGAGTTTATCCCAGCTGTTGCAGTTATATTCAGGCCCATCTCCTCACCCGCACACAAACAGAGGCTCCTCTCGCACCTGTCCTAGCAGACACCCCTTCTGCGGCCAGTCTGACCTGCCACCTCCACGCGTCCCTGTGCTGACAAGGGGAAGCCTGCTTTCCCTTCGTGTCCCTGCGTGGCACCTGTGGTTGGCAGCACTGGCTGTCCCAGGGGTGGTGGGCTGAGGGCATTTGTGGCTCTCAGCTGGTCTCCATCCTGAGCTGATCATGTCAGTCTGGGCTTTTGTGCAGCTCCAGTTGCCTCCTGGCACTGATAATAGCCCCCTTCACAGTGCAGCACACCCTGAGGTTAGGAGCCAGGACGGGGCTGTGTGACCAAGTGAACCCCACTCCTCTGTATCCTGGGGACCCACACAAAGGCAAAATGGGAGAACAACTAAGTTACAGTTTACTGAGAGATTTAGTGGTTTCAGGAGCTTGATACACTGTACATCAAGGCTCACTGAGTGGATCTTTGGATGAATTCCTCACATTGCATTAGAATTAGAGCAGAAATCCACCAGGACAAAATCCTGACACTTGCTACACCCAGGCAACCCCCTGGAAATTGCAGTATCCTGCATGTGAAGGGACTGAAGTATGGCATTTTTCCTTTTTTTCAGTGTGGATAATGAATTCTTTTCAATTAGTCCAAGAGTCAGCATCACTATTTGAATTGTACATTTTTTGCACTGAGTACAAAGTCTTTAATGTTTTTCCAATTGAGAGTTATATAGAGTATTAACAGAGCTGTCTGTTAGGCAACAGTTCCACTGGAAAAGCAGAAAGTGAGTTTAGATGGTGATAAAATGAAGTACTTTTTTTTCTCTTGATGTCTTCACTAAAGAAGCATCTCTTGGGATCTGTTATTTGGATTATAACCTGAACTACTTTCTGTCAGAATACTGACTTTGTGGACCAGAAAGATCAGGCTAGCACTGAAAAAATAAATTCTCTTCAGGAAACTTAACACAACCCTTTTTCTCCCCTAAGCCAGCAAAATCCTTTTAAATTATTTTAGTAACTCTAGCAACCTAAAGCAGACTTTGCACAGATTTCGAAGAGAGCAACATCTCTTTGCAGCAGTTAACAGTTTGTTACTGATGGGTCAAAATGATTTGCTGGATCAGAAATATTTCCCTCCCTGGGAGATGCTGATTGCAACTGTAGGCTTCCCATTTGCATACTGAACAACACAACTCAGTTAGCTGAGTTTGAGGCAATCAGATGTTAAAAGGCAATTTGGAGAAAATTGCATATAACTTCAGATGTCATTCAAAAAGGATAGGGTAGTGGCATCTGTTTCTCATAACCTTTGAAACATTACACATGTTTCGAAACAGTACTGCTTCTTTAGAAGTAAACCATATAATTTCTGGATTCATTAAAATTATACACTGTACCTTTAATTTAGGATGTTGTTATTATAAAAAAGACAATGCTAACCTTTTTTGACCTTCCCTGTAGTGTAAGTTATTGTTGGCAAGGTCACGTTTGGTCTCTTTGTCTGATCCACCAGTGTATTTCACGAGTTACCTTATAATTTTAAGTGGTGACTAGACCTTTGTGTTCTAGATAAGGTCACAAAAACAATTTATCCAAGGCATTTGACAAAGAAAGGAAAAATTGCTCACTTTTCCCATCAAACATAATTACCATTCACCACATCTAAATGAAGCACTTGTTACATCTTTACTGGAGAACCAAAAGCTGTTATGAATCGGTTTATTTGTCCATTAACTGAATTCTGGTGCAGAGAAAACAGGGCAAATGGGCTTTACATTTAACTCTCTTAGTGCTCCAACAGAAAATTCATAGATCTGAAACTTAGGCCGTGGCAGACTCTCCTCTTTTTTCTGGTTGTTTTTTGTTCTTTTTTTAATGAATGATAGAAGACCATGAGGCAATCCTCTCTATCCCTCTTGCTGGAACACACAGTCTGGCAGTGGGCTGGAATGATGACACAAGGGCAGGAGAACAGGCAAACTCGGAGCCGGGCTCTGCAAGTTTATTCAATTAGGCATTAAACGTTTGGAACAAGATTTTATTTGCCAACAGCTGTACACAATCATTTGCGGTTTTGAGGCCAGGGTAATTGGCATGTTATGAGCTTTTGTCTCAGCTTTTGGCATCTGCCTGAAAACCACATGGGAAAACGGATGGTTCTGTGTGGGGCTCAACCAGGAACCATCCCCAGGGAGTGGAACTTCAGGAGCCATGAAGTGGCAGTGAACAGACCTCACCCCGGTCTCATGGACAAGTACAGATGCTGCCCACCAGCATTCCTAGCAAGCCCTGGTGGGCAGGAGAAGGAGTCCTTGCTAGGCTATGTTCTACCAGAGCCAAGATTGCTTCACGTGCACAGATTTATGCTTTTAACTAGAGACAACTGTTTTTAGGAAATTGACTGAAGCTGCTTGTTAATTGGAAGCAGTGAGGGAATTTTATTTTCCATTGTGTGCTTCGGTCCTCAGTGATCCAGCACTCAGCACTAAGTTGTTACAGCTCAGAAGCTGCCACCAGCCTTTATCCAGTGGTGACATGACATTCCAGTCTCCCTTTGAGTGGTGCAGGATGCTCTCTCTTCCAGGCCATGTTTCCTTTCAGGGCCTGCTAGAAACTGCACACACCCTGCTCCTTATATCCTCTCTCCCCATTCTGCTCTTTGTTTTTTCCTCTCAACAATTCATGACCTCTTTGCTATAGGATGCTCTTTGGGGAAACAGTAGCCATTTGCTACACATTTGTGCAGTGCCTGGCACAGCAAGCCCTACATAGGTCGACACTGTTTTGCGCTATTGCAACACAAATATTAAATGCCAATAGTACTGTGGTGGAGCCATGCTTCATCATATTGTTAGTATCACTATATAGGATCACACTTACCCTTTGATTATGACCTATTACTGCTTCTTATGAAAGTGAAGTCAGTCTTGAACGGTTCCTCTAGCTCACACTGTCTTGATCAACATCACACATCACACTTGGTTTCTTAATCGTTTACACCTTAAAGAGTAATCCGGTATCCTGTAGAGCAGCTCCCAACTGATGTCTAATCATTAACTACAGAAGAGGAGAGCCGAAACATGAAGTGCTACTCTGTATTAGTGTTCTTTAGTTATAATAATGGATTGCTTTTTCCCAGTGGTGCTCAGAACTCTTTACAAAGAAATGGGACCTTTGTTATTGCCATTTTAGGGATCATAAAGCTAAAGTGCAATGAAGAAACGTGCCTAGACCACAGTTAGACAGCAGATCAGTTGCAGTCACTGGGACTACATACAAACCCACCAAAAGCTGTGTCATATCCACACCCTTAAGTGAGAACTCAATGCAGTTACTTAATAATAATGAAAAGTATAATTTATCCCGTATGTGTCCGAGAATCAATGCCAGTTGTTCAGGCAGGCACACACATACTATTTGGTTGGGGTGGGCCTGTTCTTAACACATGCTCAGCTGCTTGCTAACTGGAGGGAGAGATGCAAATGAAAGTCTACAGGCTTCACAATAAGCAAACTTTGTCCCTTGATCACAGCGCAGTGTGTCCTGCTCCTGACAGTTGAAGTTTTATAGTGGGCACATGGGCAACAGATGTTCACCTGCTTAACTACAGTGGCAGTAAAACTCTTAAAACAACTGCTGAACAAAAAGGGGCCATCTACTCTAGCTGCCTTGCAATCAGGCAGGAGCCCTTCAGATGTATTTGTCTACGTGTCTCATCTAATTTTCCCTCAGAAAACTCAAGCAGTGGAGCATCTACTCTTTTCTTGGGCAAATAGTTCCTTTCTGCGGTAAGACTCTGCTTCTCTGATGTGGCTTTCCTCCCCCACGCAACGTGGCTAATTTAACTTTTCCCTTCCTACCCATGCTCATTGGTGTGGATGCAATATGCATGCTGAAATGTCATCACTCCCCCTCACAATCGCACTGTTGTGCTTGCTCATCTGGGGTCCATCTGTGGGGTTTTGGTAATGAAGTCCTATTATACTGGAAAGTAGGAGGATGGAGGGCTGAGAAGCACAGGAATCCTGGCTATTGCACTGAGATGGGTGATCACAGCCTGTTTATTGAGCTCTGTACTGGGGCTCTGTGTGAAGCTCCATACACTGTGATATTAATGAGGTGATCTCAAAGGATGGCCTCACACTCTGGTTTACCAGAAATCCTTTGGCGCTGTTTGCTTAGTGACTCCGGTACAACCTAAACAATTTTGGAGTTCAGCATTCAGAGTGCCCATGCCATGTTGAGAATAAACAGGACCAAAGCAAACCTCCATGTTGATCCATGTGGGTCTTCTGTGCTTAGTGGTCTCTGAGAAACTAAGATAAGGGAGCTTAGCTAATAGGACCAATGATTTTCTCCAGAGCTTTTACACTGCCTATGGGTCCGCTGCTGTTTATAATACTGTGGAGGTCATACCTGCAAAATTATAAATTTTAGTGAATCTGTATGAATGGAGGCTGGCTTTGATGCTCAAATCTAGTGTTAGGCAGCAGGTGGAGATACATGGGATGTGAGCTGGGATTTAGCGGGCACACTTTCTGGTGAAGCATCTATCTGAAGCCCAGTGAGAGGCTGATTACTACGAGCCTAAGGGAGATGTGGAGTGATGGTTGCAAAGCTTTCCACAGCAGCGCTGCTGACCATGGCTGAGGCAGAAAGGGCCACATCGGGTAAAAATGTCACTATCCATAATGAGATGAAACTCTTGTTTAGAAAAAAGAAAAGTTAAGATGGAGTTTTTCCTTTGTATATTTCATACGTAGCTTGACGGTTTGCTGCTCAAGAGAAAATGCCACATACGTTTCATGTCCTCCAAAGGAAGAAATTTGGTTAAAAAATGAAAAGAGCTAGACATATGTCTCCTCTGAAAATCAGTAGGATTTTTGCATCCCAATCTCTTTTTCATTTTGAGACTCTCATCCCACACATAGGACTCAGCTATGCTTTTATGACCAGCTCCCCCTTTCTTGCAAAATCACACCCTCCTTTTGATATTCATCAACAAGGGGGATCAAAACTAGCATACAACCCAGTGAAAGCAGGCTTTGTGTTGCCTTCTACATCTTTGTTTAGCCCTCTGGCAGAGCTCTGGCAAAAGCCCAGGCTGCAGCCTTTCCTCAGGGCTGAATGAATAAAGGTCATGATGTGCCAGGATGAAGTTCATTGTCATACAGTGAGACAGAGGTGTCCAGCTAAGCTGGTTTAAGGAAAAGGTGCAGCATTCAGCTGTGCTCACCTTCAAAGATCCTAATTTCACAGGCTTGCTTCTGCTGGAGAAAGCAGTACTGTGACTCGTGTCAAACAGTGAGAGCAGGATCTTAACCACCGTGCTCCTGTGGAAATGCCTTTTCTTACATGCGAGGAAGGAGGAAGAAGAACACAAGGGGTCACCTCAGCTGTTAGGGTTGAGGTCTTCAATACTTGAGGATGAGCTGGTTAAGCAGGAAAAGCAGAGGAAAAAGTGGTGCACAAGTGCCTCTGGCTTGGCAAAACAATCAAAGAGTTAAAAATTCAATAGACTGTTTGTGAATTCCTTTGCTTTGGTTTTACTCATGTGCCATTACTATTCCCCTACCAGTAAGCATGATTAAAATCAAAACTAAACCCCACCAGATAAGCATGGAGGCATTGCTAGAAATAGGATCCCAGAAGCCATAGCATTTATAGTCTCATTTACTTCTTTATAAAACCAATGAGATCTGCTCTTTCTCTGTCCTGTACTGAAGACCTTGTGGAGCTGAGGATGTTCTTCATGCCTGCATTTGGATTGCATAGCCCTTTTCTTCATCCCTCCTAATCCTCCTTGCTTTTTCTTGCATTAGTTTGCACTCCTCTAACTGCCTGTAGACCAGAATTCTGGCAGCAAGCATATGAAATCTCAAATTGATTGAGTATGAGCTTCAAGGGTGAAAATACAGAGGTCTCCTTGCAGACCTCAGGTCCACTGAGATAGCAGGCTGAGTTACAGAGATTTCCAGTTTTCAGTCTGTAACAGTAAGCTGATAAATCTTTATGCTGAATTATACGACAGCATCAGAACTGTTGTTGAAACCTAGCACACGGGAGTTCTCAAATTATTCACAGATTAAAAGATTAGGTTACCAGGATTTGAACTAAAGGAGGTCTTTTTTCACAACATTTAGTTTAAACCATGGAACTCACTGTCAGAGGAAGCTGCAAAGGCAAATGTTTAAGTAGGCTCAGCAAAAAAGATCAGATGAACTTGAGAAAGAATGGCCCATGAGCAGTGGTTAAGGAGAACAGTAGAGATGGTCAGAAGGAGGAGTCAACACACAGAGTGCCCTGGGCAGGCTTGAAATTTGGGCCAAGTGGGGAAGCATGAAGAATTGGATTCTACTTTGATAGAAATATTCATGAGTAGATTTGACAAGGTCCTGGATAGCTCAACCTAGGGCCTGCTTTATATAGGTCAGATGGCCCCCAAGAACAGTGACTCAACCCAGACTTTCTGAGATTCTGTGGATTCAAGCTTGAAACCATAAAGTCAGTCTGACGGGAGGATCCTTTCTGCTTTGTTTTGCTTCTTTTCTTTTCCTAGGTACCTGCTACTTCCCATTGGTAGAAATGGCATGCTGAGCTCTGTGAATCTAACCTGAAACTGCATCAGTTTTTGTATTCTTATGATCCCTTTGCTGATCCAAGCAGGATGCTGTAAATTCAAACTTCACATCAGAGGTAGGGAAGCCTTTTGACACAGCCATTGGGATGAGCTATATTCTTCAGACGAGTTGTTAGCTCTTGCACAGGAAAAAAAAGGAATCAACAGAAAGCAGCTGGGAATAAGAAGGAAGCAAGGGATGCGAGTCCCGAACATCACTGCTTCCATCAATAAAGCTGTCTCTTGTACATGTCCATGCCTGTATACTATGCACTGCTGAGCTGGAGCGGAGTGCTTAGCAGACAGTGTTACTTCCAAACCCACTGCCCCCAGAGGACCATCTCCAATCAATCTAAAATGATTGTGGGTTCACTCAAGTGCCTCATGACTTACATTCACCTGAAACAGCAGCTCTCTAATGGCAATAACAGCACGAGAGCAGGGAAAGAAGGCAGCCAAGTGGAAGGATGACTGGTGCGAGTGGATCTGCATGGAAGGAGCTTTTCACAGAGAGACCCTCGGGCCCCTGTAAGGTGGGCCCTCGGCAGGCAGGACCACCCTTGCTCTGTTGATGCCAAGGGATGCACACTGCGGGCTGGAGGTGCAGCTTTTTCTTACATTGCCTTTGTTACTAATACAGCTGCTGCAGTAGGTAGCATCCCTGGCTCTCAGTCCTCTTCCTGTCAAGGCCTTTGTCCTGACAGGGGCAGTGATCTGGAACAGTGATGTGCTGGGTTTGTTTCTGAGCCAAACAAAAGCCTGCTCTGTGGTGTTCTTCAGGGAATGCCACTGTGACCCACAGGCTTTCATCACAGGACCTGCCTGTTCCGTCAGTTCTGCCTGCAAAGCCTGCATAACTCTTTGTGTTTGTTCTCAAAACAAACATTCAAATACAGTCTTGTATTTTCTTTTCCGTAAGAAAACCAGAGCAGAAGAAACCTGTGCGGGCAAGTCAGTGGAAGCACCCTTAGCTGAAGGAAGCCAACAACAACAGGGACACCACTTTCAGACTTCCTCACAGCTCTGCAACAAACAATATGGAGCAAAACAGCAAATCCAATGTGGAAAGAGCCACCAGTGGGGTCTGTTTTATTAAAAAATGCTTCCCTCAGGTCCTGCAGACACTAGTCACAGTGAAGCTGGGGACCCAGCTGCGAGCTTTCCCCTGGTCTATCATGGCCTCATCTCTAACTAAACACAGTTGCTCTACAAAGTGCAGAAGTCAGTGTTGAGCACAGGTGGCTCTTTTATGAAGCAAGGGGTGGAAGGATGCCTGGGTTTCTGGCCTGGGTTTCTGACAGTCTTCTTTGCCTCTCTTGAGTTGTGGGGAGCTGCTGGGCTGAAGGGATAGGCCCAAACATGTGGGGAAAAACCTCCTGCCACAGCAGTGAGGGCAGTCAAACAGGGTCCCCATAGAGTCTTTGTGAGTCCCTGCTCTGAGCGAGGCAGCCCGAACTGAGCAAGGACACAGGTCCTAGTCCTGGGTGCACAGCCGCTAGCAGATATATCCTGTGGTCTGCCTCATGCAGCCTATGCCTTGTGCTCTCTGTCTGTGTTCTCCATTTGTCCTCTAACCATTTCGAGCTGTCTTTTTTAATGTCTAAACAGTGCTCAGAGAGGGACTCTTGCAGAATTAACGTCCAAACTGTAATTATACCCAGACACAATATTAAAGTTGAAAAGCTGAGTACTCAAAAGTTAGGAAACAGTAGAATTTATATTGCCTCTGTACGTTAATACAGGAAGAGCAAAACCTTCCCTCGGCAGCTGCTGTGGTTCCTGTGCAGCCTGTTTGCTGCCGGTGGGAGAACCCAGGGGTACATTTTTTGGGCGTCCTCAGTAACTCTCTGCTGCTCCCACAGGGAGTCAAACACAGGGTGGCACCGCACGCTCCCACTGCAGAGTGGTCACGCGGGGCTGGCTGAATGTATTGGAGGTACAAGCCTTTGTCCCTTCCATGTGCCCTGCAGCTGTGGGAGCACAATGCTGGATGGTCAACAGGGTGGAGAACCTGGCGGATGGAAAATACCTCAGCAGGAGCTAATGATTATTTCTAGCCGGGATCACTTCTGTGCCAAGCCTGGAGGTGTGGTACAAGGGTGAGGATGAGAGCAAAGACTAGGAAAGAAGAAGGGCTTATGTTGGCTTTGGTCCAAACAAAACACTCTTCCAACTTATTCAAACAGTAATGCTTGCATGACATTCTCTCAGCCTTTGCAATTCTTTTGCCAGTGTTTTTTTTTTCCCAGGTTACTTAATATGTTAAGCGAGGATGGAAGCAGGAGGAGATCTAGCAAAGAGAAGAGAGGTTGTGCTTCTGAGTGACTGAGTGCCACCCTGGGTAATGGAGTTCTTCCTCCTCAGCACCTCAGGGCTGTTAAACAGATCACGCCATCCATATGTTTTGCAGGTATTTGCTGCTTTGCTTCCTCATTTTTTGAGTGTTTTAGGTCCTTGCTCCAAACCAGAAGAGCACTTGGACTTGTTGAAGTATATGTCGTCAGATTTTGTCAACAGAGCCATTTATCTCTAGCTTTCTCAGATATGATTAACCTGTTTCACCAAAAATTCTGTCTGGGGCAACCCCCAGAAATATAAACTTTCAGCCCAAAAGGTGAAGTATTGGAAACACTGATAAATACCTCAAAACAGACTCCTGGAATGGGAAGCATTTGGCAAGCTTGTAAGAGGTGAAACCAATACACAACACTCAAGAACAGAACTTGTCTCTATAAATAATAAAAAGGAGCAGCTGCCATCTGAAAAAGTCAGAGCATGATGCAAAAATGTCCTCCAGTGTATTTGTATACACTTGCAGGAACTGGCATACAACTGGAACGGGTGTACAAAATTCCTGTCTGAGGCTAGTTAGATCTTACCTGTGCCTTAACATGAGTGTGGCTGGGCTTCCACGGGCAGTGTGGAAGGCTGTATTGTTCCAGCACTCCTCTTTCCAGGTAAAGGGTTGCAGAAGTGCACTACCTGAGGCCCATTATTTCATCTGCAGAAGTGATTCAAGCATCTATGTTCCCATGCCATAGATTCAAAATCTAGGTGAGTAGGGTTCTACATCACTGCAGTGAGTCTGGTTCTTCAACTTCCTGTCTCAGCTGAAGCTATAAAAGTGACATAGGTAAAAATGTTAAATCTGAATTTATTCCAAAAGTTGGGGAAAATTTGGCTCCGGGTAGTAGCATGTGTTAAAGGTGATGTGCTCAGTACCCAGCAACTGTGAAAGACAAGCTGTCGGTTTGAGCACTTCACTGTTGGTTCCTGCAGCTGAGGATGTCTGCCTTGAACATCCCTTTCCGTGGCTGGTAGCAACACTGCAAAGGAATAATTCCTTCCTTTAAATATTTTGGAGGGAACTGAGGGGAAGAAAAAAGACACGGATCACATCATCTGTAACCAGCAAAGTCCATTTATCTTCCTTAGCCTCTCTGACACCAGGGCTAGAAAGCCTCATTATCACATGAGTCTCTTCTCCCATGCTGGTCCACCAGCCTGGCAGAGAGACAAATTTACAGAAAAAATGGTGCTGAGGACCCATGGTAAGGGATCCCCCTGTTGCTTGCAGATTTCACATTTTAGAATGCTGCTTTCCAGCTGCTTGGGACTTGCTTGAAGTTGAACTTGACTACATGACAAATCTTGCTATTGCCTTTTATGCGCTCTCTTTTTCTTGTTGTTTTTCTTTTCTTCCTTTTCTTTTTACCTTTGTTTTTTTTCCTTCCATACCTGTCGCCACATCCTTGAAGTGAAAGGACAGAAATTAAAAGAAAACATTTAATACATTGAGTGTTTTTAAACCATCAGCAACTGGTAGAAGCCTGAAGAGGTCAACCCTGAAAATAATCCAGCTGGTGAACTCTGTATGCATGTCACCTTTCCGGGAGCAGTGCCATTTCCTCATGAGGTGGGTGTACTTATTTACTGTGTCATTAAAGCTGTTTTCTTTCAGGCAGCCTTTAAATATCTTCTCTGGGGATTCACCAGGCTGGGCAGCAAGCCAAGTGGAACCCCCTAAAGTTAAGAGCTCAGCTCTGTTTGACACAAACCACTTAACATTTCAAAGACAACAAAAGTGGTACAGATCCAATTTGTTTCCAGTAGGAAAGAAATAACTGGCAAGTAACACACTGAGCCCACCAAAACAGACAGGCAATACCATGGTGACCCCCCTTCTATAGGCAAGAGCAGGGCGCTGCTGTATGTTTATATCTACAAGTTGTGATGATTATGGACCCTTCACTCTACTTGCCATGGCTCCAGAGAAGCCACAGCTAATGCTCCAAAATCCCATGCTCTATTGCTCGGATGGGCTCTTACTGCTGCTACATTCCACCACTGTTGTAAACCTTCCCCCCAACCTGCTCCCTGGGCTCAAATTTTGTTGTTCTGTTTCTTGAATGCAGTTGTCCAGAGTTCAAAGTACTGTTCATAATTCACTGTTTTAGGCTAGGTGACAGTAGAGTCACACCTGGCACAGGTTCTTCCTCTTCTAAGATACTCAGACTCCTTTCAACAGGAATGCCACCATGGGTTTTGAAATCTGCTTTCCACAGACCTTCATCTGGATTAAACTCAGTTGTTGCCAGGTTAGAAGAATGCAACACACAGGATCATCTGCAAGACCTATTGAGGGACAGGAGAAGGTTTCTCTGAATTTCAACAGGTCATAAATCCAGCCTAAAGGAGAAGGGTCAGCAAACTGTGTACCCTGGCTCTCCCTGTTGTCAGTAACAACACTGATCACACCTGACTGAAGCCAAATGCTTTAGGATCTCACAGTCCCAAGTGCAAAGGATGTTTTTCTTACCCTTCCTAGAGGTTTGCTCTGCTTGCTCCTGGTTTAGGTTTAATGTCTGGTGCAACCTGCTTTGGTCTCTTCAGTGAACTGTACAGTCCTGAAGGGCTGACAGCTTCCTATATGATCCGTCCAGACAGTAAAACACCCATCACCATGCCCCCCTCTGGGGTCTGGCTCTCCTTCTTAGCAGGCTGGGACAATAAAAGACTCCCCCCAAGCTGGCAATCTCAGTTTGTCTGGCTGCTATCCTCACATGATAGGACACAGCAGTGCAGAGGAACTGGCTGAGAAAACCTGCAACAGGGAAGAAGAGAAGCTGCTCCCACACTGGCAGATCCTAGAAAGAGCCACTGCTCAGAGAAGCAGGGGAGGAGGCGCTCAGAGAGGCAAGATCAGAGACATAATTGTCTGTGTTTTGAATGAATAAAACATAGCTGTCCTCACAGACAGAGGGTGAGGTAATAAGGATAATAACAATAAGCTGTTTGGTCTCTGTTTCTCCTGGGCTTAGGGGCTCATTTTGCAAATGGGTGTTTGTACAGCTAGAGCTGCCGCCTCACAGCTCACAGTGCTCAGACTAATGTCCTGCTTTTTTCTCTGCCAGCAGCCTGTATTTTCAATTGTTTATGACTCAGTTGTAAATACATGCTCTAAAGATGAGCAGAAGCAGCAAGAATCCCTCCTGGGGCCCAGGTCCAGCACTGGCTAGCTCCAATGGAACTTAGCTCTCTTTTAGGATTCAGCACTGAAGGGCTGCACCTGCCAGAGGAGAACCGAAGGAAGATTTAGCTCAAGCAAAAGCCCAATGGCCATCCCAGTAAAACTGTGCTACCAAACAAGCACTTAAGAGAAGCTACATCTGTGTCCAGTCCGTCCTATTGATGCTCCCAGACTGGTAAAAAAAGAGTCCAAAAGGTCTGAGCTGGCCACAGATCAGACCTACACCCAGAGTACTTTCTGAGTACAGAAATTTCAGATGCCCACCCTCAAACAGGCAAGAACAGTAATGGCGAACACGGGACAGCAGCAACCCTGTGCTGCTGCAGGCATATGCTCTTTGGGTAGAAATCCCCACTGAAGTTCGTGACCTTGGTAAAGAGGCAGCTTGTGACAACTGGGTCTTTCTGCAGAGTAAGCCTCCTGTCTCCATTGCTCTTTATCTAGTAACAGAAAACAGAAGTGAGGCAACAGCTGGAAAAGTCAGCCTGATGGTGGTTTTAGAAATATCCTCGGGTATGGCAGGGAAGAGGTCAGAAATGGGCAATTTTGTATCCGCCCCCATGAAAGCAACCTGAGGGTTGCATTGGATGCCAACCTGCTTAAATGGAAGAAATGAGAGTGAGCTCTTGTTGCTTTGGGCTGTGCTCAGAGGTACAGGGGCAGTCGACTAAGAACAGTTGTTATTCCCTTGTACCCAGCACTGGCGAGATCAGAGCTTGAATACTGCATTCTGTTTGGGGTCCCCCAGGTCAACACAGATGTGAAGAAACTGGGGCAAGTCCAGTGGAGGGGCACAGAGATAGTCAGGGCTGAGGGAACATCAAAGGGAACCTGGGAGGGCAGGCTTGTTTAATGTGGTGTAGGGGCACAGGTAATAGCTGCCTACTAAAGGATGGTTACAAAGGCAGTGCTGCCAGATCACATAGCAAGGGGCACAGGACACAAAATGTGGCTTGGGAGGGCTAGGGTTGAACATTAAGAAGAAACTCTTCATTGGAGAAGGGGAAAGGCAGCCCTGGAGTAGGTGCCCAGAGATGCTGCTGAACTGCTGTCCTCGGAGGTCCTCATGGCTTGGTGACAAAGCCACGCCTGACTGACCTGGCATTGGTGAAGTCTTCCTTCGAGCAATATAACAAACTACATGATCTCCTGCCAACACTTCCTACAATTTTTATGAAATAAGGTAAAGAAGTTTGCTAAACCAATCACATAACTTTCTTTCAATGGAAAAGCTGGTGTGATTGGTAGAGGCACCAGCTCAATTTACAGCCATACACTTCAGCACCTGTGCAGCCTCCCACTTGGTAAAGTACAATATTTTGGTTGAGAAATGTGTGCAGTGAAGAAAATCAGTGTGACTCTGGCTGAAGGGTCCAGTAAGAGATCTTGGAATGAAAAAGGGAAGTGCAGCCGTGCACGGCATTACAAAGCGATGTGCTTCTGGCAAGTTTCCTTGCAAACAGTGGCAGAGGGCTTATTTAATATTTCTATGAATGAACTGGAAGATACACCAATGGCAAAGCCTGCGGATAATCAAAAGATAGTGATAAAGCATTAAATTAGATGTATTAGTGATCCAGGGAGATTTATTTCCCTGGGAATGGAAACCCAGCAAACACGACATGGGTTTTACAGTAGGATTGGAGAGTGCAGGTGTGGGGAGGGATAGGGTCTTATCCAAAATTTCAAGAAAGCAGGAGGAGGTCCAGCCATGGAGTCAACAGAAAGGCAAATCTGAGCGTCACACTGCATCGGTGCTGCCCTGGGTTCCAGACCAAGGAACTACCAAGCAAGAGGAAATCACTGGTACAGCAACTGCTGGAGCACTGCGCCCGCTCCTGGGGCCTGTGAATCAGGAAGGATGCTGAAAAATTAGGGAGGTTTCAGTGAAAAGTCATGGGAATTACTGAACTGTTATATTAATCATCTGCTTTATCACTGGCAAGACTAGAACCCAAAAAGTAAAATGAAGAGTTAGTGGTAAGAAAGATACAAGTACTGGAGTATGAAAATCCTTTAATAACTTCAAGCGGACAGGAGAGAAAAAACCCTAAAACCTCTCCATTTCAGTCCTTCCACCACCAATTCTGCAGCTAACAATTCCTCTGCTTGAGTGAAATTTGAGCAAAGCTTCTTTTCCTAGTAATTTGTGATTATTTATTATGATTTTATATAAATACATACATTAGTTTACAGGGCATGGAAATGCTTTCCTAAACAGGAATTTTAAAAAAAACCTAACGCAAATGCTAACCACTAATCCTTACATCTTTTCTTGTGCCTGCTTCTTTTAGGGAAAAAAAATGTAAAGCATTTTATTTCAAAATAAAGAAATCAATAATTACAAACATCCAGGCTTTTCCCACCACCGCCTTTCTGCCCAGAGAAAGAGTTTACATATCTAAATACAGAATGCTTTCCACAAAATAGGGCAATTTTAAGAGGACCATTAATAGACATTTAACTTTACCTACAGTGCCGCTATAAACATTTCTCTAAAATTCACCAGGGAACCAGGATTTTGTCACTTTAGGAGCACTGCGCGGCACTGTGATACGCTGTGACACTGGATAATGATCTAATAGGCCTCACTGACCGCAGGCTGGCACCCTGCCACGTACACACAGACCCACCCTCCAGCTGGGAGCAGGAGAAAACCTGCGAATAATACCTCCTGATTTCCCAGCTAACAGAACAGCACGGATTCATGCGGCTGCAGCCATCTCATACAAATAAGGCAGGAAGCAAAGTGCCTGAGCCTGGGCATTACTACTGACAGCTGATTTTGTCATTCCGATCGCCCAGAAATGTTAACTGGGGGAGTGGCTTCATTGTTCCACCTTCACAATGAGTGAAGGTTCACCGATAAAGAAAATAATATCATTCATTTAAAAATGGACAGGTTTAGTGCTGCTTTTTGGTTGTCCTTTGATTAGCAAAATTTCCTATTTGAAAAATACAAAAATTATCTGAAGCAACATTTTAGGTAGTGGCATTTTGCTTCCTAATTTTTTTTTTAAATAATGATTTCTGAGAAAATCTTCACAAAGAATGGATATTTTAATTCACTTTTATTTCACTTTTATTTTGAGACATTTCATTCAGCTCATGAAGGTATTCTCTGTCATAGTAGATTAATAGAGAAAGAAAAATATTAACTGAATTTGTCATCATTTTACCCTTGCTCTGAGGTCTGTAATGCTCTTCAAGACTTGCTTGTCTTCACTTCAAGTGCTTCTCATGGAAATTTCCCTTACTTTGAAAGTGGGTCATATAAGTAGTGACTTTATTACCTGTCATTTGCAGTCTCAGATTCAAACCAAAATAACAAAGAAGAATTTTTGCTTGAAAGTTCTCAAGAAAAATACAAGCTAGACTTATTCTATTACAAAGGCACACTGCTCATTTTACAGGCTTTGGATGCAAAACCACAGATTTGCTGAATTTTTCCTGGAAAATGAGTCTACCATCATGCAGAACAATGAATGCAGGCATGTAAGATGAGGCCAAGGAAGAGCTGTGTAGGTATTGTTTCCAGGATCAATCTTTCCCAGGATCTGGCATCAGGTTGCTAGTATTTTTTAGATGATTTACCCACAGCTCCCTGTACATCTATCATAAAAGGAAAATGATTTATGGAGTTCTCATTTGGGCTAACCTCTGGATTTGGGGTGAATTAACCAGGCGTAAGTTAAAGAAACCCTTCTGTAGCGTTTCTCACTTATGCTGTCCACAAATAGACAAAGAGAATATTCCTTTCCATCCACCACTGCAAATGGTGCTGGCTGTGAAGACACTTGGGAGAGGCTGAAGCCCGCCCACCAACAGGTACCTGCTACAGCACTGGGTGGGCAGCTGCAATGGTCTCTCCCTTCTGCACACCCACCTGGTGCTTCAAAAACTCTCCCCAGAGGCAGAAATTTTCAATTTACCAGCTGTGCACTAAAATTCAGATCTTTTCAGAAAGAGCCATCTGTGTTGTCCTGCTCTTCCACAGAGTGACCCATGAATTTAGATAGCCAGCTCTACAAACACAAAAAGAGAAGACAGTTTCTGTTGAAAGATGACGATTCTGATTGCGTGCAGCACACATTTTTCGTATGGTTTGGAGTTTTTGCCTAATGAGGCTAAAAATAGGATCATGTAAGACTTCTTTATAATAAGTTTATTTGTAAATTAAATAAACTCAAAAGAAAAAAAGAAAATGAAGTAGTAAAAAATTCAGACAGCAACCAATTAGGAATATAGAAAGAAGAGATATGAACAGAAGAATTTATCTGGGAGCTAAAATAGAGGAAACTAATTGACAGTCTTCATTTACTAATACAATAAGATTTCTGATTACAAAACAAGAAACTCCTGGCTATTTAAGTATGGACGTAATTTTCAAGGTAAAAAGCATCCTTTTGCCTTCCATCTCACATTATTTAAGGCTAAAATTTAACAAAATCGGTCAAAATATTTCTCTAGCCAGTGGACAGAGATGAGTTTTGCCAGTGACTGTGCCAGATGAATTAAGCTCATAGAGGGCAGACTAGTTCTAATCAGTCACTCAACCTCTCTGAGCTTGTCCTTTCCACCTGAAAGAATACAATAAGCCTTCCACTCCTCTTTTACATCACCCTACAGTGACTCCTCAGTCACTTAACCACCGGGATTATTTTTTATTTTAATAAATAATAAGGATCAGAATAAGCAGACATGTAAGGTTTCAATTAAATGTTTAAAAGGCCAGTGCTGTGGCTTCTGTGCACTATACACACTTTCCATAGTCCTTCAATAACAGTTTTCATTCACAGCAGATAAGCACTAGAATATATATGACGTTACCCTGACTGCTTAACAAATTCTCTGTGTTGATCCCTAGGTCAGCCTGAGATTTTTATCGTACAAGCTTAAAAAACTGATAGGAATGTTCCTACATCAACATCCACTTGGCACTTAAACTGTAATAGGTCCTTTCCTGACAAGTGGTAATCTTCCTCTCCCCATGGTGTCTCTGCCAGACCTTGTAGCTTGAGCACACAGTGAGCACACAGGCACTTCTTTTGCATGAAAAAAAAAAAAAAGGAAAAAAAAAAGTGGAATGGATTTTATGACACTTTTTTTTTTCTGGACTTCAACCAAGCACATGAGTTGCATAGCTTAGAAGGCAACAGTTAAAGAAAAATCCCTTCCCTGTGATCCTCGCGCACTGCTGAAACCCTTACACACAGAGAAGGGAGTGTGCACATGTGCAGCCTGTGCAAGCCCCTGGGCTAAGAGCATATTGCCCACGCTATCTCTGGCACAACCCCCATGGCTCCTGGGAAAGTTTGCCCAGGAATGGAGGAACTCACCCTAGTACTGGTACAAGCATGCCATTGCCTCTAGTGCTTGACTGTGGAGCTGCCTTTCTTATGCCCTAGCTCATAATGGCGTAAAAAGTCCTGCTGGGAAAGAATCATCTAAGAGCAGCTCTCTTGAGGGAGGTATGAGCTCTGAGGATCATAATGAAGACATCAAATGTCAATGTTTTAGATATGTGACTGTACCATAGCTGTGGGTAAGCAACAGGAGCCCTGTGATTCCTCTAATGATGGCATTGTGGGTGTTTCACTGTTTTCTGTCATCTCGAATGCAGTGTGCAAGTTCTGTGTGACGGGGGAGCATTTTCAGCTTACAGTCATGGGGCAGCAGCTGCAGTGATACAGGCAGCAAACCAACAGAAGGAAGAGTGAATGACAGTGATTTTTAATGAGATTTTCTGTGGTTACAATTTTTGTTGTCTAACAAAATTTGGAACAAAGAGCAAGAAAAATCAAACGAGTCAGGTCGTCCCAGGGCATCTGATGCTACCACAGTCCATTTGAGCTTTGCTTATATAATTTCATTGTCAAGCACAGCGTGATGTTAGGCATGTATATGTGTAATACCGGGGCTTCCTGTTCCCAGGTTCATTGCTCCATTAACCAGTGACATCAATTCATACGTTAAGGGAGAAAAAGAAGATATTAAGGATTACTAAGGATTAGAGGTGGACTAAAGCAGCATTTCAGCTCAAAACCCATTTCAAGCCTGCAGTTCAAATCTCTCTCTCTCTCCCTGGTCAACTCTGAGAGCCTTGGGTTCTGACAACTGCAGTATCTGGCTGCAGACCATCACTTCTAAGTTTAGGAGAATCTGTAGCTATATGGGTGGTTTGCTGCTGTTTGAAATGAAATACCCATTCAGGGTTATAGTGGAGCCTCATTCTCTGATATAAAATCTACTTGATAATTTAAGATACCCAGGCACACTCATTTTTTTGAAAAGTGTTGCTCAGCTGTCCCATAAGCAGAGAGGCAGGCTGTAATTTTAAGCAGCAGCTCATCAGATTCCCAGCCGTCACCTACTAATTAATCTACCACAGGTGTCTTGCTTGGGAGGCACTCTCAGAAAAGGGTTGCCAGTTCTTCTGCCTTTTTGTTATACCTTCCCGAGGAGCAATCTAACCTGATAAAGCATTTTTCAGACCCACCAATATAAGCATCTTCAGCTGGGATATATTAACCAGTAACCTCAGCTGTATTCCCAAAATGGTCTTCAGAGTTTAAGATTCGAATAGTTTGATTGTATTAGGTTCCCATCACTGTCTGCCTTTCTGTACAAGCAGCACCATTTCTGTTCCTCAACTCTGGAGCCAAAACCAGGGACAACAAAACTCCTCCCAAGATGTCCACAGCACAGCTGTCTGTAGAAAGTAGCTGGGGATGCTGGAGCAATCCAGGACTGCAGCAACCTGCACTGGAGAAGATGAAAGAGTTGCCAGAGAGGTCATGGGAGAGCTTGCAGGGGAGCATGGTGCTGTAGGCAGGGGTGGGAGCTGGCAGGAGGGGCAGGAGTAGGAACCCTCCTTGCCCTGCTGCAGGGCACAGTGGTTAGAAGAGCAGCAGGAATGGCTGCAGGAACATTCTGAGATCAATCATCAGGGGAAATCCAGGAGCATCCCACTGCTCTGCTGTGCCAGCCATGATGCTGGGGAAATCCTTCAGGTCTGCCAATGCAAGTGTTGTGCTGGAGCAACAAATATCCCCACAGCAGCTTCAGCTGCCCAGTCCAGTGTGGCCTTCCACTAGTGCTGTCTCTGGGCTCCCAGTCCTCCTCTAGCCGAGTTCCCTCTGTTGATTTTCCCGTGCAGCTGCTGCCAGGCAGGCCATTCTATTCCAGATATCTCCATCCTGAGTGGTTTAGGATCAGGATGCCCCCTGGGATGAGGATGCCTCCCTCAGGGCCCCTCTTTACCTAGGTGCCTTGAAATCCTTGAAATCCTTGAAATCCTTGAAATCCTGCTGCAAACACAACCCGCTGTCCGAAGGAGAGCTATTTGCCCTCACTGCTCATTTATAATTAGAAAGACATATGCTTGCCTGTGTCACACTGAATGAAGAATGAGAGCCCATCAAGCAGGCACCCCCTGCCTACTTTGCCATCTGGGGGGTGCCAGGCACTGCGTGCTGCTGGGGATGGATGCAGAATAAGGAGCTGCCGAGTGGAGTGGCTGATCTTTGGGGAATTTTGTGCTCCACCGGTACCACAACCTCACACACAGATGAAATATTATGCGGCACTAGAACCCCTTCATCATATAAATCAAGCCAAGGAATTATGAACAAAGGGCCTTTCTGTACTCCTGCCCAACAGCCCCGCTGCTTTGCAGGGTGAATGCCACAAACTAAACTTCATGACTGAAGCCTTTTGCTAAAAGATGAATTTCATGGTTTTCCCAGGCTGGCTGTGGACTTATTCATGGGGCTGTCAGAGCGCTAAACTTTCCCTGTTAATCTGTCCTCCGTCTTAATAAGGGTACAACAAAGCAAAAGCACTCCTAGACTTAAAAACAAGAACACATTAAAAGGCAAAGTATAAACTGTCTTTCTGCAGAGGCAGTGAGCATCCAGCACTGACAATGATATTGAAAGTGGGGATTAAGCAGCGAAGCGCTGAGGGAGCCGGCATATGGCAGCCCATTGACCTGTCCCATATGTAGCGGCTATTGTTCCCTCCCCACTGTCCCACAGCAGCCTGCTCCCTGCCCTCCGCCCCTCACCCTCCCTCTTGCTCCTGCTTTCTTGTGGCACAAGGGCTGAGGCTGGGATCTGCTGAAACTTGACATTTACACATGAATTGGGCAACAGTGTGCGCAGAGAGCCAGGGTGACCTGTGCCACTAAGCAGTGTCTCGGTAATGAGGCTCAGCAGAAAAAAAGACCAGCAGCAGCCTTCGAGAAGCTGCTCTGAGTATGCTGGTGGAGAGGGCTTTAAAGCAGCATATCCTGATTCCTCGCTTTCTTGGGCAGGGCACGACGGGGTAGGATCTGATTTAACTGCTGAAATAATAGTTTTTTGGCATGGTTGGCAGAGGTTGTAGTGAGTGGATTTCCAGACCTGCAGGCTTTTTCACTGAACAAGAGAATACAGAAATCTTCACCCTTCAAAAAAAGCAGAGCAGCTTCTGATATGGGCTTGTCCTCGGCTCTGGGAACCAGTCATGGGTGTTTCTTCAGCTCCTGGTTGGATGGTGAGAGGATCAATCCAAACCACTCTCATGATCACACAGGAGAAGATGGTGATTGCAAAGCCTGAACCAGACCTTCACCTGGGACCCACTGGGCTGGAGTGTCTGATGTGGAGCTGTCAGGTCTCATGGACTGTGAGGAGTCACTTGACCAAGTCCCACCTGCCCTTGCTGGGGCACTGCTGGAGTGCCACATGTTACTCAGGTCCTGGCTGGGCCTGACCACAGGGTTCATCCCAGTTCATCCTCTGCCTCTCCAAATAGTACAGTCCTCTCCCCTTTCACCATAGCTCGTATCTGTTCCCAGTAATACTGCAAAGAGCTGCAACTCTCTCTTGACAGTGCTGTTCCTGGAGTTGCCCCTCAGCTGCCCCTGTCTCAGCTGCCCCTCCAAATTACCAATGCTCCCCACAGCCACCAAATGGCAGGACTTGAGGTGACAACATCAGAGCAACAAAATCCAAACCAAGATGAAACCCAAGGGCCCGCACACACCTTTCCTCAGAGAGCTATTTACTCCTACTCAGCTGACTGACATGAAGAGGTTTTTCTCATAGGCAGAACTGGATCCCCACATAATCCTCAATGAAAAATACATTAATATGTCCTGCTGCTTGTAGCTGTTTCTGGCAGCTTTCACAATGTAGGACCACCAAAAGGACTAATTTAAATGATACAGCTATTTTTAAATCCTACAAGCCATTTAATCCCAAACATATTTTTTAGCCAGAACTCTCCACAGTTGCTTTCTAAACCCATAAACTAAGACTCATTCACTGATGAGATTCCAAACTTCTTGAACCAAGCTTGAACTACTAGGCCTTTCAAGAGCTCTTGGAGTATGGTGTTTATTCCCCTTGGAACCATCTTTGCCTGCATTTTTCAGGTAGCACTGCGTCACATACTGAGAGCCACACTTTTCCTCTTGAACTCGTACAACTGTTAAGCCAAATTTGCTGCAAATACAAGGTCATGCACATCAAGGAAAGAAAATATGCCCTCCTGTCATAAGATAATATTAGTCACCATGACCTGAATTGTTCTATGAGTCAATGGATATTAGGAGAAACTGCTTCACTATGCTTGTGGCCAAGCCCAGGGGTGAGCTGCTAGGGAGGATGAGCAATCTCCATTTTTGTACATATTCAAAATTCATCTGGACACTGCCCTAGGCAACCTGGTCTCACTGGCTCTGCTTTGAGCAGCTTCATCAGCTGCAGGTTGACTCCCATACTGGCAAAACTTCTTTCACAGTGGAAGCGGAGAACACAGGGATGGCACTTGCTTGCACGGAAAAAAGAAGGGATTCGTGGTGAATTCCTGACCAAATTGGCTCAAAAAGTTTTGGAGGGAGCAAGAAGAAGCATTTAGCAAGCACTATCCTGTTTTCTATTCTGTCTGCCTCCAAACTATCCTCTCCCTCTGAGTCACATTATGCCTTTCTAAACCATAATTCCTCACTTTCACTGTCTGACCTGTTTTTCTACTCCTTATCTTCCAAACAAAAATATCACCTGACTAAATTCAAATGAAGTCCCCAACCTCCAGGCCACATCATGGTGTGAAGTGGCAGAGAGAGACCGTTCCTGATGCCCTTCCTGCTGCCCACCATGCCATACAGTTCTGGCAGTGATACTCAGGTACCACCGAGGATCAGCAGCACTGATACCACAAGGAGGGAGGGGTTTGCACTGCTCAGGGGCAGCAGCTGCAGGCAGTGGGAACCACCCGGCAACGAGCAAAGGATGAAAGCGAGAACAAGGAAACCTTATAAAACCAGTAGGAAAGAGACTCAAGACTTCATGGAAAAGTCACAAACGACGGCCAGTGAAATATTCTCCTAAAAAGCCTGGAGCTGAAAACATGGCAAAGGCTGCTCAGACTCCCCCAGTGCTGTGCTTCCCAGTCCGGGTGAGTGCAGGGAGCAAGGCCTCTATGTGATTTACCCATTACATACTGAATTAAGCCAAAAACCGGCACATCCTGGGAGCACGGAGGACCTGCCAGCAGCTGAATGGGAGCATTGTGCATCAGCTGCTGCTGTCAGAAACCGGGTCTGCAGTCAGCAACTGTCTGCAGCAGCTCTTTTCTGCCAAGGAGCACTTTAATTGCTCAATCACTTGGTGGCATCAGTGCAGATGCTTGTACTTTTGTCCTCCTCTTGCAGGGAGGGCTTTTTTCTGGGGTCTGTGCTGCAGGAGGCAGGAAAGGAGAGAGCACTTCTTAAGAAGAAAGAGGCAAGATCCATCGGCAGAACAAGAGCAAGCAGATCAGGGCAGTCTTGCCTATGCTACATGGCCTTAGAAAATGAATGTGAAAGAAAAAAAACCAAACCCATGTTACAAATCCCCCAACTTAGATCGATCCAGACCTTTGGAGGGATCATATAAAGGTTTGGAAAGTGGCTGATCCATTGAAAACCTTTTCTTTAGAAACAGCTGGGCTGAAGCTGATGCATTACTTCAGGTTTTGAACACTGAGACAGCAGTATTCAAAGCCTCCTAATCAAAATACTGGAGGTAGGCAAGATGAGTAGAAACTCCGTGATTTTCTTTCACCTCAAGTTTTACACTATCTTAATTCAGATGATTCATTACAAGCCTGATGTGCACCTTGAGGGGGATAGGAAGAACCAGATCCCTGGGATTCTTTGCTGGTGTCCTCTCTGTAGCTGACTGAGTTGACACAATAGGCTGCACTGAAAGGAAAGAGCCCTGCCTGAAAGAAGAGATTAGTGGAGTGCCTTTATTCTGGCTGTAACTTCTCTGAAGTAACAGGAGTCATATCACAGACGAACATGACCCAGTGTTTTTACTTGACCATCATTAGAAAGGAGGGTTGCTCAGGTTTGAGACGCTGCACTGATACACAAAGACACTGCATCCTTTGTAATGCAAATGTGCTTTCTGCTTCAATAGGCTTCATAGAATGATGGACCAAAAACATTATACAGAGATGTCTGTGGCTTCACTCTTATTCTTCTGTGATATGCAACTTCAAAAGAAGGCATTTTAATTTGACAGATGGACATTAAATTGTAAATAATAATGTGTAATGGTCCTTAAGTCACAAGCACACAGCACCTCTGTACCTGTAGCCATTTTCCCTTATAAAGGAAGCCTCCCCTATTCCAGATCATCCAGCCTATTTCTTCTTCCACCTCCCCACAAAACTTGCCTGCCCTTCTAGGCAGATCCACCCAGCAGAGCCCTGCAAATGCCTGTCACTGGTTGCATGGTGGACTGCAGGGTGGTGAGAGATGTGCCTTGTCGGTGTGGGGTCCACTTCAGCAGCTTTGAAACTGCCCTGAAAACTGCATGAACACATCTTGCCTCCTAATTCCCACAGATGGAGCAGGAGATATTACTTTGAGTGTTATGTGAAAGGCTTGTCCAGGGTGGAAATACCATGGGCTCCAGGCTACAGCTGATTTTAGCCTGTTTCCCTAAGTAAACATGGCTTATAGGATCAGCCTTTGTGAGTTCATCTGCCTCTATCTGCTGCCAATAAATTTTCAACTCACTGGCCAGTTTCAACAATTTTGACAGGACAGTGGAGGTCTAAAGGCTGTTATTTTTCTTCCAGGTTATGAAAATTAAGTATGAAGCCATGGAAAAAAATCCTGCTAATGTTTCTCCAGGTGAAAGACTGACAAACTCAGCTCTAATAGACATTGGATAACTGTGCTAGGAAGAATGGAAAGAATGAAAGAGGCTCTGAGGCAGACAACTGCACTGTAATTACTCCCTGAACCGCTACAAACACTTTCCCTTATAACTTGCCTCTGCAAAAAATTTCATTGCTTCCCACTATCAGCACAGAACTAGTGACTAAGTTTTTAAAAAAGTACCCATGCTGCCTGAAAAATGGGCCAGAGGCACTGGATACCTAGCACTCTGGGGGGTTCACCCCATTGAGGGAGCAGAGCTTCCCTGAAACTGAGCAGTTCAAAGCAGCCCAGGAACACTTGCTCTTGTTCAGCCATAACACACTACAGTGTTCATAATGACCCTGTTGTGATACACGGTCTGTTGGAAAAGAAAGTGCTATAGGGACACTTTAAAGGAACTGCAATTGTCTTGCCTTGTTCTGAAGTCTTGTAGGGATTCCTTTTTCTTTTGGAGCACTTGCCTGATAGTCATGGCCATTCCATGAGGAGAGCAGTTAAAGTCCTGGTCTCTGCTCACCAGAGAAAACCTGTTCACTGTATAGAGGAAAGGCAGACACACAGTGATGCCAAATATGAGGAGCTACATACCCATTGTTTCCCACAGCTCTGCTCAGTGCCCCAGCAGAGGAGATAACTCAGTTTCCTTCCCCTTAAAGCTTTTATTCCTTCTCATGCCTCTGCTGCCTTTGGAGGACATGAGGATCTATCTGCAGGTGCACAGGTACTGTCTTCAGTTGCAGCATTGAGACACTGGTGGGTATGAAAACACCTCACCACTGGCCTTACACACTTGATGGAAAGAGGGAACACACAGCTCTGTGCCCTTTCCTTCTCTTCCAGCACACTCTCCTGTGGTTTCTGTTCCTAAAAACCAGAAGGTAGTGTATTTTCACCCACCGCTGTGAAAAGCTTGAACAGAGCATCACTACCAGACCACAGGCCTGAAAATGTCGTGTCTGGTGTACAGAGACCACAAGCCAGTGTTTGCTCATGTCCACCTGCTCAGGGCTGTCTGTTGTCACTTGTCTTGCATTTGAATAACAAGGCTCTCTGGGGCAGGAGACAACTTTCTAAGGCTGTGCTTGGCACAGTGGAGTCGCAGTTGGGTTTAGGTGTTATGACAAAAATAAGGAATACAGTGATGGTAAATTGACAGAGACATGACAAGCAGAAGAAGTATCAGACTAAGACATGGGCTAGGATCTATGTGGCAGCATTCGTAAAAAAGTTTATTTTATATCAAGATCTGCCCGGAACTCTACACATGAGCTCTATCCTGCTCCTATCCTTCCCTTCAGAAGTCATTTAGCTTCATAAGAGTTTCCACAGATGGACAACATGCACTTTACAGGGTTGAATTTACAGCCAAGTGGTGAGGCAGTGACAACCAGAGAAATTTAGGCTATGGACTGGGAATGATATGTGAGGCCAGCTCTAGCATAGAGCTCAGATTCATTTTGGAAGGCACTAAAAACCACAAGATTTGTGCTTGCAAGAAGCGTAGTTTCTGGGTTTAAAGGATTTAATTCAAGTCTGGGTCATGTTTTCTAGGCAGTCTGGAGTTATTCCAGGGGATTCAGTTTGTGATATTAACGCTCACTTAATACTGGGGGTATGTGTCCAACAGAGAGGAAGCACCCTGTAACATGTCAGATCTGTGTTTAGAAACAGACTGAGGAGATTTAAAAATTTTGTGCATTTGCCTGTTTTTGAAGTCGAATCAGCTTGAGCCAAAAAACTTTGAATGCAAGCTGGAAAGCCATTTCAGGGCTTTGTATTACTGCCATGGGCTTAAGGGAAGCCCAGGAATAGCTCTTCCTCAATGTGACAGGCTGCTTCAGGCAGGCTTTGGCTTCAAAAAGGTCCTAACCCAGCATGCACACATTTGTAACTGTAGGAGTAATTCAGATTTAGCTCCTGACAGAGACTCAGTTCAACAGGGTCTGGCAATCCCTGTAAACTGTTCCTGGGATGAGGCTCACAGGACTGTTTCTGCTCCCTCCCCTGCTGCTGCCCAAGGGGGAAACCAGCATTTTACTTGTTTCCCTTGCAGATGTGGGCAACATGTCTCTAGCAGGAGTGGCAAATTGGTGACAAATAATATTCTAGGTGGAGCACCACATCCACATACATGACCGTTCAACTACTGTGCAGACACTTAAGCCCAACATAGGGCTGGTTGGAACAAATCCCATGGGCCCTGAAGTAGGAGGAGCAATAAGGACTCATGGGAAAGCCAGTCCGAGTGGTTGGGGCTGCAGTGGTGGTGTCCTTGTGCTCTTCTGAATTTTGCTCCTCCACAGGGGGAAAGGCCCTTTACTACAGACGAGATATTCCTAGCCTACACTGAGGGAGCACAAGGAGCTTCCCTAGCTGGACATGGTGTAGCCCTCATGCCTCCCTCTGCATGGTGATGCCACCATCCTTCAGGTCACCAACATGGACAGAGCCTTGCAGCAGTGCCCTTGCACAGCCAGGCAATGCCACCAAAGGCCACTTGCACCCCTCCAACCCCTCGGGTTGGACAGAAAAAGGAGGTTCTTCATTGTCTCCTTTTGTGTTTTGTGGCACAAACCTCATATTAAGCTGCGACCAACACAGATGCTCGAGTTAAAGATGTTGGAGGGGAGCAGTAGGAATGACACAAGAGCGGAGGGAAGGAGGCATCCCCCAACAGTACAGCACAAAACGTGGTCCTCATCATCCAGCTCCCTCTCATCTCCCTTTCTCCTCTCTCTCACACATGCACAAAGAGGTTAATATTTGGTTTAAAGAAAAAAAAAAAAGCAGAGTAATTTAAAACACACACTTTGCAGGCAAACCAGTGTTCAGTGTAAACAAAGCATTAAACTGAAAAGATCCATATGCACTCGTTATCAGTTATTGCATTTTTTAAAAAAGGAAATTTAATACATTTAAAATAAACCCATAGCATGAAACAAAATAAACTATGGTCTTGGTTAGTTTGATTTGATTTTTTAATTTAATGAGGAAAAGAGTTCTGTGATAAAGTAATTCTTTCAGAAGTAATGGCCTGGGCAATGGTGAACACATCAGCCACATGTGGAGGGAAGATTAAAGTCTAACAAGAGTCTCTTTCCCACCATTTTTAAAGCCTTGCAATACTTCTGTGCTTAGGATAGTCCAGAACATCCTTCTGGACAGAGACCCCAGACCCTCCATGGCTCTTTGCAGAGAAGCCCTGTAAAAACCCACTGACAAGTCCATCATCCAAGAGTGGATGAAACCTGCAGGAGGAGAACTCCAGCAGGAGTGAACAAAACCTACTACAAACTGCACACAGATGGGCCCTAGAAGTGAACCCAAACTCTGGGGTTTTGATACAACAAAATTTTTTAGTGAGCTTTACAAGGGAGCCAACAGCTGCTAACAGCATAACTCCCACCAAGAGTGGGAGGAAGGCACTTACCTTTCAAAGTCTGACCATTTCTCATCTAAAAGGTTCCTTAATGATGTGGCTGGCATGTTTCCCATATCCGTTTTATCCAGTGCCCCAGCATGGTGCTTAGGAGAGGAGAGAACTGTACATGTAGATCATCAGTCTTAGGTAAAGTAGAAAATTTTCCATCTTTTTTTTTTTCTTTAAAAACAAACTTGTCTTCTGTTCAGTGTTAGCTTGGCTATTTTATGTCCTGATGTGAAGCCTCCCCTAGTTCAGCCTGAGATAAAAATAGCCTGACCACAGAGTAATCCCGTGTCAGGCCAGGGTACCTGCACTGGCTGATGGAGCAGCTGCACCCCGGGCTCCTCAGCTGCTGCTGCTGGAATTGCAAGCAATGGGGTGCCTGGTGGCGTGCTCTACTGACTTCTAACCCACTGTATATTGGGCAGCATGCAGAGAAGAACTGCTTTAAAACCAGCAGAATCGAAACCCAACTCCTGATATTTGATTTATGGTTTTATGTTTAGCATTTACAATGACATAAAGTCCAGGCTGAGGTCTCCAAATATGCTGATTTTCTCTTATTAGCACTACTTTTGCATTCTGATGAGAGGCCAAAAACTGACTGACAAACCATAAAGTTCAGATCCAATTCTTGCCCGCCTTGAAGTTCAGCTACACTTCTGCTTGGGCCAGACTCTCGCATAGGTGATGTACCAGTCCATGTCTTAGCTGAGTGCATGGAGTAGAGGAGATGTCCTCTGCTCTGGGAATAACCAGGGAAGGCTGAGAGTGAGCCTAGTGCTGCTCTGACAGAATGGGTCACTTCTGTTTGAGACTTTGTGACATGATACAGTTAAGACAGCAATAGGCATATGCAGTATATAGATATGAATATGGGTAGGTATATGGATACAGATACAGACACAAATACAGAGGCAGTTCTGATACACTAGCAACCAAAAAAGTGGGAAGTCTTTCTCTCAAAGAAGGAGTCAAGATGGGGCAGATTTTTAACCCACATCAACTATCCATACCGTCACATCACATGAGCCTTTAAATCTTACACTTTAATTTTATGAGTACGCACTGTGGCCGAGCTGCTGGAACCATGGCTGGCTTTTGAACAAAAAACACTCTGTTTTGTGAAAAATGGGAGCAATGAGGAAGATTGAAAGCAGGGAAGTGGAAGGTTTCAATATTGCCACAGATGTAAATGTTTTGATTTCTCAGGATCAGCCTTTTAATGTGACTGCTTTTTGAGGGTTATTATCTCAACTGTAACATGTTATTAACTGAAAAGAAAAAATTGACACAAAATGCTTCAGTCAAACTAAAACTAAAATCTTTTTTGGTATCTTTCATGGAGAACTGTGGGGATTTTTTTTGTTGGTTCTTTTTGCCTCTCATTCCTACTTGGAAAAAATAGAAATGCTGAAGTCTTGAACCCAAGGTGAAGTATCTCTCCCTTTTGCAACACTCTGCATATGATGCTGTAGCCTGGGATGTCTTCTTTGCTGCCATCTGTACTTTTAAGCAGTCTTACTTCACCTCCAGTGCTGCCCATGGAGCTCCAGTGCAAGCCTCTGGAGCAATAAAAGCAAAAACTGGGAAGATAACAAAGGATGCCCCAGTCTGACGACTTGGCAGAGAGGAGTGGAAAGGGAAAGGGAGTCCACACCAGATGAGAGCCAGGGCAAGGAAATCCTGTTCCTGCTTTCACCGTGGGCACCTGCCCATCCCTCTGTGCCTGTTTGTACCTGCCTACAGAGGTAGCAATAACTCTTGTCTTTCCGTGATTAAGGGCATCAGGAGGTACTAGGGAAAGGCCATAGAATAACCCAGCAGGGAAAGTTTTGTCACTGCCTCCAGACACCAGTTGTTGTAACAGTGCTGCAGAAAGCAGCAAGAGTGGGAGCTTCTAATTTCATACCTGGGAGAAGAGGTTTGCACTGACCTTAAGCTCAGAAAATGCCCAGTTTGCTAGAGCAGAAGCCTGGTGCAAGTAGTAAAACTGCTTCTTCTGCTGTCTGAATCCTGTGTGAACACAAGGAACGAAAACACAGACTCCCACATCAAGTTATAAGTAAGTGAAAGAAGAGGGTAATTTCCCCTTACCTTGGTGAGTGACAGGACTGCCTGGCCCCTCAGGGGCCATGTTTTTATGGTTCAAGGAAGTGGATAATCCCATCCTGAAAGAGAGTGGCTTCCTATGGAAAACCTAAAGATCCCCACCCTGGATTTTGCATATGGCTGAAATGGTCATCCTGACAGATGGTAGTAATTAGCAGTGGAAAGGAGGCCTGCTGCAGAGACTGACGGCTGTGGGGCGCTACTGGAACTTTGGGGTGCATGGACCATGTTTACAGCCACCCCACAACTCTGGTTTAGACTGGGAGCTGGCTGAGATCAGGGCTGGGACAGGCAGAGGAAAACTGCTGCTTTGACACCCCACAGAGAAATCTGAAAAAGGAGAGCACAACCAAGACCCTCAGTTCTCCTCCTCCTCTTCTGATACACATGTTGCCCTTGGGGAAAGGGTAGTAACAGGACCTCAGGGGGAGAAGTGGATGACTAGAAACTCGACATGCCCACGGCATGAGCATCCCATGCTGAAGAGGGCATCCCCTGTCAGGTGTCTCCACTGGTAGTATCTGGGATTCAAGAGCTCCAAAAAACCCCAATGTGGAGCTCTTCCCCAGTCTCCTGGGGAAGAGCCTCCTGCCTTGACTCCCTTTGAGAGGATGAAGGGGGAAAGAAGAGAGACTGAACCTTATGACTTTATAGTCTCAGGCTATTCTGCCAAAGTTGGGCATTCCTTGTGTCCTTGAATGATTCCAGAAATTGTGGCTTTCTGAAAATAACAAAAGTAAAGAGAGACACAGTTTATTAAGCAGGCTTAATCCACATGCTGTATGCCGAGCTCATCCACAGGCACCAGGAGCACCTATAAGCAGGGGATGGCAGAGCGGGTCCCGTGGGGGTTAACAACGCAAACCTGCCTTCTCTCTGCTAGATTATCTCTCTCCTACCAAACTGATAATTAAAAAAAAAGCTATCAGAGGAATATAGATTAACTCCTCTCCTTGACAATGGCTTCAAGAATACTAGAAGGGTCTCATCGTCCCTACAGGGAGGCAACTCACCCAGTCCCAAGCAGAATTTCACTTTGAAAAGGCAGAAACTACAGTCGTTCTATGAAGTTCACCAGGGACCTCGTTATTTTTAATTATTTAAAATGGAAGATGTTGAATACTGTAGTGGTGGGGAAAAGGCACAGAGAGGGAAAAGGGGAAAGAAACACAATAAGGCTGGGAGAGACAGATTTCCCAACAGTGCTGTTTGAAGGCATCTAGAAATGCCCTCTCAGCCTCCATCAGCTAGGAAGGAGAAGGCCAAGCTGGGGAACTAGTTCCTGACAGCTCTGCTGTGCTGCTAAACCTTTGTCTCCTCACTTTCTTTGCACACTAACTCTTGTCTGAGACAGAGATCACAGCCTAGTTTACCGTCAGTGCTTGTCGCTGCATCATTCAAAAACTTGCTTCCTTCGACCATCGCCCCCGCCCCCATCCCCCTCGCCACATCCCTCTCCCTCCACCTAGTTGCAAATTCCGAACAAAGGAGGGCACTTTCAGATGGAAATGCTTCAATACTCACTCCACCTGCAGAAGGTATCCTCCATCTCCTCTGCCATTTGCAATTAGTCACACCAAAGCTCTGCAGTGGAATATGCCTGAAGGTGTGTTGCGGGGGAGGATGCAGGTACGGTGACCCTAGAGCATCCTTCTGTCTCTCACTTCAGTGACCTGCCTCTTTTTATGGACCCATTTGCAGGTGCTAAGTGTATTAGCATAGCCCCAGCAGGACATTTCACCAAGAACTGCAGTGATCAGACAAGGAGGAATGGGTTCAAACCAAAAGAAATTTAGGTGAGATATACAGAAAAAAACCCTCTTTACTGGGAGGGTGGCGGGGCACTGGAACAGATTACCCAGGGAAGTTGTGAATGCCCCATCTCTGGCAGTGTTTAAGGCTAGGCTGGATAGAGCATTGAGCTACCTGGTCTAGTAGGAGGTGTCCCTGCCCATGGCAGACGGGTTAGAACTGGATGATCTTTAAGGGCCCTTCCAACCCAAACCATTTCATGATTCTATTCTATGATTTGCCATCTGTAAGAATACAAAATGTTTTAAAGATTGCAGAAAACTTAGGGGCAGGAGTAAGGTATTTGATATGCAATTTGTGTGGATGCCACAATAATTAATTAAGCTTTAACTAAAAGATAAGTTAAACCTCTAATGTTAAAGGGAGTTAGCTGTACACTTCATTCCCACCAGGAGTGTGAGAATTCCTGAAAACCACTTCAGAAAATTAGGGAGGAATATTCCTCCCACAGACATGTACTTAACTTTGATATGTGTGTGGGCCTCCCAACTGAAAGAAGGATGATATTGCAGCAGGCTTTAGGACTGGAAAGGCAAGCTGCAAAACTCAGGTGATGATGGTTCCCAAGGATCCAACTGAAGGGTGACAGGCAGAGGTGACATGGGTTTGACTGAGAGTCCTCCACAAAACAGAGGTGCTAGTCCACATTACAAACCTTGCCCCTAACAACAGGAGAGAGGGAGGCCAATTTCATTTTATTAACATTTATTTAATGAAAGATGGTAAGCAGATAGGCCCACTTTCAGAAGCAGTGCTGGGCACTTTGTGGTTCACATGCATTCCTCTACAGATCTGCTGCCGGAGCTGTGATTTGTGGATCATAACTGGACGTGTCACATGGGTCTCTAAAAGCCTTCTCCTTGGAAAAAGACAACTGTGACATGCAAGCAAAAAGTCTGGCTGTAGAGCTGTCAGAAAGATCCCATACAATAAACCTTTTAAGAATTAATCCTGCGGAAATGTATACCTTTGCATCACCTATTGAAAATATTAACCCTACAGAGAGTTACAGGCAGTGACGGGCAAAAGCTGCCAGGAAGCATCTTGTTGAAATCTCTGATGGAAGCAGAAATTCAGCTTAGTTTCAGATGACAGTTGAAAAAGAAAAGCAAAAGTAAGAAACAGAGGCTTGTGCTAGGACCTTAGTTAAACATGCCCAGCTTTTATGTTTGGGTTTATTTTAATCACACACATAGTTTCTTGGCTTTCAGATCTTTTCAGTAAGTATGTTCTGACACTGATACAATGCAATCTGATGTTAAAAACATTAGGAGAGTGCTGAACCAATTTGCAGACTACGAGAAGTTTTGTTATTATACAAAAAGGAACCTATGAATACCTAGGAGGTAGAAAAACAGTATTATCATAACCTTACAAAAACTATGTGCAGCCTCATCTTTGACATTTTAGGAGGATTGTTTGTCTCTAGAAAGAAGACAGCTGTTTCTGAAGGAAGTTTACTCTGAAGGGTGATGGAGAATCATAACTGGACTTGCTGGGCTGCTTATGGGAGCTTCTAGCACATTGGAATACAAAGCAGTTTCTAAAGACTGGAACTCTTAACAATGTAAAATGACTGCTTTTGAGAATAACCAGGTAAAGTCAATGAGACATCTACCTGTGCCATATTGTTTCTCTGCTACCCACCTATTTCCTTGCCTCTCATTATATATTCCTGTAAAACAAAGAGTGAGAAATTGTCCTGGAAAGAGTGCACTGTAAGAAGATGTAGCTTTTGCCCATTCTAGCACTGGGAAATCGTGTTGTGATTTATTATGAGTGGTTTGGCAAATCTGCATTTGCAAGCTGCAGGCAATTGTCTGTAGAAACCGTGCTTGGTCTGAATACAAGCACATAGGCCTCTGATGGGCTCCTCAGAGACCACCGTGAATGGAGCCAACAAAAGAGAATGCCAAAGGAAATATTTGTGTTACAGGCCAGGAGGAACCAGACTTTGGTTTTATCAGTCTCCTCAGCCTTCCATGATGGAAACCTCTAAATGTGCTCATCACAAAGCCAAGGTAAACACACTCTGCATCCCCATTCCAGAAAATACGTACTGTACGCCAGCACATCTACACCCCTGGAATGTCAGCAACCTTGATACGCAGCTCAACCTCTTCTCCAGAGGAGAGGAAAGCTGATGCCAGCTGCCCAGTAGCTCATGCTGCATGTGCCATAGCAGCACCCAGGAGAGCAGTGATTTGGTGCCTCTCACATTGACATTGTGGGGGCCTGGAAATCATCACGTAATGAACTCTGCTGAAACAGTCCACGGTCTCAGCCTGGGCATGTACAGCAGGTGTTCAATGGCCCTTCAACCACCCTCACTCCTGGCACCATTTCTGCCTGCCTCTTGAGGCTGGACCAGTAGATGAAAAGTCCTGGGTGGAAGTTCATGAAACACATGCAATGCTTTCCGATTTGTTGCCTCTCTGGAAATTATTGGAGAGTATATGCACAGGGTGACCCACATGCACCAGAAGCCAGGCGTGAGCAAAAGCCCCACGTACCCACATAAGAAATGCCGTGGCTGGATAGTTTTTCCCAAGCTTCATCCAGAGTAGAACCTGCCAAGGTACAGCATATTTATGGAAGGGTAAAATTAGTTTCTCTGCAGGTCAAGGCCTGTGCTACATTCAAATCCTACTGAAGTGTATCCTGATCAAAGACCCTGGGACAGCATTTCAGCTCACTGTGGGGTAGCTACACTGAAAAAAGCCATGCAACAAGTCTCATGCTGAGATGCCCGGGTGATGACGCTGACACGGGAATCTGTCCTTGATCCTACCTGGCTCGAGGGCGATTATTCTTGTGGGTGTAGTTGCTCACATGCGTAAGTATGTGTGGGAATGGGGCCTTTGGCTGGTGCCACTTAGCAGAGTTTTTCTCACAGATTTGACTAGGGTTTTACTCCTAAATCTCCTTAATGATCCCAAAACACTCCCACATTCCTTTTAACAGGGCTAAGCAGAGCAATAAAGAAGGTGAGGTGAGGAAACCACAAATGCAGGAAACTCAATAAGGCTCTTCAGGCACTGGACTACAGTCTTAAGTAGCAGCAATGACTTTTTCTGCTTCTGTATTTGTTATTCTCACAGTTATAGACCATGGTTGTACTTTTTCACTAAGAAATTACTGGATTTTTTGCAGAGGTGAGTTTGGGTTTCAGAAGTCCCTGTGAAGTGCTTGAAATGCTAGCTCATCCTTAGCATTGGCAGTCCTTGGCAGTTGTCTGGGTGTTTGATGTTACCAGTGGTTCTGAACATGGAGCTGTGGCCTGCTATGTGGGCAAAACCAAAAGGAGACATTGTGCTCAAAGTGTGCATCAGTCTCCACTTGAGTGCTCATCCACATCATTAGCACTGCAGAACACCAGGATCACTGCAAGAAAAAGGTCTTCATGACAAGTCCAAAAGAAAAAAAAAAAAAAGACGACTTGTAAGCAGACCAATGAGCCTTCTGAAAAACTGGAAAAATGCCACAAAAATGTAGTCTGAAACACATGGGAAGTGAACTCTCTTTTCCAGAGAGTCCGTGTGTATTTGAATAACCTTACCTGAAGAAGGGCAATTATTGCTGACTGTGCGTGTTCTCAGGACGCAGCCCCCATGCAGCTCTCTGACGTGTGGATTGTGTGAAGGTGAAGGAGGAAGCTCCTCACACGCCCCCAGCAATCTGTCATCCCTGTGTTCAGGCTGCTGTGAACAGGGGCCAGCACCACGCACCATTTAATTAACCTTTCTACAAGTTGTAAGATGAGCCATCTCTGTTCACTGTGAGATTTATTTTCAGCACTGCATGATGGCAATAGAAAATAGATACTGCAATTTAATGGGAAAGGGAGTGAATATGGGCAACACAGCTCCATTAGGGAAATTGGTTTAGCACAATGTAGAGTTCTGATTTTTTACAGTCTTCCCTAGAAAATTCATTCTGTTTCTCCTACGTCAAGGTTCCTGAAAAGTACTTGTATCATATTCATTTCTCCTTAGCACACGTGTAAAATGCACCCGGGGCCTGTGAAGCAGAACTGCAGCGTCAGAGATTCACAGATGTTTCGCCTGCACCATATGGTGCGTTCGGCACCATTCCCCGCAGAGCATCTTCTTCTGCTGGAAGTCAGTGTTTTTCCCACACATGGGAAAACCAAATGGAGCGCCTATAAAAGGGAAAAAGGAAGAACAAAACACCAACAAATCAGAGAAAAGTGGTCTGAAAAACCAACCCAGAAAGAAAGTAAGTAGACTTGGCTAACACTGGACACAGCGGTGTAAAAAGCTGGCTGCACGCTCTTCATTGTGCACTGTGAATTTAAAGCACAAATTGAGCGTACATTAGATGATACGCTAAGTTGTATCCCAGCCATATATGCTATTGTCAGCTTGTACTTCAGCATTCAGGCACTTAAGAACAGAGAGCTCTGGAGAAATGGCTTTTTATAACTGTCTGTGTTTTGTCAGAAGTACGGAATATCGTCAGCACAGCTTGCAAATATCATTACTGGGAAACACAGAGTATTTCTACATCATCCTTCATTTAAATCCACCCAGCGCATCTTTCATTTCAATCCACGCAGTGCAGTAAAGAGTAATGCATTTTAAGTTGTAAAAACAAAAAACCAACCAGAAAACAAATGGATTAAAGTAATGTAAGATTTCCCAAGTCCTCAGTCTATGTGGCCTAACTCTGTCTGTTAATCATATAGAAATGTTCAAAACAATTTTTTAAGACAGCAATGTCAATAAGACATCTATGGGAAATCCTGACTGACCTTTCTGGGGGCAGTGTACCTAGCTCCCAGCTACAGCTGTGCAAGTCTCCCCCAGGAGATGTATCCAGCCTTGCTTTGCCTATCGCTTTAGGTCACGCTATAACAGCTTTTCATAAATGTATTCCTGCTGTAGAAATAGCCCTTTAGGGCAGGATGTAAAGAGTATCAACTCCAGTCAGAGCTACAAGCTGAGCATAAAAAGCAGCCACATCATTTCCTCTGGCTCCTGACTTATTCTTTAAGAATGGACCATCCACAAACTGATCTAATCATGAATCAGCCCAAACTTGCTGAAGCAGAGAAATTTGTCCAGGAGCAGAAGACACAGGCCCATTTGAAAGCCTGTGGTGCTGTAACTATGCCCGACAACACAGGATTGTGATGTGGGATTTTTTGGGGGTATGGTAAAGCCCTTCAGCTCCCAAGAAGCTTTGGATCTGAGCAGATCACAAATGCTTCATGCACTCCCTGCAAATATAGCAAAATAGCCAGGATTAAGGAAATGAAAACACTCCCTAATGAAATCTGTACCTGTATGTAATAGAAGATACATGTATATGGTTCTTCAGCCCATGAAAATAGAAAATCTAATAATGTTCACTGTATATACAGATTCTGATCACCAGACCCTTTTTGTGTGGGCACAGTTTTTTACACAGGACATCACAAAGGCTTCAGAGGGACAAGTCATTCAGGTTTGAGATGGTGCCCTACTGCTGCTGGTGTGAACAAGGTGAAGGCAGCAAATTAGAGTTTGAGGCCATCTTATCAGGCATCCCAGGCTGAATTGAAATGCCTGAATCATCTCATCTTGTGATTTTCAACATTGTCAGCCTACAGCCTTCACAGCAGAGCAAACAGAGTGACTCTGGCGTAAAAGCAGAGAAAGCCAAGCCCCCAGGCCCCACACACAGACGCTATCAGAGGGAACTCGTACCAGGCTCTGCTGTGTAAACAACCAGGGCAAAGGAGAAGGAGGTGGTGGTAGGGTTAAATATCTGCTCTCTTTTACGAGACCACCTACAAAATGTTGCAAAGACCCCGCAACAAAAATAATCTGCCACGATTCCAGTGTTAGGCAAAATATAAACAATTTAAGTGCTCTGTTAAAGAGAACATCTGGGAAGTTGCGAGCTGCGCAGATGTTTTCACAAGTTGTTTTTTACGGAAAAGTAACCCCGCTAAGCTTCCTGCCTCTTCCATCTTGTCTCTCTTGACTGTGTTTATCGAGCCAAAATATAAACACATTAAAAAACCTTTAGAACGCCGTCTCGCGTTGTATTATTAATTTGGGATTGACTGAAGGTCAACAGCTGGTTTCAGTTTGACCCCTGGCTCTTTTAGAGTCACTCCACAGGAATAATTAACCAGTTTGTATGGTGATTGGATTTTATATATTTTATATACATATATATATATGTGTATGTATGTATGCAGTAGTTTGCCAGAAAATGCCATCCCGCTTAGTACCTGAATCGTGCAGGGTAAGCCAGGGCCCAGGGCAGGCAGGAGAGTGGGTCATAGTTTCAGGAGTCCTTGAGAAAGGCGGGGGCTGGATGGATTGCCTGAAGAATGTCTAAGTGAGGAAGATTTATTGCTTGGGGAAGTACAAGGGATATGCTGCTTAAGGTAGCTTTTTTTTAGCATCAGGCTCTTGCTGAATGGAAAGAAATTTGAATTTTTAGATTAAAAAAAAATACAATCACAATTAAACAGAACTTTGTCTTTCCTTAATTCCATTAAAAAACCAAATAACCTGCTTTCATTAAAATGTGGAAAGCAAATTAGAAAGGCTAATTGGAAGAGCAAATACCAACACAAATGTATGTGTTACTTGAAATACATGAGAAAATAAATTTGTCCACTGGGTCACTAGGAAGTACAGCAGTCAAACAAAAGGTAATCTTACCACAGAATAGGTATTTGATCCCTTTAAATGCTGGTCTTTTCCACAAAGGGGACTGGAGGAGCTTACTACACTCCACTAGTGAAAATACTGCACCAGAAGAACCTGAGATGTTGAAAGAGGAGGTGCTGAAATAAATTGCTAAACTCAGTACTGCACGTCACTGGACCCAAATGGTAAATACTAACAAGATCTGAATGAAGTGTAGGAGACCTCAGTGACTGAACCAACAAAAATGTGCTCTCTCACTAAAACCAAACCTTTCTGCTGTGGTCAGTGAGCCAGCCAGCAGCATGGCAGCCAGGGACGGTGGAAAGGGACAGTCACAGGCAGTGCAGGGTCTCGGTGCCATGAACTCATTGGCCCTACCATCCCAATCAGCAGCATGAGGGGAAACAGGGAATTACTCTTGCCGAGCCAGAGGCTGGTGGATGTTGGATGCAGGTTGATACCACCAGGGACATGGTCACCTCCATGGGATAGCGGGACCACAGGCAAATGTGAAACTGCCTGGCAGTGACACTGGCCAGACTGAGAGATGGTAAAATTAAGGGAAGATTTAAAAAATACAGCAATTGTGAAGAGCATTTGAGATGTTATATGGTATTACACTACTGGTGATGTAAAAGTGCTACTAGAAACACTATCAAGAGATTCCTCTCTTTTGTTTAATGGGGATTTTTGTCATAGAATCACAGTTAGAAGAGACCCAAAAGGATTATCAAAGTCCAGCTCCTGGCCCTGCCTAGGACAATCCCAAGAATCACACCATGTGCCTGAGAGCATTGTCTGAACGCTTCCTGAAATTCTGGCAGGCTGGGTGCCATGATCACTTCCCTGGGGAGCCTGTTTCAGTGCCCAAACACCCTCTAGAAGAACCTTTCCTTAATATCCAACGTGAACCTCCCCTAACACAACTTTATATCATTCCCTCAGGTTCTGCCACTGGTCACCAGAGTTTTCTAGGTTTTTTTCTTACAGCATTGTTTTAACAAAAGAAGCATGATCAGAGCACTAGTGGTGATACTTGCAAGATAGTGTGGAGGAAGAACAAAGGGGCTGCATGGGATAAGATGACTGGTGTAACTCAGAAAAACGAAACAAATAAACTTTCAATAAGCAAGACAGCAGCTAGCTTTACACTACGTTATCTGCTCTGCTTATCCTTGGTTGAGTGCTTTCTAGGCTACCAACTTGGTGGGGGAATGGGAAATTCCCTGGGGAATGGGAAAGCCTCCGCTGTGTGGCCAACTTAAAATAAATCTGATTTTCTGCCTGTTCTAGTCACTGATTTCTTTTTAGATAGAAGGTGATACCTCTGGGGAATTAAGACATTAAAATAAGTGAATTAAAAAAAAATATTAAGAAGTTTTGTATGCACTGTATAAAAATAATCTTTTCTTTACAGCCCCAGCCTTTCATGTGACCAGAAGGCACCTTCTGTGGCTTGGGCTCCATTGCATTCTAAATGATGTAGCAACAGCAATTAAACCATTGACACATGTGCTCTAAGACGGATCTTGAATTCCCAGCTTCTCTGGGTGACCAGTGCCATGGGGAAACTCTTTCTATGCAACACTGCTGCATCCCCAGTCAGGTTCTTGTATTTCAGTGAACAGCAGCTTCCAGCCCCCTGTTTTTGCTGTGGCTGGCCAGAGACAAGCAACACATAAAAGCATGAAGCTCTTAGTCTCTGAAGGCCATATAGCTCTCAGCTCCCTGCTGAGCAAAGCCCCAGCTGCCAGGAATGATGGGATGGCAGTGATCAGCCAGGGCCTGGGAGGATGCAGAGAGGAGCAGGAAGGCAGCTGCCAGGAGGCATGGGAGGGGGCAGTGCCTGTGCCTCAGCCCTCAGCCACCACAAGGATGTGTCCCCCCACGGGGTGTTCCACAGCCGTGCTGTGCCTGCTGCGTTCTCACCACAGGCACCTGGAACAGAAGATGCACTGGGACACAGAAGCCAAAGCTCCTTGATAGCACCTTCCCAGCATAAGTTATGTTTAAACACTGCCCTCAAAAAAAACCCATTTTGATTTTATGCCACAGAGTGCATGAAGCCTGAGGACTGAACTCCTGCCTGCTGGGGCAAAACCAGTTAACAGGAGAAAGCAAAGGAAACCCTGAAACTGCTTTGCTGCTCTCTGATTAACAATTTGTCAGGGCAGCAAGGAACTTCTAAAACCTGTGTATTTCCCTCCTGCTTTTCTATCTCAAAAACCTGGGGCAATCACAGTGGGTCAGAGATTCCAGGAGGTGATGGCCACTCATTAGCTCTGCAGAGTGGACAAAGGGATTTGCCCATCTGTACCAGTCTCCTGACATTTTAAAAAGTCACTGCACTCCATTCCTCCCAGAGGAATAAGCAAGGATCAATTCAATTTGCAATCTGAAAAGCAAATTTCCCTTTCTCTCCAATTTAGGCATAGGAAGAAAGTATTGAATTCTGCTTTGCTAACTGTCAAAGGAAAAGAGATTTCTCTCTCTCTATCTCCTTTGTTATTTAAATCTGAGGTGGGTTAGGCAGCTTTGGATTCACCCTGCTGCAAAGCAAAGTAGAATCAGAGGCTAAAGTGGTAAGATTTATTTATGGTTGTGAACATCATTTATCCCCAGTGATATCAAGCAGCAGGAGGACCTTTGGTTTGCTGAGATGTGGCCCTGCTGGCTGTTTCAAACCACCTGCCTCACTGTCTCCTGTGTTCCATGTTTGAGTAAACCCCCAAAAACTCCAAGACAAATTTCAATGAATCCACACAATTTGATCAGGTTTTATCAGGCATCTTGGAGTCGTTCTGTGAATGTTTAAAGAAATCACCAAATGACCCAGACCTCAAAGGTCCTATGCAAATTTTGTATAGCTGGACTTGCTCGCATTCATCTTCTCTCTAATCTTTGTGCTCAGAAATTGGGTCATGGCATCACTGGCCATGGACTGGTAGGCTCCTTTTGCAAAACCTGGATAAACTCAGTTCAGTTTAGTTTTGCACCAGGGACACGAATGGGGACTTTGCAGAAAACCTCACTGAGCTGTACTATGAACTCAGAAGTTTTTGATCTGGCTACTGAAGGATAGATCTACCCCAGTGCATCCAAAGGCATGATACCCTTTTTCACCAGAGGTATCATGGTGTGTGCTTAGTCTGGGCGACATGCTATAGCAATGAGTGATAATTACTCCCTTTTTTCCCCCAGTCTCCAGGGGGGCTGCAGCCAGCCTGTGAATTTCTGTGCGCATGGGGCCTGGATGGGAAGCTGCAGAGAAATGTATTTCTCTCTTTAAATCACAACCATTTACAGAAAGGGACTGTGCAATTGTTTGTGCCGTGCGGAGTACAAAAAGGGCCCAGAACTGAGATCTGGTGCTGGGGGCTGCTGCCACCACAGGAACAACAACCAGTGGCAGCAAACAATAGCCTTTGTCTGCTAACAACAGCTAGTAACAGCGATGGGGGCAAGCAGCTCCCGCTTCTCCTCTCGCTTTCATTTTAGGAATGCAGAGCGAAAGAGATCCTTTTAAGGGGAGTGAAGAGGACACAGTAGCATGGGAAATAAAGTGATTCAAAATTCTCAGTGTCACTCCTTAATTCTACTTTTTAATGGTGTAAGTAAACTGATGGTAAACCCCCAAATTCACACCAGAGCCCTCAGCTTATTGCTTATAGACAGCTCTTTCCACCACCTCCAAAAAAGTAGGAACCTTTTCTAGCCTGGAGCATGTCCATGAACCAGCTTGTAGTTTGGCTCAAGGTGGATTCTTCAGGTGACATTGCCAGTGCTGAAGGCTCCCAGGGCACCAGACTTGGATGTGTTAACATGCTTGTGAAAGGTGACTGAAGCCTTTTTAAAAGTTCCCTTTCAATACTTTTGCACTCCTAACTTTATGAGAAATCATGGATCTGACCTCTGGGAAGTTGCACGATGGGTGAGATGGGAGACAATAACTAATGGAGGAGAAAGGTGACATTTGCACTAATACACTACCAGTGCTATTTCAGGCAATGCAGGAGCCTGCTGATAGCAAAGCAACCTTATTTGCATAATAATCTGTGTGCTCCACACTTCTACCAGAATCATTTATTGCTTAATTGGATGTAGTAAAAATGAGGGTATCAGCAGGCTGCATCGTTAGTTTTCCAGCCACTTACTCCCTGTGGTGCCAGTCACAGCCCTCACTATCCTGCAAGGAGAAAATGCCAATGTAGAAAGGTTCTGTGCTGGGGATACAAGCCAGTTCATTCAGAGCGTCCAGGGTTCAGTGGAAAGGGGTAAACAAGAGGGCAGCCTGAACCTTTGCTCAAAAGGTATCCCTGATATAAAGTTTGATTCCTCCTTTCTTTTTTATATAGCTTGTGCTTGCACTTTGACTCTTCCGTACCTCTTACAGGGTTGACTAGATGGACACCAGGAAATATGAAATAGTTTTTTTTAATGAGCTGCTTAACAATTCTTTCCACTCTGTTTTCATGAGTATGGAGAGACAGACAGCTTTCCTCATAATCTGCTAAAGCTAGAAGTCTGTTCAGGACATGGGTTTGCCCAGTACTTCCTCCACAACCTCAAGAAATCCCTTAAGCCAGTTGGGCCTCTTCCTCCCATCTCTAACCCATGGAAGCTGCAGTGTTTTACCTCTAATAAAGAGCCATGAAATCTACAAATGGAAGCTGCTAGGAGTGTATAATTTTGAGGTCAATCCAGCCCTATATTGCAGGAAAGCTTGCAATCTGTTTCTCCAAACGGAAAGTAATCCATGCTATTGTTCTTTGGATTCATCTTTCTTTTTAAAACACAACCACAAAACTTCAAGTGAATTTGAACCTAATCCTCAAAAAAAGGCATGTTTGCACAGCTGAGCAGAGACCCCACTGAAGATTAGTGGCATGTTTCAAGCGGACTACAAGCACTGACCAGGGACTTGTCTTATCCATGAAAAACACCTGCTTCTTTGAGGTTCCTCTGCCTGCTGTGAGAAGAGGGCTAGGCAGCAACTCTGGCTAGAAAAGCATGACTCAGGAAAGCTTTTTTCTGCTCCTGTAGCTGATTTTCACATGTGTTACATATTACAAAGGATATGAGTTTGATGTTTTCTTGTTCCTGATATAAAATGAAATTTTTATGTATTATTTTTATTGGACTCAGCAGATCCCTGGTTTTCAGCCAGGGTCCTGTTGCATTAGACACAGTACAAGACAGGACTCAAGAGCTTATTGTATCCATAAGAGGAATGAATGAAGGATACCCCTTTGATTTCAGTGTGGGTTTTAATGTCCTGCTAAGGAGCACAGTCAAGATTTGTAGCTAGGAAAACCATACACAGAAGGCTTAACGCAACAAAAAGGAGAGGTAGTCCAATGGATTCCAGGAATTGTTTTCCATGATGTTTTCAGAAGGTGCCATGACAAAGAAAAGCAGCAACTTCAGGCAGTGCCTGGCAAGCAGTTCTGGGGCAAAGATGGGCTAAAAGAGCCAGGTCAGAGCACTTAAATTCCTGAGGCACCAGCATTTATAGATCCCATAAACCATACTCTTGCTGCTGTAACTGCAGGAGCCATTTGCCTGCTCTCACAAGCTCGGGCCCTTTGTATGCTCACTGTGGACGGACTTTGGGTTTAGGGGGCTGTGAGGGCTGTGCTGCTGGGACGGAGTTTGCCCACAGGCACCGTGAGAAATAAAGCAGTGGGATAGCTGTTGTTTGGGCTGTACAAGAGCAGGGAACACTCCCTAATGCACACATTTTTTAAAAAGTTTCAGCTGCTTTTTTTCAGTGATAAACGCATGCTGTTTCCTTCAGCAGCAAATGCCTGCGAGGTTCTTGAGAGGGCTGGTGACTGTTATGGCTGCCAAATAGGACCAGGGGTTTAAGAAACCTATTTGAAGATACCTTGTGTTTCACTTCCCATTTCTTGCTTTTTTTTCCCTGGTGGTTCAGAGAGTTTAGTCCCCAGCTGTTACTACTGTGATCTGTGATCAGCTGTTGCACCTCCAGCCTTCTGGGAAAGGATTTCTAAAGAGGATGGAGGCCCCGGGGCTACGATGTGAAACAGAGACTGCTGCAGCACAGCAGAGTAGATAAGATCAATAGGAAATGCAGATTTGCAACATGTTGGAAAAATGACAGCTTCCACACACACCCTGGGGAAAAGATTTTTATATCTTTTAAAGGAGTGGCAGAAAGACTACATCTCATACCAGTATATATTTACATATGTAGGTATGTGCACAGGAGTGAGAAGGAATCTGCCACCTCACTTCTAAAATATTTGCTGAGGACTGTGGAAATCTTTACCGGGTTGGTCCAACTAAACCAACTTTGTTTTCCTGCTGGAGATGAACACTGTACCAACCCACATCAAAAGAAGCCACGATAAGGAGAGGGAAGCAGCTTACAGCCGGTGCAGTGCTGCAGAGCCTGCAGCAGCCAGCGTGCCAGGTCTCTGCAGGGCAGCATCCCAGCTCACCCTGGGCCAGCAGCTGCTGCTGTGGCTCCTGATGGCTGCTGGATCGGTCAGAGAGAAGCATTTTAGTCTTCCCTGCCACTTGTAGTTCCCCAGCAGTTTACAGAGCACTTGGCAAGCCAGAAGTTGTGAAATAGCAAACTGTGAACAAAAAGTGAGGTGCAAGTTTTTAACAGCCAGGACAAATGACTGCTGAAAGCATTCATGCTTCTGAAGGATGAAGACTGAAGGATGGTGTAAAGCTGCCACCTGTAAACTTCAAGAGTAGATCTTCTAAATCATCAACTCAGTCACGCATGACTCAAGCTGCTGCAGTGAAAACTGAAGTGAAATTCCTGTTTTATGCAGATGGACTGACTATGTCTCTCCTGGGCTATAAGGGTCTATTGCTGTAATGTACCAGAAGCACCCTGAGGAGTAATTCAAGTGTTGGCATCTTATCACCTGGTCTATCAGCATCTGCTTTCTGGCTGCTTGGTGTGTTAAAGGTGCAAGAAATATCATGATCTATTTGAAATGTGTTTAAAGTCATGTACATGCACTCTGTAACTCCCTGCAACCAATCCATTTCTGCTGGGAGGCAAGCTGCACTCTGCTCAAATGCTGAATGCAAGAAACAGTTGCCTCGTTGGAAAAAATGTTCCCTTCTCTCCACAGTCCCATAGGAGGAGAGCCTGAGATCCTGTAAACCCCCACCTGACTGCAGCTCCAGCCCACTGCCGCATGCATGAGGAGGATTGATTATCCACTTGGAGATACTCCCCTGGAAAACCTGGTTCAGGGAAATGCACTGGGACTGACACCGAAAAATCCCATATGCTCTGAGATCAGAGCGTGCCTCTGAAAACATGCTGGTTTCAGTATGTCGTGGGGTGAAAGGGACGGAACAAGTGACTTGCATCTTTCCCTGATGTGAGCTGCAGATAACCTGACACAGCTCAAAGTCAGTGGCCACGTTTTCACTCCTGCCTTAGGTGGACTGTTGTGACACACTCAGTCATCACATTGCTGGATGAACAGTCCATACTCCCCTCACTCTAGCTGAAGTCATGGTGTTAGCCTGGACGCCCTGTGGGAGGGTCACCTTTGCCTGAAAGGAAGACCTGGGGCAGCTCAGCTCTGTGAGGAGGCCACCATCCTCCAGTGTTTGGGGTGTGAGAAGTTGGTTCTGTAATTAAGAGCAGATGACGAAATTGTCGTGATTATGTTATTACCAGCAAAGGAACTAATGATTTGTCCTGTAACCCACATAACCAGCTCCAGCGTGGAAACTGGTGCTGCCAGCTGCCTGGCACAGCTCTCCTCTCCCGGAACTGAGAACAGCATTCCCGGCAATGCTAGGCTCCTCCACAGCTCTCAGCCAGCCACCCAAGCAGGGCACTCACACTTGGCAAGCACTCTACACATGTCTGTCACATTTCTTAGCAGGAGCTGCCGCGTTGTGTCCTGCAGCCCTGCAAGCCGAATACTAAATGCATCAGACAGTGCATTTGTAGCTAAAAATATCGCTGAGCAATTTGCCTGAGAAAGGAGCCTGTTCTCCCTGGCTGTCAGCCAGATGACTTTGCTTGATTGCTGCAGCTCAGGCTGTCTTGTGCAGTCCTTGTGTAAAACTGTTTCAACTCTTATAGCGTGATAACGTTGGAGGCAGAGTTTAATCTCCTGGAGAATGGAAGCCGTGGATGCTAAATCCTGGCACAGTGAAATAAGTCCAAAGTGCATTCCTTCATTGAAATGGTGAAAGCGTGACTGCCAGCCCAGCCTTACACACTTATGTTGAAGTTTATGGTGTTTAACAGATTCTCATACCACAATTCTCTTTGAGAATGTCTATGACTGAGGGAGTAGCAAGTGAATTCTCCATTCATTCATCAGATTACTGTATGGTCATCACTTGTCTCCTAAATAGGTAATACTCACAATACATGACACTTCGGCAGTATTTCTTATCCCAGAGTTTCAAACTTCAATTAAGCCTTCTAACACAGCTGAGAAGCAGGACCAGGAATTCACTCTCTCAGTTAATCACTAATGAGATTACATGATATATAGAGGTTAAAAATAACATTTTGTGAATATAATACATGATCTTGATAATACAGGTAGAAATAATCTTATTCATTGCTCTGCAAAGAACCAACATTAGAACAAGTGTGAGGCTGCAACCCCACTGTTTCCTGCCTCTCCAAAGCAATGGGACCAAAGCTGTGTAAGCATCTCCGTAGAATTAGGGAAAACTTGCTACTTGTATAAGCTCTCAGGCGCAGAGAGAGAGAACAGAGTTTTTTACCTGCAAGCCACCTCCAGTGAGCCCCATTGACTTTCCCTATTGCTCCCCTGTTCTTCCATGCCTGCTTGGCCAGACAGGGGTGGGCAGCATTGGGACATGACAGAGCAGCACTGGAAAGCTGGGTGGCTGAAGATCCTTTGAGACTTTCTGACTCCCAGAAGATTTAAGGTAACGTGTGAAGGCAAAGGAGACAGGACAGGTTGTATTGCCAGTGCAGTGCTGTCAGCTCTTGTCATGAGTAGTAGCCCATTTTCCTCCAAGCCCTATTTTGCCATGGGAATGGGTTATACAAATCTCTCCTTGCTCCTAGAAACAGCAGCACAGATCTAACTCACCCAGCAAAATAAGAAGCACAGAAATAGCAAACTCCTAATACCTCCACAATCAAAAAGTCAATTGAAAGGACACTTCACTGTATGATTTTCAAGCTAGTCTTGTGATAGTTTAGGAGTGTGACTTATGCTTTTTTTTAAATCCACATTGGCAATCCAACTTTCATTACCAAGATGAAGGCAGATTTAATGCACAAATTAACTCACAGGTGCACTGAAATTATTTTTCTTTATCCTGACCTCAGTGCCAATGCAGATGTAAATCCGCAGCTGTGAATCAATGGTACTTAATGTTCTTCCATAATTGGGCTGCAGTTTATCTCCTGCTGCAAGAGCAGCAGCATCCAGGGTGCAGTGGTTTGCATTTGTCTCAAGAAAAAGTACCAGTTCGGGAAGCAGTGAGCCGACAGACTGGGTAAGTGTACTCTTGGTGGAGTGAGTTAATGTTTGATGGACAGGTGATGGAGTAGGCTAATATTTGAACCTCTGGAGATTTAACTTCAAACACCCGCCGGGATTTGAGTCAGCTCTGATCTGTTGTGGCCAGTTGCCACGTCAAAGGACTTCTACACAACCAAACAGACTTCAGTCAGGCTGGCAGTCTCTCTAGCCATCCCACATGGCTTGTAGAGGGCACTGTGTCCCCAGTGACCTCACAGTTCTGTCCCGAAAACCAGCAGGTTGTCCCAAGGTTGCTGTAACAGAAAATGTGCAAGTGAATTAACTCCAGTATGTGGGAAAGGGGTAGATCTAGCAATGCTGGGAATGAGCTGGGGGTCCTGGATGTTCTGCTTCAGTGCCCTATTTCTAAAGTATTTTCTCAGATTGGAGGAGGAAGTTTGAAGTAAGAGTTCAGATGCATCTTCCAAGGAAGGAATTAGCAGAACTGCATGGCAAAGCCTGCAAAGTACTTAAGAGCAGAAAAGACTTTGGGATGGCAGTACTATATTGGTTTTTCTCATGATTTGTGTTCTGAGAAAAAAGTGTTTTTAAACAAACATTTATAAGTGTACAAGGTTTTTCTCTTAATTTGCATTTGTTTGATCTATAATTCTCTGCTTCAGCACAAAACCAATCCAGTTTATTCTACGCTCTACACTCCAGCTCTCTAGCTTTGATGAACTTCAGTCAGAACTAGCAAGCAAAGCTCCAGCTCACAGAGGTCTGTTTGCTCAGCCCAAGTGATCATAAAACAGGGACATGCCTTCCAGGCTTTAGCTTCTTCTGGCCTTTCTGTGCTAGGAGAGCATGCCAGCTCATCAGCTCCTTACCCTGCTCTTCATACTCTCCTTGTATGGAGAGAGCTCCAGGATCTGCAGAGGACCTTTCACAGCTCTCAGCAGGGCACATTGATGGAAAAGAATCCATTAAAAAAGCTGGAATGGGGGGTGGTTTGTGCTGGAGTAAAAAGGACGGGTTTGGGGTTTCGCTGTTGTAATGGGGATGCTGCATTTAAATGTGGCTTACTTAGAGAGCAGCATATGACCCATGTGTACCTTGTCACATCCAATAGATCTCATGCAAAAAGCTGAAAGCTCTCAATAGCAGCTGGGCCCCAGGGACCATCACAAGGCTGAGCTGTGTGAATTGAACAACTAAGAGCAAAACCCACAGCTCCTCTGACAGAGCCAGAACTCTTGCCAAGAGTGTGGGGCTGCCCCAACCCTGCCCTCCTCTTTCAGCACCCACGGAACCAGACCTTCCCAATACAACTCTCAGTGCTCCAGTGACTCCAGAGGAACTACAATAGCTTAAACCAACACTGTGTCTGGCCCTTTGTCTTAAATCTCCCATCCAGACTTGATTTTACAGATGCTCAGGGTCGTGGCAGAGTCCTCATCTATCACAGTCAGGTTACTTCCCTCCTATCCTAAATCAAACAAGCCAACCCGAGGGCAGCTCTTTTGTGGAAGGCTTTCTGGGCTGGTTTCACCCTCTTCCCTCCCTAATTGTTCATTAATACACGTAAATGATTTAACCAAATAGAGGCTGGAGTTTCCCGTAGGAAAGGAAGTTTGTTGGGAGAGGGAAAAATCTCACAGATGAATTTACCTGTATCTGATTCTGGGTAAATATTTATTCTTCTTTCCCTTTTCTGCACCCTTCTCACCCACAGGAACAATGACAGATTCTCCCCGGCCATGGTGCAGCAGGGAAATGTTATGACTTCCATTGTACAGATACACAAGTGGAGCAAAGGTGACTTAATCTGAAACTGGGGAAAGTCAGTGGTGCTTTTACCACCACTTCCAAGGGACTTTGAACAGGAGCAGCTGGAGTAAACAGCCAGCGCCAGCCAGGCGGTGGGCAGGAGGCGAGCTCTGGGGCTGCATCCCAAGGCATCCCAGGGAGTGCCACCATATTCCCTCAGAGGCTCGACCACCACTGGCCTGAGCCACAGTTCCTCTCTGGATTCTGACTTCATCCCCTCTGACTTACCTTGGGGAGGTGGTGGGAAGTTTCATTAATTCCCATTTGTAAAGCGGATTTCGAGTGCTGCCTACAATGAATCCTTTGTAGCAGGAGCTATGGCATTCAGCAAGACAAAGAGGGCAAAACAATCCTCTGCCTTTTTTTTCTGGCCTGTTTTGGGGGTTTTTTTTCTATTTTTGCTAAAGGGAAAAATCAATGTTAGATTTTTATGACAAGACAACAGATTACAGACACCCTTTTTTCCTGGAATAATAATAGTAATAATACATTGCACTAGGTTAGTCAGTAGTTTTCAGTAATCCGCAAGACATGCACTGTTGACCTCTGAGGTAATTATGGATCGTGCTCAAGCCAAATAAAGGCAGATTTGTGGTTGCAGGTGAGAGATCCTCTGAAAAACCATGGAAGTAACCACAGTGTCCTCTAGTTTGATCTGAACTCAGCCTGGCCTTCATTGGTTCTTCTGGCACTAGTCCAGAAGTAAGACAGATTAATGATTTAAAGGTATTACTCTATGATATGATGTAACTCAGCACAGGGTGGTGGCTTTGAGAAGATAGTTTGCAGTAAGTACCCAGGCAGTAAACCCTGGACCACCCCTCCTGGATGGTACCTTGCTCTTTGGAGGCTGTTAAGGGCTTGACTGGAACCATTCACGGCATGAATGTGTCCCATGATTACAGGGGCAAAGGAATGTGCCCTTCTACAGGGCAGAATATGCCCCCATGAAGTGCTACACACCATTTTCTGCCTCCTGAAGAAACAGAAAAATTGTGGCTTTGGTAGAATGATGAAAATAGTCAAGGGAGAGAGAGGTGAACCTGTGAGGGTGGTGGCAGTGCCTGTGTCCGTGCCATGACATGGCATGATGCATGCCCAGAGAGCTGTTTGCAGCTCTGGCAGCAGTGACCATATGGCCTGGGCTCTGCATGGTGCCTTCTGTCATCTTCCCAGCCGTTGCTTTTTGGGCTCATTAGATATATCTACCAGGAGCCCACTTACCCACATTGTAATCCTTTGTCTGAGTAAGGTCTGAACTCCTGTGTTAATCCTGAGCTTGTATAGAAAATATTCCCCAAGTCTGCCTGAGCTCTAATAAATCAGCAAGGCTCCAGTGGAGTAACATAGAGCTTGAGGGAGTGCTAGGTGGGGAAATGTATATAAAAGGCAGTCCTGATCTTCCTTTAGCAACCATTAATTACAGCCAGTGAAGGGAATAAGAAACAGCAGTCATGCTGGGATACTGCTGTTTGCAGCTCAGTCAGAGACAGGCTGAAACCTGAAGACAGAGAGGACAGGCACTGTATAATGGACTGGGGAGATACATGAAGTTTAAAAACAGTCTCTGCTTGAAATTAAGGGTTAATACTTGTTTAAACATTTGGCCTATGAAGTGACATCAGTAGGCACAAACCCCATCACTATATGGCAGAGGCATGGTGAGAGAACACGTAGGGGCACATCAGTAAATGGTGTCAGCCCTGAGGGGTAAGAGATTGGCACTGGCCAAGCAGCACCTTACCACTTTCACTTGTAGAAGCACTCGGGTTAAACAGCAGTCAGCAGGGACTTTGTTAAGGAAAGCAAGTTTCCTGGGACTACAGTTGGGGTAAGTCATCTGGAGTGGACCAGGGTGCTGAGCTGAGGTGGGTGTTGGGTCAGGGAGCGGGGGGGCAATGAGGAGTCAGGCTGCTCTGCAGATGGTTGTTTGAAAAGAAAGCTTGGGAAATCTCAGGAAAGATCTTTTTCTATTTATTAAGCAGCTTGCAAAGAAGCTTAGTCAGTGCCTCTATTGCAACTTGACACCAGCAGCACCGTGACAGCAATTATTAACAGGGAAGGAGAGGTAGAGCAGTGTGGCAGGTTTGAATAGCACTCTTATGAAAGTGCTTTCAAATCGGTGGTCAAACCATGGCCCCTGCTTCATTTAAGCAACAGCTGCTGGTGCATTTCCTCCCTCAACAAATAACTTTTTTCTCCATGAGGTTTAAGTCAAGGAATCTTCACTGCCCAGCTGGAACAAGTCAGGAGCACAGGTACAGCCTGTCCCAATGGCTGCGTGGTAGCTCCTTGTTGTGCCACTATGCTTTCTTGGCCTACTGCCTTCCTTCCACCGGGGTCACCGTGCTCCCGCCAGCACTGAAACATAGCCGTGCAATGGCAGAGCAGAGACATCCAGCTCCAAATCCTGGCGTTATCCTGTGATTGCTTTTCCTGACATTCTTTCAGGCCGGGTACAGAGGCTCATCTGGTCAATTTGGTACTGGTGTATGTGCTATCAGTTTGAGACAACTTGGTACTTAGTCTGGCATGGAAGGTTTGGCTCTCCCTCTTGGCTCAATAAATTTCCATGTTGGTTTCATCTGACGTGACTCTGCTATGGCTGGAGTGCTCCCACTGTCTCTGGACCTCCTTCCTGACCATTTCTGCATTTGCACAGCGCGAGACACCAGTGCTGAGGTGGCTGCCTTAGGAGAATTTGGAGCCTGGAACCTCCTGAGGTCTTTGAGATTTATCCTTAAAATATCTGTGGGCTAAGAAGGTGTTACAACCTCTCTCTCCCATCTGCTTTTTCATGTAAAACCAAGAGGTGCCAAAATCTGCTGAGAGGACTGTAGAGGAAAAGCCAGGAAAGATGCCTGCAGCTATCCCTCAGGCTCCTGCACACATAATGTTTCACAGATGTGAAGTCATGAGTATGGTCATAAACATTTTAAGACACACCTGCCAAATAGTTCTGGAGTTTTCTAGTGAGAAGAAATCTTTTGTAAATGTCAAGGGAAAAAAATCAGGAAGATCCTCATTTTATGAGTGGATCCAGCAAATTTTCTTTCTCTCTCTCTGTGATGAGCACAGACTGTCATCTTCACTCTCTCCTATAAGCTCACTAACATTTATTTAACTATGTAAAGCAAGAATCATGGGAATATAAAAAAGTATGTTCCTATCACACATATGCTCCACCATTATTTTTTTCAGTGCCTTTTCCTATCACACAAATGGGAGTTCAAACAGATAGATGCACAGACTTCCACATTCTAATTTCTCCACTTTTAGATCTGCATTATGGCACTTTTGTCTGTGAATTATGCTGGATTTGCCTTACTCTCTGGGCTGAGGCTCTCAGCATGGGTGGATCACCCTGGCCTACACACACCCACACACACCCCCTCATCCTTTCCTGCAGAGAGAAAGAGCAGTGAGGGAGCTGCCAATAGGCAATGGGATGGCTCCCATCTCCTGGCATGGCTGGTGACCCCATCCCAACAAGGCTCCCACATGCCCACTTTGCATCTCCATTCTGTGCAAGTCCCTCTGTCATGGTCTTACCCTGTTGCCTCACTCCCCCAGAACTGTACACTTCATTGTGGCAGTATCTGGGTTCAGAGACCTAGGGCTGTAAGCAGGCAGATGTCTGCTCCTAACAACTCATCCCTTGGCATAGCTCCCCTTCTCATGATGTGATAGAGAGAGGGCTCCTGCATAATCTCCAATAGCTCCGTCCACCTTTTAATGTGTTTTTAATCCCAACGGAGTAACTATGATGCCAGTGCTGGCTGGAGGGGATAGGACTCCTTAATCTTCCTGGGGTTAAAATTGCTCATCTGTGAAACAGGGACAGTTTCCACGAGGAGCATCCTCCTGGAGCCCTTCCCCTGGGTGAGCTCGCACGGTGCTGAAGACCAGCACAGGGCTTGGGGTCAGGGGGACCCCATCTGTGGGGATTTAAGTGTCACTGAGGCCTTCTGCCAACTAAATGCCTTTCATTATAATGTCAGCAAAAAAGCCCTGAGATGCTTTAACCACAGCTGAAGTGTTTTACAACCTGCTGGGCAGAGAAATGGGAAAATACAAAGTATAATAGGAAAATACAAGGTATGCTGCAGCAGGACAGTATAGCATTGTAATTAAAAGGTAGTTCAGTAACACTACATCAGTATATAGGAATAAAAGAAAAATGTTTTATCTCTCTAACCTATGCTCTTCTTAGCGTTAGCGTAGCTACACAGGAAACCATATAGTGTTGCTGATACAGCTTATCTCCATCAAAGAACGGGTTTGGACTATACCAGCAGGACAATCTGGATTTTGTTTGCCAGGATGGAGCTGAATGTTCACTGGGATGGCCCAGCAAGTCCTTTTCACCACAGACAAGCCCTCAGTCTGCTGCCTCTCATGTTGTAGAGGTGAGTAGCCTTAACATATAACCTCTCTCTTCCTCATGGTCAAGGCTGTGCTGCAGGGAGGGGCATGAGAAAAAAGGTGGTTGTGAACCATTTCCAGCACCAAGCACCCAGTCTGAAATTAAAAACTTTCTCTTCTACAGCAGAGGTTTAGTTTTTTTCACCCTTTTACTGTGTCCTGGCTAGTACTTAGTGCTCTGTTCTCCAAGTGGTGCCTTTCAAGGAGGCTTAGAGATCACCCAGCCTTGGCTGGCAGCCTGACCTGCTGCAGTTCTGCCAGTTGTGCCCATCCAGGCTGCATCCCCCTTCCCAGAGGGGCTTGGAGACTCAAGCAGTGAGTGCACAGCTGTCCTACACCTTGTTCTGGGGGACAGGAGCCAACCCAGGAGCTGCTGCCCCGATGTCCCAGGCCAAGGTGGGCAGAGTACTTTAGGGAAACTTGGCTGCCTTGCTGGAAGTGCAAAGAAGTGAACCTGCACTCTTCCTGACAGCATCCCCCTGGTCCACCTCCCACCTGTCCACCTGGTCTCAGGCAGGAGCTGAAACCCTTTCAGTCTTTGTCTCCTTTGCTCACCCACAGGTGAACCTCAGTGTGAGCCTGGTGCTGTGGAGGTACATATCTCTCACTCCTCACCCTCGCTCAAAGGCGGGGAGGCAGCCCCCACAGTAGCCCTGTTCTGACAAGGAAGCAGCGTCTAGACACAGTTTAGTCAAACTGCTAAAGCACAAGACCAGACACTGGAAAACAAACAAAAAAAAGAAAAAAAAAAGAAAAAAAAGAAAAAAAGCTCCCCAGCTCTGTCCACCACTGGTTCCTGTGAGATTTCAGGCAAGGAAGGGAACTTCTTTAGGTCTTTGTCTTCCTCACCTGTCTGGTATGGGATAATATTTCCCTTTCTGGCAAGGCTATGGTCAGAGTTAATTAGCATTTGAAAAGTGCTTTGAAATGGAAGATGCATTTGGAAAACCGAAGTGTTATTGCTGCAATTGAGTGAGTGGCTCTCAGGGTAGGGAAGCATTTGACTTCTTTTTCCCTGTGAGCAGAATAGCCTGGATAATAATGGGATTTCTTCAGATTTTTTAATTATCCAAGCATCTAGTACATATCAAGTATCTAAAACAGAACTCGGTTTGGATATTTATTCCATGAAATATTGGATTGTGGATACATGCAATCCAAGCTACGTTGTCCAGACAAATAAATCACATGACACTGGGGCTCTTCCCCTGCTGGCACACCAGCTCTCTTGGCATGACCACTCAAGAACGGGCATTTAAAATCTGTTTTCCATGACTCCTCACGCAGGATTTTGAAATTTACTCTGTGTTTGCCAGTAAAACAAGCTCTTGCAAGAGTCTCCAGCAAGCAAAGTGCGGCCCCTAAAACAAGCACACGTTAAAAAAACATATGAGCTTTGTTTGCTCAGGCCATGATTCTGCAGGATATTTTAAAGTATTCATTTGTAGTTTCCTGATTAATCCTAGTGAAGTGAGTAGGACTGTTTCTGGGCAGAACCAGGCAGATGCTTAAATACCCTGATGAATACAGCTTCCAATTATTATTTCATCAACTCGTGTGCTCTTGTTCTGTATTTTAAAGACTTCCTGTGTATTGTTTCAGTGTCTTCCCTTGTACGCTCTAACACACTGCTGAATCTAGGTTGGAAAAACACTACCTCTGTTACCTACGAAGCACACATTAGTCTATAAAAAAATGTGTCACCATTCCAGGAAACCTTCAGTAAATTAAAAATAAAAAAAAAAAAAAAAGAAGGAAAAGAAAAGAAAAGGAAAGGAACGGAAA
>JAWMRA010000113.1:43186708-43211790 GCA_035584735.1 Pseudotriccus pelzelni
GAAAGGAAAGGAAAGGAAAGGAAAGGAAAGGAAAGGAAAGGAAAGGAAAGGAAAGGAAAGGAAAGGAAAGGAAAGATTATGGGACATATTTCCAAAACCCTGCTGTGCTGGGTTGTAGTGTTGGCAGTTCTTAGCTTCATGTCTCCCATTAACTTCGGTTGAAATTACCTGTCCACCTATGCAACTGTGGCACCACATTCTGAAAATCCACTCAAAAAGAGAGTGGATTCTGCTTCGTTTTGGAAACAGAATCATTCCTGTGTACACACAGGGGCTGGGACTGACACAAAGTCACAATCCTGAGCCCAGCTTGTTTTGATTCTGTGGAGTTGAGTGATGCTACCCCAAGTGACTCCTGCATGTACACAAGGCAAATCATGCATATTTTATATGAATAAGGATGTGATTCAAGTATCTAGCAGATTTCACTTGGGGGGAAGAATCCAGCTTAAATCAATCTACTAATCCAAACCCAGGGGTTTCTTTTCTTTGGCTGAGCCGTAAAAAATCAATCACCAGGCAGTTTCTACTGGATCAACAGACTCCACCTCATTTAAGAGAGACGCTGCAGATGGGATCATCAGGAGATGCTTAGACTGATTACCTAACTGCAACTCCCCTCACTGGCTGGGTGCATGTCTTTTTTGAGGCTTGGGGCAAGGCCCCTGCCATAACCAGACATGGGTGAAGCAACATGCTTTGCAGTCACCAGCCCACAGCCACAGCCTGCACCCTGCACCTGTGTGGTGCTGCACAGCACAGAGGCCAGGAGAAAGGCCAAGTGAGGGCTCTGGACAGGTCAGTGTGGTGGTCTGCAGGGTCACTCCCCCAGATTTCAGTCCCTGAGATACTGACTGCCAAGGGACCCACAAAGGCAAGCCCAGAGGTATGGCTGTATACCCAAGGGGAGGTGAAAGCCGTCGGCACTGTGCCACAGCTACCTGCAGTAGCTGCCTACGCTCATGGGTTATATCATCACACAGGTAGATGAGAGGCTCCTTAGCTGCCTGAGCCATTTGCCCTATCAGCAAGTGGATGCAGATGGGCATTCACCACAGAATAATGGCAAATACAACTTGGGACACTCATGTTCTCAGCCCCTAAGCCTTTGCCTGTCTTCATCTCCTTTCCCCACTAGTTCCCTTCTGAAGGATTTCCATGGAGTTAGCATAGCTATTTGCTGAACTGTATCTAGGGCTAGTGGCAGTAGAGAGACTGTCCTGTGTGAGTAGGGACAAATGCCATCACCTGTATGTGCCAGAGCAATGAGGTCCGTAGGGCAAAAACCGATGTTACCTGCTGTGAATCATAGCCTGGGAGGTGCCCAGGGTAGCAGTGGCCAGTTCCTGCATTGGCCCTGGCATCTGCTCCATCCTGAATCTGCTTGGAGCAGCTAGCAAGGCACAGGGAGGTCACATGGTTCCCATCTCAAGTGTCATCAATGAAACCACTTTTTTATTTTTCTTTCTGCTGTCTGATGCTGGACCTAAGTCCCTGTGAAATGGCCTCTCTGCCTAACCATGCTGCAGTGCTGAGCTGGACAGAAGGTGATGTGAACGCCAAAGTAAAGTAGTACGAATGGCTGCTCCTGAGGCAGCTCCATGCCTGTTTAACACAGCCTCTCATCTTAGGGACACATACCTCCCACTTCACCCTCAGATGCCAAGAGAGGGAGTCCCACTGTAAACCCATTGCTCCTCTGTTCCTCTGACTCATGGTTTGGGCTGTACATGCCAGGGTGTGTTTTATTCCCTCTCCTTACAAAGCTTGCTCCCACTAGTATTGACAGGAGTGCAAGCCAGTGCGGTCCACAGGAGGCCCAGCTGTTTGCTGTTAATGTTTAATGACAGCTCTGCAAGCTGGAGATATTCTCAGACTCTGTTTCAGCTGGTCAGGTTTCATACAAACTGTTTTCAGCAAACACTGTAAATCTACAGAGCATTAAGTTACTGAGGAACACTGGGCCAGATTCAGAGGAGACTTAAGGAAAACTTGGTGTGATTTAGCACTTCCAAAGTCTTTCCTGCATCCAGACTTAATATTTTTCACATATGCAAAACTCACTGTCTCTTGCTGTGGCACTTGTGTGGCAGCAAATATGTATGCAAAGTTCACACCAAAGCGTCAGGGATGAACAGGATGCAGACACCTTTCCCACCTCTCCCAGACAGGTTACTACTCTGTCAGCACAGTCCTGCACCAAGAATAGTGTCTGATGGTTTCCTAGAGTAAATTAATGCAGCTCCATTATGTTAGGCCAACTGATATCAGCAGAGAATTCAGACAGCGAATTTTTAACCTTCTCCAATTTCCCTTCGGCTCATGAAACCGTTTCCTGCCCCAGTCCCTCTGACAGTCCTCTGGTTCTCCTCCAAACATCTATCCAGTGGAGAGAAAAAGCTAAATGCAAAGTACAGGAAGGTTAAATCTTAGGATCACACAAATAGGATCTGAGGGACACTAATGATCCAAAATGGTGCTACTTACATGCCCAGTCAAGAGAAACAGTGGGTTAGAACAGCTCAGCCAGAAATTTGGACCCTTAGACTAAACTGCCTTCATCTAAATCTCATTGTGAGCCAAGAAGTATTACAGGTCAGGGAGAACATGATGCCTCCACTCTCTACTCCCACCTTGATCAAGGACTGATCTGAGATGCATGTATTTTCTGTGGATATTATTGGCAACTCACATCCAAGAAAGACAGTGTAACTGCGTGGAAATTTTGAAGTGTAAGATATGGCTATGGTTGCCTTGGTGTTCTGTGAAGACCTTGAAAAACCTTTAAAGGTCAATGCTTTGCCTTCCCAAAGAAGGTGATCTTGTACAAAGATTTAGGAAATTCTCTGGGCACACATCGGTGGGTTCACCACAGGGGTAGCTGCATTTGCCAGCTGTGAACTTGGGTACTGTGAAGGCACGAGGCCAATGCCTTTTGGGTGCAAGGACAAAATGGAGCTTTATGGAGCAAGCTGGGAAGGTGAATTTCTGTCTGCTGGAGCCCAGTGCTTCAAAAGCTGGGGATTGTTTGAACACAGAGTTCATCAGATAAAATCAGTGCCTAGTGCTGATTTTAGGTCACAGTAAGGGAGAGGCAAGCAAGCATGCTGGAGAAGGTAGGACCTGGCTGGAGTGGGCAATGGGAGGCTGGCACTGTGGGGCATCTTCTGTTGATGATGGTGTTAAGATGTACTTTTGGCCACAAGTGAAGGTGTCGATCTGTGTTGAAGATGCAGAAGATGTGCCTAAAATGTGCTGCTACTTCTTTTTCCTTCCCTGAGTCCTGTCTGAACGCATCCCTTTTGCAGGAACAAGATGCCCTGTTAAACTAGGAGCGTTGTCAGTGGCCACTCTAAGTAACCATAATAATCTGTCAGGCAGTGTGCAGCTCTGATGTGCAAATGGGACTTAGGGATGCCTCACTAACAGGAGAACACAGACAGCATTTAAGCGGAGTTTCAAACTGATCATAACGCTTCACTTGACAAATATCTGGGTTTGAACTTCTTTAAGCCTTCAGGCCTTTAAGAAGAGAATGTCAGTCTCCTGCAGAATAAGTCCTTAATATTTTGGGCTTTCCTTTAGGAAGAGGAAAAAAGCTCTAAGCAGAGAAGAATCCAAAAAGAATATCTGATTTCATTGCTTTCATCATACACCACTACGTATCATTTATTTTCTTTCAGAAGCCAGGGGCATATCTTCTCTAAATATTTAAGTACTTTCCTTCTAAGGCCACGTCTGCATGTCAGCATGCTGATCTGTGTAGTAGACATACTCACCTTACTTTGGACCTAATGTATTTAATACATTCAGACTTTAATAGCAGACTAATAAAATCAAGGTTCTAGTAGTTACAGGGTGAGGTCGGGGTAGCCTGCAACATCTACTGGGAATATCTTCCAGCCACTGCTCTGCACTGAGCCAGTCACACTAGTGCCACACCACACTGCACTGCAGGTCTTGCAGTGAAACTGGGGACAAGTGGGTTTTACCAGATGTAGAATTTTGACTACCGTTTAGCCTAATGGCTCATTAATGCCTTTCAAAAACGGAATCACCTCTGACAGGTCTCTCTTGCCTCCATATTCACCCACCAATCAACCCAGACAAGAAGAGGCTGTGCTGTCTCCATCCCTGAAGGCTTTCAAGCCACCTTTGTTTCAAGCCCTGAGTAACCTGGCCTGACCTCAAAGCTGGCTTGGCTTAGAGCAGGGCTTGGTTTAAAGACTCCTGAGGTGTCCCAACCAGATTTATTCTGTGATCCCATGATTCTAGCCCAGAGATGCCCTTCTTGACATCCTGAATGTCTCTGTTCAGCTGTGTACAAGCAGCAACTACGAGGCTTTTTAGTCTGAGCATTTTCTACCTCAGCATCAGAAACCAAAGGAATGATTATATCAAAGACATTTTTTCCTCCCCTCACTTTCCCACAGGCAGGTACTGTTGATGTCTCCATCCTATAAAGGAAACTGAGGCACGCTTAGGTGTCATAAGATGCCTCTTACTGAGGAAGTAAAAAAAAAGTTTAAGTTGCAAGATGGCAAGGCTCATGATGATTCTGTTTAGTCTGATCAGCACTTTGGGTGGCCTTTGCTGTATGTTAACTGAAATTGAACAGAGATTCCTGTTCAAAAGGACACTTTTACATTGTGAATGCAAATTCTGGTGCACACCCTGCTTTCTTCAGAATCTCTGATCATTTCAGCAATCTTCCTGCTGCCCTGAAAAAGCGAAGTTTTAAAATGCGTCTTTCCAATTTTTTACCCTCTTCCTTAAATTGTATCTATCTTTCTGTACATGTTGCTGCATAGGTAGTCTGACAGCCTCAGTCTTCCAATATGTGTGGCACAACCTGCCAACGAACTAGAGGATGAGGGCTTGGAAGTTATAGCTCTCTTCCCAGTGCTGCTTTGTGTGATCTCATTTACAACAGTCCTTCCCTCCCTTTCCCTCTGTAGAAGGTGGAAACAAGTAACAACCTCTCAGTGATATGAGGGTGTGAACATCTCATGCCCTGGGCTGGAAGGCGCAAAAGCAAAGCAAAGCACTCTTCATTATAACAGCTCCGTTGCCTTACCTCCTCTTCCCCTGAGAGGACAAATCCAGCGTTGCTAAACTTTCTGCCTTTCCTCCATCCCCTACAGCACTCTGGCTGTGCTCAATTGGATATTGTCTACTTCAGTTGGCTCCCCTCTGTTGCAGCCAAAGACACGCACCTCCTCCAAAGGCAGCCACGAAACCAGCCGCTGCACCTTGCTAGCCTTTAGTTTTTTTCGCTAGGCACTCTTTCAGAAACTTTGGGGAACACTTAGCACTTAGCTGCCTAAGTGTCCTGGCCGTTCTGCCTCCACGAGCTCCCACAGACAGGCTGGGGCTGTGCTACAGCCAGTACTCTCTGAAGTGCTTGTGCTGCCACCAGCACTGTCCTTTGAGCTCGGCTACCAATACTTCATTTCTGAAGGGAACATGGAACAAAGGCTTCCATGACCATCTAGTTAACATAGGAGAAGCATTTCAGAAACCTTACTAGCCATGTTTTGAGTTGTTTCCTTGAAATCTAAGAACCTACTCACTTAGCTCTTTGTTAAATGGGACTGGGGTCCTCTTGGAAAATTTGCCCGTGGTGTCTGCCCAGACTTTGTAGTAGAATCGTCTGAAATGTCTTTACATGTGAGTGACATCTACATGTGAGCCAGACACCCTGGGCTCAGTTAAAAGAGATAAACAGGCATTTACAGGAAACAATTCATCTTCTCCTGTGGTAGATACTTAAAATAGCCCACAGCAATCACAAAATGATTGCTTTCCTCCACAGACTATAGATTTAATCTGGAAAAGCAGCCTGACCCTCGATTTCAGTTGGCTGGTGTTTTTTGAGCTGCTCTATCTCGTTTTAGACATTTACACAGGCAGACAGGTATATACATATATGTACAGGAGCCTGCAGGAGAAAAATGCCCTTCCAGCATGTCTCCTGGACACCAGACAAAGGACCTTGGATTCACTGTCCTGTTATCAACACAATGAGGGATTCTACTTTCAGACTGGTCAGAATAATTTCCCTCCATTGCACCCCCACATTTATATCCTATGTGTTAACAGAAATGGTCCATGCTGGAATAGCTGAAAACCAAGAATTTGGCCCATAGTGCAACACAACAAAGCAATGATTAATAAAATAATAATTGATTTTATTTAAAAGTAAATAAATCAACTGGGTTTCATGGCATCATAGCAAACGCCAGACCAATGTGTAGGGGTATCATTCCTATTCTGTAGATAACTCTCCCAACCTGGAAATGCGTGCAAGATGTCACGTTACAACTGTTACATCATCAGGAAAAAATCTCAATGGCTGATCATTGCCTGAGGGAGATGTCAGTCTTCCCAGCTTCTGTGCAGAGAGAAGTCTTATAGGAATTAACTCTTTCCTAGGTGATGAACATCGCTAGATTTTACCATTATTTTTCCCACCTCGTTTGCCCAAAATGAATCATTATTCTCTTACTTTCTATTTCTGTCTTTCTTTCAAGTCATAAACATTGTGACTTTGCAGTGACAGCTGTCTATCACATCCACCGTGTGACTGAGGGCTTTTCCTCCTCCACCTTGCTAGCATATTTCTGCTGGACACTGGTTGGTCACCACACACGGTCATTCCCATAGAAGACAACAAATGTTATTTGCTAAACACACCCCGGGTGGCCTCCCTGTTGTCTGGAGAGCAGCCCATTGTCTTACATGAAGAAATACTCCCTGTGCACCACCAAAATGGCCCATCCTGTGGTAATACCCAAGGCAGTGTGAACATACATCTGCTTTCCCTGAAATATGTTCTGGGGGATGCAACGATAAAAGGGTTTTTACCAACTCAAAGATCACACACACTGGGTGGTTACTGCTGATGTTAAGGGACCAGTGCTGCAGAGGTCAATTCTCCATGCAGCCCCAAGCCTGGACAGGCCAGACCCTTCCCAGCAACAAATTCTCCCCCTGTCCAGAGGAGATGGAAGTGATAGTGCCTTTCCCCAAGTTTCCATAGACTCCAGGCAATCTCCAGCTCCATAAAAATGTAATTTCTAAGTCAGGAGACCAATGGATAGAATATATTTCCTTCTCCTTGATGTTTTGTACATAGAGATGCTGTTCTCAGTCTTCAGCAGGTGCCAAGGTATGTGGTTTGTGCCTGGAAACTGCAGTCTCAACAGTCCCTGCTATTAATGCAGGCTCTTTCCTGTTGAAAGTTCACCCCTATGCCTTGGGCTAGGCTCACAATGAGCAGGAGGAGGTGTCCTGTAAGACAGAATTGCCTTTAATCTCTTCCCTCCCATCTGCATTTGTTCTTTCCTGGTTTGCATCCCTCTTGCTCTCTCAGTCAGGTAGGACACAAATTCCTAAGTACCTTGCTTAATTTTACTACTTTTTTTCCTGATGCAGAGCTTTGCTGCTACATCTCTTTTTCTCTTCAAACCCTCCAAGCTGCGTATTTCATGGGCAATACAGTCTACCTCCCCATTTACATAGACTACGGAGTCTCTCCTTAAGTTGCCTTAAACCTGAGGTCTATATCCAGAAACACGCTGCTTCCCAGATACTCAGTTTGGCACTGCTGTTCCTTTTGCCCTTGTATCTCACTGAGAGGCCCAGTAAAGTTGTGCAAACTTCCCCTAGAGAACTTCCTCTCTTTTGTCATTTTAATCTCATGCCTTTCTGTACACAAGTTCTTGAAGACACCTTCTCCCTACCACTTTGATTTTTCCTTCTTGTGCATTCAAATACTAATTTTCCTATTAGAACTCTCATATCTGCCTCCTCTCAACTCCCTAGTCCTTTCTTTCTTTTCCTTTCTTTCCTTTCTTTCTTTCCCTTTCTTTCCTTCCTCCCTCCCTCCCTCTCTTTCTTCCTTCCTCCCTCCCTCCCTCTCTCTCTCTCTCCCTCCCTGCCTTCTTTCTTTCCTTCCTTCCTTCTCTCAAATTTAGTTATTTTACTCCCTTTAATGCTGTGCATGCTCCAAACAAGCGACTTCCTTTCCTCCAGAGGAACTAAAGCCCCCTCTGCCCAGCACAAAATACATACTGTGCTGCCCCTGAATGTCTCAATTCAAGAAGCTTTGAGCTGCCGTTGTTTGCAGTTCACAGAGTTCACCTGCATTTTAGTCTCCTCATCTATTAAAGAAAACAAAGTGGAGAGAAGAGAGAAGGAGAAATACGGCTGTAAAAGCAGCAGTTGGTCAGAGAACTGTCGTGTTCCTGGTACCAGTTGTGGGCCAATCAATCAGTCTCAAATAGCCCACTGGAGAATAACTGCCCAACTTACCCAAATTTATTTTCTTTAATAACAGAATCCTCCTGTGACCCTGCAGTTATTACTGACACAAAGCAAGGCCTGCTTGAGCCTGATATCTGCTCCCTTGCTCCCTGCTGTGTGCAAAGCCATGGAGCCATCGTCCCCTTGGTTTCTGCAGACAGCAGCTTTAAATCACTGACAGCCACTTCTGTCTGTGAGAGCCGGGAGAGACTTTCCTGCACAGGTCACTCACTTGTGACTTGTGTGTGTTCAGCCTTGTGTGCTCGGGCTTGGTAAAATAAAGATCAGTGTGCCTGGGGATGTCTGCTTATTGCTTGAGTGCTTGGCTCAGCAAGGGCTGTGAACACTACTCAGGCGATGGAGGGAATGGATGATTACACAGATACTCAACTGCAAAGAAAAAGTTGCTGTAAAATCTCCAAGCTTGCGCTCTGGCCAAGTGGCATCGCTAGCCAGGAAGCCAGTGTGCCCCAAGCAGGCAGACACTGAGATTACAAAACAGAAAATGGAAACTTTGAGATTATAGGCCAGGTCTGTATTGTGGGCAGAGTCTCAGGGCACAAGATCTTGTGTAATGTATTTATTGGAAACTGTGATCCTACTTTTGGGGGTGTTCAAAATCCTTGTGAAGAACACAGAAGAAAGTTTTTTGGAATTCTGAGAGAGGAATCCTACTCAGCCCCCCAGTCTCAACTATAAGGCAGGTCTTTAGAAGGTAAATGCAAGGTCTTTAAAGGGTAAATGAAGGTTTCTTAGAAGTGACATCAAATCCATATTGGTCTTTATGTTAAAAACCAAAAAGTGTCTATAGAATACGTATAAAAAACTTATGGAATGAAATCTATGTTTTTCAAAGACTGGCAGGTTTTTCTCTGTATTTTAGAAACTCAGAGGAGACACTTCTACAGATTTTATGCCACATTTGAACCCTGCAGTGCAGCCTCAGAACAGGAATCCAAGTGCTGATCTACCTTCTTACAAAGATTTGGTCATCCTGGAGGAGCATTCTACTGCTAGTTGGAAGGCTCAAGGCACTCTTTTAACACTAACACAGCAGCACCATCGGCTTTCCCTCAGGAAATGCCAGGTGTTGAGTATAGGGCACATACACTGCCTTTGCCATTGCAAGGCAGGACACAGCTCCTGTGAAATGCGTTTCCTGGGTGCTTTGCACTGCATGCCTTCCTTTCCTACCAAGGCATGAGAGTGAAGTTCAGATGTTTCATACCAAGGGCTGCAGATGCACAGCATCCCTTCCCCACCAAACAAGGGTGTGTGCTTGGGACTACCTGCTCTCTTCAGCTGCACAGCTTGGAGTTGGACAGGGATGGGGAGTCCAGGTGTCCCAGAACCCTCGCTATCTTCATGCACCCCTCTGCTCAGAGTCACCCTGATGGCCATACCGTGGGAAGACCTTGTTCCTGGGGCAGGGCTGAGGTAATGTCCTGCCTGTCCTGGCACCCTGAGAAAGGATAGGGCACCCTCAGCAATGCTGCTTGGATGTTCCCATTGCTCCTACCTTCCTGTCAAAAGTCTCTCCCTGTGGAAAAAAAAGCCTAAGTTACCACCAGCTATACAGAGGTTTCAGTGGGATGAATTAGGGCAAGGGCTGCCATGGCTGCAGTGCTGACTGTAAGGGAAAGTCCCTGCAAGGGAAAATTCACATATTCCTTGTACAACTGATCTTTCTGCTGGAAGTAGAGTAGTCCAGATCAAACTCTGATTTCAGTTCCCCTCTCTGAGAATAGACCTGCCGTCCAAGGATGGAGAGAGATCATGTCACCCATTGAAGGAAAAAGAGAGTTTTGACCCTTGACTTCCCTCGTTCAGTGAGAGGGAAGGCCTGGGATACGTTTTCTGGGCATGCAGGTATAAAGCAAATCTCATCTTACAGTCCACTGGAAGCAGGATTTATAAAATCAATACATGGGTCAGCTTGGATGCTTCCATTCAGTGAGGGTTTTAAAATCCTTCCCCTTTAAAAAGCTGCATTTTTTTCTAAAGCTCAAGGACTAATTACAAGAGGAAATTTCTTCACTGTGCCTGTACTGGAGAGCAGATTCTGGGAAAGGAAAATCCACTCCAAAACTGTAGGAATGCCCGCAAGGCAAAGTTTCTATCCAAACCCAAACCTTTGCAAGGTCCCGGAGAGCACATGTATTCCTGGGAGGGGAGAACAGGGCGAACCTCTGCCCTGCCAAGGTTAAGCAAGACCTGGAGACAGAAGAGAGAAAAAGCTGGAACTTAAGGAAGGGAGATCACTGTGGGTGCTGGGCAAGCCTGTAATGAGGGAACACCGTGTGGTCTACAGGTATTTCAGGTATTTCCAGGTGAGGCAATGCCCTCGTCTTCTCCTGGCTTGTGTCAGCAGGGTGTGTGCTGCAGCACACCCCAGGGAAGTCCTGGACCACATAGTGCTGCAGGGACTGGGAGTAGCTGGGGCGGCACCCAGAGCAGGGAGCTTGGAACTGGTACGTGTCCCCTGTACAGCCGTAACCCAGAGATCCAGGCAATTTAGGTTTGGCACATCCTGTTGACAGCCTCTCCTGAATGGAGCAGTATGGGGGTCCTTTTGCAGAACACATGAGCAAGCAGGGCTGCATCTCATGCACCTGGCAGGGCTGCTGCTGCTCACCCCGTGCTCTGTGAGCAGAGACCCATGGGTCTGTCCATGGGGTTGTCCTATCATTCTATCTCATATGGAACAATTAATGGACTTCAAGCTAAAACACTGGCACAGGCTGTGGACAAATGTGTTTTTTCCAGCCATTATCTTGTTTGCAGTTGGATTCAAGTCAAAATGTATAAACCTTCCTGGGGACGTTAACTGGCTTCTGATTGCCTATCCCTCAATATGGCAAGGGCTGTTTGGCTTTTCATAGGTTTGCTCAGTCCCTTAATCTTATGTGAAAATTATCTGGCACGGATTCTGCAAGTCAGAATGGCAAAAGAATAATTAATTCCCTCTGTGAAGTGAAAACAGGCAATTTTCCACAGCGTCAGCTTGAATATCAACAAGTCATGGAAATAATATGCAAAAAAGCAGAAAAAATTTGCACACACACCAGATAGACTGAATTTTTATGGGGCAGCATTGCTTTATATGCTACTGGATAAAAATGGCAATACATACCTGAAGAGCCCTTCATTCCTGGTATGTATTCTGCTGAAAGACTGGAACAGCCTTTAAAGAAAGCCTTCTTTTCTGATCAGTACAAGGAATTTGCTGACAATGCGTGCTTACGTGATCTTTTTATTTCTATACACTATCATTTTGCATATAGGTCCCCCACAGATATCTCAACATAGAATGGTAATGAATTTCCTCTAACCAGGGGTAGGGATTTAAAAGTAAAACATTTCTGAATCCCAAGCCCATCCCTTCCAGTACCTAAGGCTTTCTCTCTTCATAGCAGACTCTGCGTGTTTACATGCTGCCTTCCTTCCCACCTCGTGTTTGATCCCACCTTGCTGGTCAAGAGCTGGGCCCCTGCACCATTAGAAAATCATTTGCACAATCTGCACCTGACTTAAACTCCAACAATTCTAACAGAGGACTTCATTCTTCTTCGATGCCTCAAAACACAGGGCAGTCACCACAGTGTGGCTGTCCTGGAAACCTGCTGGATAACATGCAGATCTGGAAGCCCACTAAAACAGTCTCTGAGGGCTAGTCCTGACCCACTGACCACTGGTTGCTCTGCATGGCTGATAATCTGATTTGGAAAGGATTGGTTTCCAAAGGAAAACCGGAGCTGCTGGTGCACCAGGGAAGCTACGCTGCATTACTTCTCATAAAGAGTGGTGTTGAAAAGCACCTCTCAAGTCTTCATCCATTGTTTTGCTACAGGTGAATTGCAAAGCAAAGAAGAAAAGCAAGTTATGCTCAGGCAGCGTCAAATACAACTTATTAACTGGGCCCTGGTGAATATCCGGAACAGATGTCACAGATATATGTATCACCTCTCCATAACCCTGATGACACTTCCTGTTATATTCTGGGACAATGGGGAAATTAAATATCAGCACTGATGTCACAAAAGTCAGCATGTACAAACAGTAAACTGAGATGCCTTATCTCTTTTTTCCTTTACCAGCATACTTACAATAACGAGTAGGTAGTGCAGGTATAGGGTATATGTTGGAAAATATGGATTCCTAGATACAACTACTTCACTACGTATTACATGGACAGTGTTGGCGTTCACAAAGTCATTCTTTGTGTTACTGCAAACTAACAATTTCAAATTAAAATATCTAATAAAGAAGCCCTGTATTCACTAACCATTTTTCTTTCCTTTACCTGCATATAGCCTTACCAGTGGAAATAATATAGAGAGAACACCATCTTCTTACATCACTCATTTTTACATTACACATCTCAGCAGCTCCCTCACCATCACAGCAACCACTTCACATGTCTCTCCTTGCTGAACAATTCTTAGCAAAAGGCCATGATAGCTCTTTGTGTATGTAAAACGTAGCAGAAATATTAAACCAAAGATCAAAGGCAGTTCTGTTCCTCAGATATTTTCCCTGACCCTTTAAACCGGCTGGGTGCAGAATGAGTAATAAGGACCAGACCCTGCCATCAATTAAACAGAGTTAAATCCAGAGTGGGCTGCTGTAAATCACGCTATTTTAGAGTTACACAATGTAACCGGGAGCAGATCTGCATCTTCAGGCCAAAGAATCAGATCTCAAAGGGAAAACCCCAACTCTCTCCATCTTCATTTCACCTAAACCTGCTGTCTCTTCACATAAACAGCCCCATCTGCCTGCCTAGAAAAGCACACAAAGTTAAGGCCTTCCTAAGCTACCCAGTCAGAGCAATCCTACCTCTTAGCACTGCCATTTTGGATCACAGATAAATCAGGTTCTTATTTAACTAATGTGTCAGCATGCAGCCCAAAAAGACTGTGCAACATCTAATTTTTATCAGCAGCTATAAAAGGTGGAGGCTTGAATAGCCTGGGTGCAAAGCCTACCGGAGGAGAAATAAAACCAAAAGACCTTAACCGCTAAATAAAATGTATCTGGAAGCCCATTTATATAATAAATTCTGGCTCTCCTCTGTCTCACATATGATGCTTCTCCGCCTCACACAAGCCTAATGCTATAATCCTGCTAAATATTTGCAAATTGGCACCACATCGGATCGAGACAATAGAGGGGGAAAAGCAAAGTGATGCAAGTCATGATATACTTCTTACTACAGCGATAGCATTTCACGAGATTAAAGAGGATTTTCCAGGCAATAGAGACAAATCCAGCACCAGCTTTATTGAGAAAACGTCGCAGATGCTCCACCCGTTAACATGTGGTAGTGCAAACAAAGGAGATTATCTCCTTTTCCGAATGAGCACCATCGATGCTGCCATTCCATTTATTACGCATTTTCCCACTCAAGTGTTCGCTTTTGAGAGGCAATGTGTGTTGGCTGTGGGGACCTGCACGAGGCAGTGGAATAGTCTTTGAAGAAGAAGCTCCAGCCTGCTTGCAGCATCCAGGGAAATTATTATTCGGCAATATTGCTCTTGGGAGTAACACTGCCAACTAGAACAGGAAGAGGGAAATGGGGAAAAAAATGCAACACCAAGCCCTTCCATCATGGGGATTTTACGTGCCATGTGTCCTGAGAACCTTCACTCTGGTCAACCCAGGGAGACAAAGCTATTTGTAAACACCAGATTGTGCTATCTTTTTGCCACCTTGATTGCTAATCATCAGAAACAGAAATGCCTGGGTGAGAAATACAGAGTATCAGGGAAAACGAATGAGAGCCCGTGCAGCAACCCCTGTCGCCAAATGGAAACATGACTCTGAAGCCGATAAACTGGACTACAAAGCAAATGGGGGCTTGCATTAAATCAGAACCCTAGGATCTAGTACTCCCCAGCCCCAAACACCTTTTTATTCTGTGTATTACAGAAATGACAACTGTCAGGACTGAGAAGAGCCCCAGTAGTCCCAGGGCACTGCTTGGTTGCAGCCCTGACCCTGCCCAGTGTCACTTCCATTTCTTTTGCTGTGCCACTCTCTCCTCTGTGGTCAACATTTCAAGCCTCATAAATGTTAAGACTCTCAGCTGTACAGTAAAGTGACACAAAGGACTCATAAGAAAGCTGCTGTGACATGTTGATTCACTTTGAACTGTTGCAGATGGATGAGGGTCTGGGGCTGCTTCCTGGTCAGCCAGTCCTGGCTTACACCGGAAAACTTTACCAGCAAACACATCCCCCAGGCAGAACCACCTGGTCTCAATTAGGATGGATTTGTGGTGCTTTAAAGGGGTTTAGTGACTGCTTTAGCTGACCCTTCAGATGAAGAACTCCAAAAATCTGGCCTGGATCCCAAACCATAACGGTGCTTATCAAGGCATCCTTCCACCATCAGGCTTGCTGCCAAGTGCCTCCTGTCCACTTCTCGTCAGTATTTTGATGTTCCTACTTCCAAAAACATTGAATGAATCAGTTGATTTTCTGGATTCACAGTGGTAAAATGCCTGATCATCTCCACAGTCTGCTCCCTACATTGTGACAGTAAGCTCCCAACACAACAAGGGGAAGTTTCACCTCTTTCAAAATCAGGTTAGAGTCCAACCTGCTTGCTTTTTTTGCATTTTCCTGCTAAAGGCAGCAGCTATAATAATGTCATACACCATTATTTTCCCAGCCTTGAGCAACAGTATGTCAAATGTTCCCATTGCCTGAAATCAAGGAACGGCAGAGGTACATTGCTGAAAGCCTGGGATCACAATCTTCCAGAAGATTAGGAATATTTTGAAATTACTGGGCCAATTGCTCTCTGTGACCCCACTAGAAACACTGTATTTCCACAAGTGCCTCTAACAACCATGGGAACGTTTTCACTGTACTTTTGATAAAATCTACTGAGTATCCATTGTAACTGGGCAAATGACACATTCTGCACAAAATATTTATCCAGTGTGTCAAAATCAGTTTTAAGTTATACTTTGAAGAAGGACATGGTGACCTCTCTTTCAAAGTGCTTTGCCAGAAGAACATTATTTTATGCTGCTGCTCTGCCTCCCACCTCAGGCAGCATAAGAATTTGTAGCCTCCTAAGGACATCATGCAACTGGGGATTTGTGCAATCACACTTGAAATAATGATAAAGAAACTTGATTTCCCTGGGGTCAGTGATCAGCAAAACTCTTGAACAATCTCTGGTGAGCTACCCTTCAAAGTGGCAAAGACTTGTGTCACACCTGAAAATCTTGGCCTAGGGTACTGGAGCGTTACAGTACTGAGGTACAGTAGGAAATTTTCACTATATGTGTCCTCCAGATGGAGGGGATGACGGCAGAAAGCAGTCACTTAATTTTCATACTTAACTTTCATGCTAAGATAAAAATCCCATAGAAAAAAATGGATCAGAGGAACCCCTGGGCAGTTTCTACTTCCCAGTACTACCCTCACAACAAAGATTATTTCCATATGTTCACATGGAGGGTGGATGTGACAATAAAGAGTAGCACAGTGGACCACATGGACAGTACAGTCTGTTGGGAAAGTGCCAGTCTTCTGTGAAAGGAAAATCTTCTGGAAAGCTGCTGCAGTTGTAAGGGGTAAAGGCATGTTTGGGGATAAAAGGGGTCCCAGGGACAGGATGACTGGATTTCCAGAACATTTCCACACCAAAGTGTGTTGAAACACCACCAACAAAATTTTGGGCAGTACCCAGAAGAGTGCTGAAGAACAAAACATGGGATATAGACTTGCCTGGATCTCTGCTCTTTGCCCTTTAGGGATGGGTCAGTGGGGTTAGGGGAGACCCAGGGGGACAGCAAATGAAATGATTTAGGGGATGGAGCAACTGTTCTATGAGGAGACACAAATAAAAGCTAGGATTTTTCAGCTGAGGAGGAAAAAAGCAAACACAGGTGGTTCGGTGGTTTACAAAACAGAGAAGGTGGTAGATTGAGTCACGCTGCCATTTACCTTGTCACCTGGCCACCTATTTTCCCTGTAAGCTGCTCTATACTACTTCCCAAAACGCTGAAGCTAGAGGGTATGTGATGGATTGAATGGGAGCTCAGTCTAAAACAAAGAAAAGCAAATACTTATTTACATAATACTTCTCTGCTGTGTAATGGATGCGAGATTTCTGGGGCTGGCTGTCCTCAGCAGCTGCCTGGGCAGCTGATATCAGCGAGGGAGAAGGCAAATTCATGAGTAACAGCTCCTTGCAGGTACTGAAAGGACTAGGCAGGCATGTACCCACAAATGTCTGCCCTCATTCAACTGCAGGCTTGAGTCAGATGCTAGAAAATGGATTGACTGAAAGCCCGAGGGTTCACATTACTTTGCATTTTCTGCTCGAATCCCTGTGTATCTTCTCCGGTGTCAGCAGCCCAGGTTTTGGCCTCCTCCTGGGTTACCCAGCCTGGATAAACATACGTGCATGTTGAAACTGTTTCCAGGAACGCCTTCCTCTCCCTGCAATCTCTTATCTCCCGGAGGAGATTGTCGGAGGGTACTTCAAAGCCCTTTGAAAATGGCCAGGGCTCTGCCTGTAGCCCAGCAGATACAGGCGCCCTCACCCCAAGAAGTCAAGGGCTGCCCCACAGGCAGGCGTTCAGAGCTGTCTTATCACCACCACAACAGCGAGCACTGGGAGAGACTTTACCCCCTCACTATCACAACCCAGTCTCCAGTCTTTGCAATGTGCTTGCTGCCCACTATCTCCCCAGATTCACCCAGGTGGGTTGTGGCAGATTACGAAAATGAGGGGAAAGAAAGAGGAGTGGTTTTGCTCAGCCCTGAGGACCAGGGAAGCCTGAAGCCTGCTGAGCTTGTTATTAAAATGTGGAAAGGCCATGACAGAGCTCAAAAGATGGAAGAATGGGATACAGGCAGCAGAAAAATGCTGAGCACCAGGCTTCAGGCAACATGCCGTTTTGAATAAAAAGTAAATGAAAAAATTGCCTATAGAGAGGGGAATGCAAGGAAAGAGGGTGTGGAAAGAGGGTGGCAGAGCGGGGCCTATTGTTCAAGCACTGCTCTCAGATAAATCTTGTTCAGCGTTCCTCCACCAAAAGACTATGAGATGTAGTGAGGCAGAGGAAATCGGTGCAGCTGTTTTATGGTGTTGTTATCCCTGCTGAACTACAGAAGAACAACTGCCTGTCAGGACAAAGGACAACATGCATGCAGTTCTCACCCCATCGGCAACTTGAAAATGGAAATCCCAAATAAAAAAAGTCACATTTCTGCCTGGAAAGTGTTTTCTGCTCCTGTTAACAAGTAGCAGCACCTCAAGGGCTGGCATCATTGGAACAAGCTGCTCAGGAAAGTGATGGAGTCACCATCCTTGGGAGGTATTTAAAAGACATGTAGATGTGGTACTTAGGGATGTGGTTTAGTGGTGAATTTGGCAGCACTGGGTTAATGGCTGGACTTGACGATCTTAAAGGTCTTTTCCAACCTAAGTGATTTTGTCACCAGGGTCACAAGCAAGGTGGCCACAGAGGGCCCATGGCACACACATGGCCAGGGACATTCCACCATGATAGGAAAAGTAGCAGCTGTCTGGACAAGGACCATGCTTTATCCCATGTCATATTTATCCCATCCATATTAACCCCAACAGGCCACTGCTGCTAAAATTACCCTCCCAATCAGACAGGCTTTAGAAAGATGTTTGGAGTTAACTGAATAAGTTGTGGACCAGGAGTCAGAAAAATCAGACAGGTACACTGGAGGCTGGTGACGACAATACGCTTTTTGAAAAGGGTGACCAAAATACTTTGCAGCAGGTGTGGTGTTGGGATTGCATAAACCAAGTGATTAAGCCTGTCCTCTGATGAACAATAACCAAAGAACTCCTATGTGGCTATGTTAGGCAGATACTAGAAACAGCTCCTTTGGATAATTAATACTTATGCACAGAAATGGCAGGCTAAAATTTACACAGGACTTGAAGTGGGTGGGCTGGACCCAGGGGACCACAAAGAGCAGTAAAACTCTGAGCAGTAGTAGAGGATGAATATTCATCCATCCCAGTGAAGTCAGGGGGAAAGTGCCATACAGAGGCCATGTCATTATAAGCATACCTGCAGCAACACAAGCTCAACAGGAACCCCTGCTTGAGTCTTTTTCAGCCTAAATAAAACTTCACAAGTCTGCAAACCTGTTGACCTAGTGGAAATTATTTATCTTTTGCCTCCAAATAATAAGACCAGGATCCAACCTAAACACACAGATCTAAGGAACAACGGATGTCTGGGGACACCCTTGCATTCAGCACAAGCACCTGAATCAGTTCTGATGCAGGTCTCTGAGTCAGGGGAGCGCCTCAGGAAATTGGTGCAGTCTCTTGCAGATCAGCAGGGCTGCTCCTCACCCTTTCTGCTCTAGACACATTTCCATTGCTGAATTAAAAAACCTGGGACTGAATTTAAAAAGCTTCTCCAAGCTGGGGTTTTATGCCCTTTTTCATACACATTACTGATTTATTCAGTCTGTTAAAACAGTGTGGAGAAATAAATCGGAAACTCTGAAGAATACTCTGCCTCAGATGGTAAAATTCATTGAATTACACAACCGCTTGTTCCCCAGGTTATACATAGAGGGCTGCTCTAAAAGGGTAATGAACAACCCTCATCCATTACATCTTCCTACTGGCTGCCAGCAATATGGGAAGCTAAAGCTTCAGAAGGACCTATTGGATCTTGGGGCCCTGCTGTTGGCCTGAAACCCATCCTGCTCTTTCAAAAACATTAAATACACTGGGACGGCCTGATTGATGCCAAAAGTCCACCTCATCCCACATCCTGTCCCTAGTCAGCGCAGATGCTTGGGGAGAGAATGTAAGAACCAAGTAAATAGAGAGTGATTTTTCCCTATAGTGTAGTGATATTTCCTCCCAGCTTCCAGCTATCTGGAGCTTTGAGATTTCCTAAAGAAAAGGCTGTATTTTTATACCTAACAGCCCTCCTCGGGGCTGTTCATTTCCTCATGCATTACTCTAATTGGGCTTTTAATCTGCTTATGCCTAAAGTAGGTAAAAGTAGTGTCTATTATTCCCCATTGCCCAGGAATCCCTTTGCCAGTTCTCATGAGGTTTACAATGTCTCAGCTCTTTCCCATGTAGTTGTTTTTCCCCTCTCATCACCTTACTGCATGCCAGGGCAACATTAAAGGCAGAAATGGATAGAGGTCTCTTCTGTCCAAACCTCTGAGCAAATCAATTACTAGAGCTCAGAATGGTTGCTCAATTGTAAGGGCACTAAAGTGCTTCAACAAAGTTCAGTATTTAAGCATAATACATATGACAACACTAGATCAGCTGTTTGTGGTCATACAAAAACACCATCTCCTGCAGCAGTTTCTCCCTCTCTGTGGTCAGTAGCTGATGTCTAGAAAGAAAATCAGAAGCCAAGTAAGAGTGTGGTGAAATTTCCTCACAGACACCCTCTCCCAAAACTGCCATACTTGTCAATGTCTCACCTCTAGTCAACCCTCAGTCCTATCCTAGAAGTATGTCCAATCCAGGAAATACAAAGGGGGAAATTGTAAAGGTGACTTTTTTTCTCCATTACAAAAAAAAAAGAAGAGTTGAATTTTTGCCAGAGCACTTTAATTTTGTATGAAATAAACCAAAATTCACTCTTGGGAACTTCCACCCATCACAAACCAGCAGCAATTTCAGCATTCCTGGAAAATCTTACGTACAGTGGGCTTACTTCAGTATGACCTTATTAGCCTCAGCCGCTGGTCCATCCAGTATCTGAAGCAGGGCAGCTGAGGGAGCCTCTTGATCACAGCAAGCACCCACACGCACAAAACTACCTTGGCATAAAGGATGGCCTGAACTGCTTTAGCCCTGTCCAGATGCCAGAAAAGCAACACCCCACAGGTAGCAGAGGGATTTTTCTGACGGGACTTGGCAATGGCAGGTTCTGGTCTCTCAGCTAGCACAGCCCCCTTTCCTGCAAAGTTAGCGTGCAAAGGTGAGGAGACTCAGTCCCCAGCCAGCGCGCTCCCGACTTCACACTGCCCAGCGCAGAAAGCCCATGGAAGTGGTTCTTTGAAGGCACCAGCAACAGCAGCAGTGGTTCAATGCCAGGTACTTACCAGAAAGGAGTGTGCCAACAAGTTGGGCTCTCAGGCAGGGTCACTGTGCTGCAGGCAGAACAAGGTGAACCAGCCTCCAGGATCACAGTTAAAAAAGCAGAAAAGAAGCCAGGGCTTGCTTCAGTGAGGAACCAATCATGGATAAAGGGAACAAACTCCTTCCTCCAGTTTGTGCAGGTTGTGTGCATTCTGATGGTCGAAAACACATCCGTCTCACAAGTCAAGAGACAGGTGGGCATGGGAGGGCAACCTGGTATGCCACCCCAGACAGCATGTCTGCTCCTCTCAGCTCCAAGAAAACCAAAAACAACGGGGACAGTTCACAAACCTTCGTCCAGAGCAAAGCTCCTTCTGTGGAGGAGTTTCAGAGCAGGACACTGGCTCTGAGGGAATGCCTGGTGGGGCCAGATGCTGCTCCCCACTCAGCTAGCACAGTGGCACTGAAGTGCAAAGGCCTCTCTGCCATGGCCACCCAGGTCCTGGGCGTGGAAAACCTCAAACCTCACACGCCTTGGCCCTGGCATCAGGGACAGGACCCAGGAAGGAGTGACAAGAGGGAATGGGCTCCGCTCTTCCAAAAATGCCCTCTGGCCCTCTCAGGACACGTGTGGCACAGTGTGCAGCAGGTAAAAGACCACATCACCAGTCTTGGTGTTCCCCCAGCTGTCCCTAGTTGTGCTGTGCTCCTCCTGCTGCTCACCCCACTCTCGGAGGCCAGGCACGAGCCTGCCCATGCCTCACAGGGCCACAGTAAGATGCTGCTGTGTTGGCAGGGAGACAGAACGCTGGCTGTCGCACCATTTCCACCCAGCCCAGCCCCCTGGGGATGGGCAGCGCAGGGAAAAAGCTGTATTTTTTTTGAGCTGAGGCCTTGTGACGGGGCACTGAGAGCACAGTCCTAGGCTGGCAGTGCAGTTGCCTCCTTCCTGCTGGGTATCAGTACAGTGCATGTCCAGGGACTGCCCTCCAGCCTCCTTGAGCAGGCAGCAGAGGCAGACACGTACACAGGTCAGAATTTATTTTCAAATACCTCATTTATATCATTCTCACATGAAATATTTCTTTTGGAATATAGCCTACACTTAGAAAACAGAAGAGTTTTTTTTTTATAAGGCACATCAGATTATAAACTACATAGAGACATCTCCCCCTTATTTGCGCTCATAAAATACTGGTAATTTTAAAAGTAATATTTCTAAAACCTAGACCCTGTGTAGCCCCGTGTAGAGAAGTATCCATAAAGTTATTAGACCTTAGTTTACACATATCTAGTAAAGGGCTATAACAAGTTGTATATAAATCACATCTTTAGAAACAGTCACAGCTGGCTATATTTAAAAGTAATGCTACTCCAGACTATGAAACAGGCTGCTTATAAAATATAACCCACTGCTTCCATATGGCATGATACCAAGCACTATAATCTGCAGAAGAAATTCTGTTATTTTTGCAAATGGAAGCTGCTCAGATTCAAGCCTGTCTCCTCCCCAAAACCACATTTTTGATCGACTGAAACTGTTTTTTACAGACAAGCAAAGCACCCAAGAGAAATCTGGCTGGTTTTCTCCAAGATGTCGGTATGACTGCATATCTGAAATCCTGTCAAAGCATTTAAGTAAGAAATACAAAGGCTCAGATGTTAGCTTCATGACCAGTAAACACTAAACCATTACTAACCAGACAAAACCAAGTTAAATGCATCCAGCTTCTGTGCTATGGAAACTGTTTTTCCAGGCTCTTCCAGTGCAGAAGCCAACATATTTTTATCAAATTAGGCCCTAGGTAAAGATTTCCAACCCATTTTCAAGTTTTCAGCAATGGAACATTACCCATTCTGCACTCATTCTGCTGTAGAGAAGGAAAAAAATATTGCTTGTGTAGCCTATGCCAATTCAGCCCAGAATCCATTCACACAGTGTCATTTTCCTTAATGGGCCAGGAGGTAAACTGTGGTCAGCTTTATCAACTCAAATGGCCTCCACAGTTCCTTATATCAGGCATTGATTCATTTCTGATGAAAAAGGGTTCCAGCCTTCTGTCACTGCAGTTTAGTTTAAGAATAAGGGAAAGGTCACTTCAAGGCTACGGCCAAAGGGGGAAAAAAATGAATATAATCTGATCTTGAAATATCTAGGGGAAAAGAAAAAGTAGTTGTGGTCACAAAAAGGCAGACAAACAGCATAAACTAAATGTCCTCTGCAGAATAAGTTTAAATACTGATTCTTGCAGAGAGTCGCATTATCACTCAGGTTTCTCAAACTCGCTACAACTGCAGTTAGGCTTGGTTCAGTAGAAACTAGATTGAAAGAACAGGTCACACTCAACTCTCTGTTGATTCCACAGCTACATTTTAGGCACATTTCAGTTAATCCGTTGAACTGATCTGGGGAAAAAAGAATTATTAGTTGAACTTCCAGGGTGGCCTCAGCCAATTTCACAACTATAATCTTGGACAAGATTCAACCACAAGTGACTGTTGCCTTTAGAATGGAAACACTAACTGGTTGAAAACAGCATCATGAAGAAGATGCAGCAGCCTCAGTTTCTAGAGTCCAGTTTGTAATAAATCTCAATCTGCCTGATTTGTTACTTGTTTAGCAGCCTTAAAACACAGGGAGGGGCATCCTCAAATTCCTGGCTGTCAACTTAAAACCAGATGTGGTTTACATGGTGCTGTGTGGGTATTTGTTACATCACTTAAAAAAAAACAAAAAAAAACAAAAAAACCCCCCAACAAACCAACATAACAGTATTTACATTCCTTTCAACTGAAACAGATGAACTGTCGTCAAGTCTGCAAAAATACAGAGGAAATTGCCACTGCTCGAGGTAGCGAGTTAAAGCTTGGTCATGTTCTTGGGCTTCCACTCGGCTTCCTGGGAAAGGCAGGGGAAGGAGGATAGAAAGGACTTTCACAAAGTCAGGAGGTGACAAATGAGATGTCAGCTCCATAAGGGATTAGGTTCCCTCACCACAAGCTGAAGGTATACTCTTGACCTTTTTAACTATGGCATTTGCGTATTGATTACACCTCTTGCATACCCTTTTTAAAGTGATCCCTAAGAGTGTTGGCTTGGGAAGACACAGAGAAGGGAGCAGGAGTGGGGTTTTAAAGCTACAAATGTCAGTTAGGAGGCACAGTGTTATTTTTCCCTTTGATCGTCCACGTACATACAGAGCTCTACGCTTCCGCCGTTACTTGTGCGTTCCTCCTGCGAAACCCTGGCAGTGAAGGCCTCTGGTGTGTGCTCCTCCCAATCAATCCTTACAACCTCACAACACAAAAAGTTGAATCCTTTGGACAAATCCTTCTACGCTCACAGACACACGGTGCTTTTTTTCCCCTCAGTGAGAAGCTTTAGTCACAAAACTGGATGCCAGACCTGATTTATAGCAATTATTTAACTAAGAATCCTTCTGCAACCTTCAAAAGGGCAACTGAGATATCCAGTAGCAACATATACACATACATACAGATCTACACTATACACTCGGGACGACACAATTTGAGATTTCAGCTAATATAGCCTCTATGCGATTTCCTCAGAGCAGCACTCAGGTCCTTGCAACCCCTATACAAAACAGCAGTATTTTTTCCACCAGGATTTGGAGAGGTTTTTCATCTTGTCTGGAGTCCTACACTTGGATTTCTTTGGTTGCTGCTGGGTATCTGAGTACTGAATACCAGCCACGATGGCTGCATCAAAGACCTCCTTGAGGTTTTTCTGAGTCAAAGCAGAGCACTCAATGTAGGACGCAGCTTTCATTTCCTCGGCACAGAGCTTCGCAGCCTCCTCCGAGACCGGCTTTTCTTTACACTTGTCCAGCTCGATGAGGACTTTGACATCCTCCCGGAGGTCCGACTGTGTTCCAACCAGGATAATGGGTGCCTTGGGGCAGTGGCATCGAATTTCAGGAACCCACTTCTCACTCACATTCTGGAAGGATGACGGGCTCACCACACTGAAGCACAGCAAGAAGATGTCCGTGTTGGTGTAGCACAGAGGCCTGAGCTTGTCAAATTCATCCTGCATGGAACAAAATTGCATTAGCACCTGACAGAAAGAGCAGCTCTAGCCTGCTGCTGACCTTTGGGGAAGCTGAGGATCACCTGCCACTGCCCCCTTGAAAAGCACCTCAAAATGAGCCCCCAGAGTACCCAACAAGGTGTGTTACAAGCAGAAGTTGCCTGTACTCAGCCTGAGGTCTCATGGCTGCCAGCCAGCTGGCACCCTGCCACTGCCAGGCACACAGGACGAAGGTGGTGGCTTCCCCGCGTACCTGAGATATTCTGATTCATGCCACAGGTTATTTCAAGTGCTTAAATATTTCCTTTGCTCTTTGTACAAAGGCTCAGCAAGAAGCAAAGCTGCGGGAAGCAGGCTACAGCACAGGAAGCCAAAAACTGAAGAGGGAAAGAGTACTTTCTACAGGGCCACCTCTTATAGGGGTGACTCAGTGAGCAGCTCTGATGAGGAGCACCCTATGTACCCCAAAGCTGCTCTGCTGACAGATCAGAGAGCAGGCATGTGGCAGCAGGTACCTTTCTGGGTACCTTGGCTGGAGTTGGCTTTTAAACTGGTAACTACTTAACAACAGGGAGCCCCTGGTGGCCTAGTGGTTAGATCACAGGACCTTCACCGCTGAGGCCTGGGTTCGATTCCAGCCAGGGAT
>JAWMRA010000113.1:43225165-43251290 GCA_035584735.1 Pseudotriccus pelzelni
GACGGTGGCAGCGAGGTCCTTAGAACGTAGGTGGATTGCCTTACAGGGCTAACGAGCTCCACCTGCCCGGGGAGTGATAGATAGCTTATATAAAATCATAATTATTAAATATTATGTTATGTATATTTATTACGTATTATATTATTATAATGCATGTGTTTTATTATCGTGTATTATATCCCTGCTGAAGGCAAGGAACGTTAACGACAGGGGAATATTCAGGGCAGGGAGAGCAGGCGGCGCCCGGCTGTGGATCCCTCACCTGCTGCCGGCTGTACTCGAAGGGGTCGGGGTCGTAGGAGGAGCCTCGGATGCCGATCTGCACCACGCGGCTGCGGTCCAGCAGCCCCTCCTCCGCACAGCGCCGGAACGGGGTCCCGTGGTAGATCCTCTCCCCCAGGGCCGTGTCCCCCGTGTCCGTGTGAGCATCCACGTGCACCAGGCCCACGGCACCGTGTCTGCTCCAGACAGGGGGGACACACTAGTCCTCACCCTGTGCACAACGGCCCTGCCCACCCAGGGGCGTTCCCGAGGCGCTTCCCAGGTCCTTATTTTACATTTCCAGTTTTAAAAACTTACTTTGCTGCCAGGGCCTGCAGGATTGGGTACGTTATGGTGTGATCTCCACCTGCAGCAGGACAGGGAAGAGAGGGTAACACGCTGCAAGAGCTGCTCAGCACTCACTACCTTTGTTCCCAGGTATTTTTTTCTCCTCCTTGCATTTATCCTGCACTTTATACACCCCAGAGCTTCAGTCCTGAAGGAATACCCGAGGCTCCTGAGTGCAGGTTGCATCCTTTCTCCTTCTTCCTCACAGAGAGGACCAGGGATGCAGGACTGCCAGCAGGGACAGCCAGTGGAGCAGGACCCTTGACTGGGCTTATGAACAGACACTTGGTCCATTTCTGAGGATGCTGTAACTGGTGATTTGCCCCTCATTACCCTACACATTCTCTTCCTTTAGCAATGCCAAGCTGTGACAGCTGCAAACTTGAACAAGTGCCCAAAACAGGCCTCATGCAAAGCCAGGCACGCCCACAGCTGGAGGGACACAAGGGACGTGTCCTGGTCTGGTTATGCAGGACACCAAAAACACATCACTGACTGTATTTACACACTGATCCATGCTCATCATTTTTGACCTAAAAGAGGCATCAAAGAACAGTCAGTCCAGCAAAGAGCCCGTGCATTTACCCAAGATACAGCCCAACTCCCCACACAGGGGATGGATGCACCACTCACCCTCTGCTGCGTTTGGATTGAATGATGGGAGGGAGAAGGAGGAGGAGTTCAGCTGCCCAGGGACACAGTGGCAGGACAGGGAGACACACGGTCCTTACCCAAGGTGAGTGGCACACAGCCAGAGGCCACGATCTCCTGGTAGGACTCTCGGATGAGGCGGCAGCTGTCGGGCAGGTTGTAGAGGTTCACGTTCACGTCCCCGATGTCAGCGACCCGCAGGGAGTCGAAAGGCGCTGCCCCGGTGCTGCCGTTGTACCTCCTCACCATGGCCGACTCCGCGCGGATCTGACGTGGGCCAAACCTGGGGAATGGCGCGGCTGGGAAAAGCCACCGGGCAGAGCTCCCAGCGCTCCTCTCAGCAGAGTAGAGCAGTGCCAGAGTGAAGCACCAGCTCCCCATGGCTCGCCCTTACCTGGCTCCCGGCCGGTTGGATGTACCTGTGTCCAGCGGGACACCGACGAACGCCGCGTCCAGTCCCTGCGCTGACGCCTGCACGGGGAGCCTCATCATGGAGCAGACCCCCACGGGCCGAGCCACGAGCAGGGCGCTGGGGGGCACATTGAACTGTGAGCCCCAGCGGCAAGGGGCCCTGCTCCCCGGGATCAGGGGCTGGAGGAACCCCCTGGACACACTGGGTGAGGAGCCGGAGGAGGCCAGAGGAGCCAGGAGCCACGGGCCGCCGTGTGAGGTAGCCACTGCAGTGGTCACAGCCAGCTTGTGAGTGCAGGGCCCAGCTCGCCAGGGCGGCAGTTGGAAGCAGCCAGCCCACAGCAGGTGCCTCATCCTGCTCCACAGACTCCCACCCTCTATCCACAGGGAACACAGCGAGAGGTGCTGTGGAGCCGGTTCCGTCTCCACTCGAGTGCCAGGGGTGGGTAGAGAGCCAGCAGCCTCTGCCAAGCCTCCCTCCAGGGTTCAAAGTGCAGTCGGACACCCCACTGCCCAGGGAATGGCAGAGATCCTGCCCAGTCACCCCCTTTCCCAATGGCACAGTCCTGGCAAACACCAGGAGCAAACACGGCAGCGAGAGGCTTTAGCTCCAGCGTCTCCACCAAGAGCCTGCGGGGATTAGCAGGACAGGGCAGGAGGGGATGCACTGGGAAACGTCCCAGTTTGCTCCCCCCGGGCATTCACAGACAGCATGGCAGCATTTGCAGGATTAACCGCTTGCACTTTTAACCTGCACCTCACAAAAGCACCCAGAATGCTGAAGAATCATAAAAACGGAAGGCAGGAGGGAAAGAAAACAAAAGGAAAGTCCCAGCTCAGCAGAACGACGGGCGGACAAAATGCAAGCACAGGGGAAGCATTAACAGGGATTCAAGGACCAGAGGGACAAGCTGCGGGACAAGCATTTTAGGCTGGTTTTGAGGACAGATGAAATGAATGCCAGGGTAAGCAAGTTTCCAGTGTCTGGAGTTGACCAACACAGATTAAACCCTGGCTGGGCGAACACCAACACACTTGAAATCAGATGGCTCCAGCTCCTGATTCTGCTCCCTACTCATGTAGAGACTAGACCTGAGAGAGGGAAAGGCATGGGAATGATATTCACAGCAGAAAGAGGGCTCAGAGCAGAGATCCACCACACAGGGACAGTATTCACTCTTTAAAAGGCTCGAGGCAGTGTCCAGGGAACATGCCTCGCTGCCAGACCTGGGCACAGAGCTCACGGGAGAACACACACACCCCCAAGGCAGCAAAGACACACTGCAAGAATTCAGTATTGTAAGAAAAAGCAGCAGCCATGTTGGTTGGGTCAGATCAATATTACAAAGGTCTTTTTTTGCAACTTTTTAACCCAAAGAGCTCAATTTTCTGTGATTCCCTGTTTGCTGAATCAACATGCTGTGCAGGATCCTGGCAGAAAATGATCATGTGATGATTAGGGATATCAGCCACTGCTGTCATCCACCTGGAAAGTGCAGGAGCAGCCAGATATACCGTGCAAGAGAGCATAAAACAGGCACATCCAAAAGCAAAATCCATTCCTCTTTGGGAAACTCACTTAGAATAAAATACCATGTTCCACAGTCAGCACTGGAAAGAGCTGAACAATTGTTTAAGGCACCATGGATTGAGAGAACCCACACAGCCACAGAGCTTAATCTTCAATTTATTGTGCAACAAGCGTAAATAACGTTGTCCCCAAGTTCCTCTAAACACATTTATAGACACAAAATTGAATGATGTTTCATAAACACGGCTGTTGTTATTTGAAGACTGATGTCTCCTGTCCTCCCTACCGAAGGATATTATTTCACTGAATTAAAAACAGGCAGGTAAAACAGCAGAGCATCAGACTAAGCTCTTCAAGCAGGTGCTGCTGCTCAGCCTCATTTTGTTTGGAGCACCATCCCTAACTGGACAGTCTGACTCAGCCTTGGACCCTGCGGCAGCGTCACCACACAGCTACAACAGTTAAGAGCAGACACAAGCGGGGTTTGAGGACGATGTGCTTCCTCTATCCTGCGTACAACCGTGAGGTACTCTATGCTGCTGACGCTCATGTTACCAGGCAGCACCTCACCAGGAGGCTGCCAGGCTCGTCATTTTGCAGCTCACAGGAATATCAGCCTCAGACCACCACTGGTTTCCCCAAGAACAGAGGAACGGCACGTCCCTTTGTCGGCTCAGCTTTCTCCGAGCGTTGTTGAAATTGTGATGTTGCCATGTAAAGTGCAGACAGTGCCTTCTCCCACTCACCCCATCTCAAAAGGTACCTGCTCCACTCAACACACAAGTCGAGAAAGAATTCCCAAATAGGAGCAAAACCAACCACGTACCTCAGGACACCTGCAAGGTCCACACATGCTCCCACCCAGAGAAGTAAGGAAGCAAGGGCATCTCCTCTAGCAGGGGGAGAAAAGCAGGGTGTGCTAACACTTGCTAGAGGAAACTCAAGCTCTTAAACACAGGCCTGCAGTTTGTTCCCTAAAGCACTACAGGATTCTGGGCAGACAGAAAGGACAGGTTCCTATGTGCCTTTAGAAAGTGCCATTTATCTGAGATGCTCGTGTTCCAGGTGCTTCCTTCACCCAGAGTGGCTTCTCCAGGCCAGCAACAGGAATATTGCTGCCCAGAGGTCTTCAAACTCAAGGTTTGCCAAAAAGCACATCTTCATTTTGGTTTCCACTTGACTTTTATCCACCAGCCTGTTGGTGAGCAGGGTGGCAGCAGACTGGCAGAGGAGCCAGGCGATCATCTGGTCGGGTTTCAGGGTCCTGGATGCTACAACACTGTCACCCCAGAGGCTCAGGTGAAGCACATTAGCAGCAACTCTCGCAGACAACCTCTGCAAGAGGAGGGAGAGGGAAGGTTAGCTGATCCCTCTGCACTCAGTCTCATCATCAGTACGGAGCATCTGCACTGACAAAACTCCCTGTCAATTAAAAGCTCTTTGTGATGATTTGTGTCAGGCTGCTGAGTGAAATCCCAAATTTGAGGTCCAGCCCTGACACAAATATCTGCTGAAATCCCTGAACTGATTCAGCACCACTGTCCCACAGCAAAGACTTTTTGTTTGTGACTTGACCCTTATGGAGGCTGCAGCGAGATCTGGATCAACTCCTGCACCCACAGCCCTCCAAGGCAAAACAAGCCACAAATGACACTCCCAAAGGGCATATCTTGAAGACAACGGTGTCTTACCTTGTTGGGATCCCTCTGAAGCAGCATCTTTATCACCTGCTTCACCTCCAGGGGCACATGATCAGGCAGGAGCGGCAGCTGGTCCTCCTGGTAACTTCTGCTTTCCAGAGTCGAGTCCCCGTGGCCATAGAAAGGATTGGCCAGGCCCAGGATTTCGTAGGCGATCGCTCCAACAGCCCAAGCATCGGCTTTACTGTAGTTGATCACTGTGCCTGGACCAGGTGACGCTGTGATCACCTGCCACGGGGAGGGGGATGCTCAAATAAACAGCCCGAGTGCGGCCTCGGCGCTAAAATTTGATTTTCAATGGTCAAATCAGCATTTTTTCCTGTAATAAACTGAAAGACTGAAACCAAAGGTGGGTTCCCTCGAGATCTCCAGTGTGTAAATATTCCCCATTGGCACAGAATAAGCCTCTAGAGGCACTGCTCAGCCCACTGGGATGCTGGGAGGAGTTTGGACATTGCACCTAAGCTTTAGTTGTTGCCACTGACTGGCATTCTCTGAGTCCCAAGGGCTATTTCCTGCTGGAACTATAGACACAGGAGACATGGAGATGAACAACCGACACCACGGCAAGCTGCTCCAGGTCCAGCAGGCAGTTAAGGGTGTCTTGGCTTTTATTAGGGTTATCATTAGAGAAATAAAAAGGAACTGTAAATAATTTCACAACCACCTTGAACTTCAGCCAAAAACCACTGTTGCAACACAAGGACTGCTGCCCATAATTCTTTACAGTTACACAGGAAGGGGCCTGAATCTGACTGAAGAGTAAATTTGGGGGGGAAAGACACCAACTGATTACGATTCACCTGTTAAGAGCTCAAGGTGTCCATTGGACAGCGCTCAGCTCAGGCTTCACCAAGCCTAACTTAAGTTAGGACATGGACCTTCTATGCTGCCAAAACTTTTAGTCCCGACAGCAGGACAAGCAGAAAACCAGCACCACAAACCAGCACTTCAGGGGGACTTACCTCTGGTGCCATAAGGCAGCCATTGCCACCCCGATCCACGTAGGAGCTGGTGAAAGGCAGCCTCAGGCCAACTTTTTCATCTGCCAGACAGCAGCCAAAGTCGGTGATGACCAGCCAGGGGCAGCCAGCTGTGAATAACACAAGGTTAGGGGTCAGTTTGGGAGGACACGGCTGCACTAAACACCACATCACACCAACAGTCCAGCTTGGTGTCCTTTGCAAACTGAGTGAGGGTTTGAATGAGATAAGCTTTAAGGTCCCATCCCAACCCAGGCCATTCTAGGATTCTATGATCCTAAATTCTGAGCACCGGGGAAGAGGGAATCCTCCATATCACGTGCCCTGTCTCAGGGAAGGCACGATACATTCCAGTACTCTCTGTCTCTCCCTGATACTCTTCAACCTAATTCTTCCACTCCTAATTACACAGACCTGCCTGCTTCCTGCCCATTTAAATCTCAATCACACTGAAAACAAGCTCAGGTAATTAAAATCTCTGTTGGAGGCTGACAGAACAAGCCCATGAAAAAGCTGCTTTTGGCCATAACAGCTGATTCCCCTTGCTCCCAATCCATGTTTCACCATCCCAGGGTGCAGCAGAATTAACCTGGCTATGGGGTAAGATTTTAAGAGGCTCTCTGTGCAGTTTGGCTTGAGAGAGATGACAGAGCCAATAGCCTGAAGCAAAGGCACCTGCAGCATCCCAAATGTGGCGTTCTCAGATGCTGCAGTAAACACTGGCTGTGCTCATGCAATGCATCACCTCAGCAATACTCTGTGTCCATGTTAATGATCCAAAACCTCACGCACAGACAGGATCCATGACTTCCCCACTGCTGCAGTGACACCAAACACTAAGCTAAAAATTAAACCTGCGACTCTTCAAAGGGTTTGATGCTTTTTTCCCCCCTCCCCCCACATGCAGCTGGGTGAGACTTCCCTGAATACCTACACAACTGTATCCCTTCTGCGAATTAATTGGCATTTATCCTCAGGGATCTACGTACCAGAATCGAATTCAACCAAGATGTTGTCAGACTTGAGGTCTCTGTGTGCTATCCCATGTCGAACAAGATGGTCCACGCCTTCCAAGAGCTGTAAAATCATCATTGTGGAGAGGCGAACATCCGGAGTGTTCTCCCGCAGGTATTGGCGCAGTGTGCAAGGATAACTAGACAGAACAAGGAAAAACTGGGAATTAGCATCCTGGAAGCTTATCACTGGCAGTTCAACCTCCGTGTTGGCTCACCTCATTACTGATTCTACTCCATCTCTAGCAGCGTGCTCAGACTAAAGGTGAAGTTCAGGCTTAGGAGGGCAGGCGAATGGGGACAAACTCCACATTTCTTACTTTAATTTGGGGTAATTATTAAAAAGAACGGTTTGTGTTCATTGTGGAAGCAGCGTTAGAATCTCAAGGACTTGGAACGGTCCTGGGAAGCGTTTCCAAGAGCATACTCTGCTCTTTGGCAGCAGCCCAGGCCCAAGCTTTGCAGGGGCCTGCATAGCACCGAGTACCCACGTCACATTAACCAGATCTTCTCCACCTACTTCTTCATCACCAAGAAGAGTGTCCGGCTGTGACCGATCCCTCTGGGATTCAGGCTCAATGGAAGCATGTCGGGATAGTCAGCAAAGGCTCCAGGCAGCAAAGGGACAGAGGAGGTGAACGCTCGGATCACCTGGATTATATTCGGATGGGGTTGCAACTTCTTCCTCCTGAGGATGGGTTTTCTGTGTGGAAGGAGAGACACCACAGACTGCATCAGTCTCCTGGTCAGTTCTGATGGATCACAGACATGTTGCTGTTATTTCTGGAATTACTTTCCATTAATATGGGAAGTCCTCCCCACCAAAGGGTTCCACAGCAGCGAGCAAACACATTTATTCTGCACTGCAAACCTCATCAGAGAGAGATTAAAGCTGCACAGCGTGGATTACAGGACTGCACGTTAAGCAAATAGTCAGACATTCACATCCTGAATTCATTCAGTGAGGAAGAGGGGCAGCCTCTCTGTCCTCATGACCCCTTTCCCAAGTGGCATCTTCGGCCCAGCATTTCCAAGGTGGACGCAGAGCATCTGCAGCTCAAGTGGATCCACCACAGCAGCTTCCAGTACCTTTTCTAGACTGTAGAATCTACCACAGCAAACTGAGCCGGCCAAGGCTTCACAGGGGCTCTCCTGTAACTGGATTTCTCCATATTCCATGGCCACACGGGAAATAAAGGTGCTTAACCTGCACTACAAACGAAGCTTTGATAGAAACCCCCACATATAACACTCAGCCTTTCATTTTATTCCAGTCCTACAAAACCTTCCACACTGCTAACAAGGTCAGAGCCAGTCAGAGGCTGCTCTTCTGTTCAAAAAGAGCTACAACAGCTCTAGTGGAAAAAATCCAAACACAATTACTTTGTTAGACACAAAATAAGGTCAATCTCACGTCAGAAGTATCAATTTAGACCCTCTATGTTATGGCACAAGCAGGAAGCTCTCACTATCATGAAAAGCAGGTTACCTGTCTGCATCTGCAACACAGACCTCTCATCCCTTGAATGTCAAATACCCCTTTGGCTGCTCTGTTGCATTCCCAGCCAACCACATAGGGCACAGCATTCATTATTCATCTGTATTGGCAGCCGGGATGGATTTGAAATTTAAATCAGGCAATCTGGGCTATGGACTCCATTGTTTCAAACAGAACAAAAAGATGTATTTTTGAACAAAAAGATAGCTAACTTGAGGTAATTTAAAAGTTTCCATGAGATTTTCCACCTTCATGCTGCTTGTTCGCTTCCTACTCAGGTGAAAGAGTGGGAACAGTCATTTCCATTTTCCTTCTCACTGGTTTCCCTGCACTAACCCAGTTTCAATCTCCCTGCCCAGCACCCATTTTACACCAAACCAGTTCTCAAATCTCACAGTCAAATTGTATTACAGTGAAATCACTTGATGTTTAATACACTCAAACTGTTACCTACTGCAGGTGTGTATTTCTGCAATTAAAAGGCACCACGGTGCATATTTAAATGATCTTTAATCAGTGGCTCCTCCAGCCTTTGACTCAGCAGCTACCAACACATTTCACACACAGAGAAGCTAAGGCATTGGGCTGGAAGTGCCTGGCCACAGCCACCCATCAGACTCTTGGCAGGACCCCAAATGCTCCCAAAATATTGACATGCCCTTCCAACACCCTCTGGACCACAAAGGTTAGCTGTGGGTATTCCTTGCACACCAAATAATAATCCCCAGGTTTATTTCCTTTCAGGAACTATTCTAGAAAGCTCTGGCCACCTTCTTAACAGTGTATATTGCTGCAAAATTAATCCATGGATAGAATTCGCCCATCACCATTTGAGAGCCATCCCCATTTCCATAGTGTCCATACCTGCGGCCGGACACAGCTCCGTATTCCCCGGATAAAGCAACTCCAGTGGCTGGTACGAGCTCTCGGCCCATGGCGTTGAGGATGGCTTCACTTGAGGAACCAGCCTACAACAACAACCACACCCCACGTTGGTTTAAGCTCCAAAATCATCGACTGCAGGCTGAAAACAGACAATCCTGATGCTGGCACTGTGTCCGGAGCTGGATCCACTGAGACAAAAGTCCAGGGACTCCCCTCCCTTGAAAATCAGGGAAGGCAATTAACTACTTAAAGAATTCACCAAGGGATGTGGCAAGGCCTTTACCCACAGAAAGAAATTATCTGTTTGTCACTTCAAATGCGCCCTCAACACTCAGCACTCCAAGCTACACCTTCACACTCACTCTCAAGTCCCAAAAGTGGAAAAGCCCACAGCTAAACGCCAGGGTACTTCTGGAGCCCAGTGGATTCCAGATGCTGGCATTTTGGAAGACTCTCTTGGAACATCCACTTGTCACATTGAGTGCCACTAAACCTCTTCCATAGGGAAAGCCCTGTGGGTTTTTTTTAATGTGAAATAGCCACACTGCGGGGTTGGATCACCAGTCACATGGGGTGGGAAATCTGGAGCAGATCTTGGCCAGTCACCTCGCAGCAAGGGGACCCAGCAGGAAGGTTACTGCCTATCCTGTGACTCTTCAGGAAGAAACTCCATCTCTGTGCTGACACTGACAGAACACCAATTCCTAAATCACAGGTTTTCCCATTCTGAGACCTTTCCATCAGAGCCAGCTTCAGAAAACCTTTTCTTCCCAAAACATCCCCTCCATACCCAACAATTCCAGCAGCAGGAGCTCTCAGTGCCGGTTCCAGAGGATGATGAACGCTAATTACCTCACTCTGGGACTCCTTCCTAACACTCCATGTCTCCAGTGTCACCTACCAACAGCTTTGTTGTGACACACTCATCCTGCGCTCCATAATTAGCGCTTTCAACACTCCAGTATTAAAACATTCCAGCCAAAATTCCCCAGCGACAGACACAGGGACTCAGAGCTGCCTCCTTACCGAAATATTCCACATCATTTTGATAGCTAAGGGAAAAGCCCCTTTCGGCTGGTGTTTCACTACAGGCTCCTCCTCAGCTGCCCGGGAAGCCGAGCCACGATCCGGCTGCACGGCAGGGAGATGGCTGCTCTCGGCACATTCCCGAGGACTGGGAGAGAAAGGAATAGCTGCTTCGTACACGGCGGCACTGCAGCCCTTCCCGATGGGTTGGCCGATGAGATACTCCTCCAGCTTGAAGCCTTGCCAGCGGAAGGAGCTCAGGGGATCTTTCTGAGGCTTGTTCTTCCCAACAAACACCGTCTGAAAGGAATAAGAACAGAAGAACATGCTCAGTTATTCCAGACTTCCCAGCGAGGGAGAACTTGGTATTTAGGTGGTTATTACACATCCTGCTGGGTTGGTCAACCTGAAAGCCACAATCAAGGGTTAACCACGGGGCTTAAATCACTGTATCCAGGAGAAAAATAATCTGCAGACCATGTATTTTTGTCTGGAACAATCTACTCCTAAAATAGTCTTTTCCAAAGGTGCCCTTTCTGAGGGACAAAAAGGAATGAGGAGGGAGATTAATCTGCCAACTAGAATATAAATATATTCTGCCCAGAGAGGCTGTGGCTTCCCCATCCTTGGAAGTGTTCAAGGCCAGGTAGGGCCGTGCTTGGAGCAACCTGGGATAATGGAAGGTGTCCCTGCCCATGGCAGAGGGTAGAATGAGAAGAGCTTTAAGGTCCGTACATCCCAAATCATTCCATGATTCTGTGACTGTGTAAAGACAAGTCTAACTGAATACTTCTAAAAAGAGACGCACTGTTACGTTTTTCTCGCTCTCCATAAATAAATCAGGCAAAAAACATTTAAAAGAAAACCCAAATAAGGCAACAACAGGAAGAACAATGCCCTGAGCTTTTCTGGCAGCCAAGTACAAGGATTGGTTAGGTCGAGAAAGAGTGAATTCATGATGGGAGGGAGCTGGGGGAGGAAATCAAGAGATGTGAGAAAACACACAGGAGGCTGTTCTGGAGTTTGAGCACAGGTCTGGTGGTGCCCCAATTGTCACCTGCACCAACACAAACCAGTGCACTTCTCTACAGCCCCAACGTGGTGGTGGCCACCCCAGGGATGTGTCATGGGACAAACGGACACAGATTCAGGGACATCAAATGGAACTACCTGGTGAGAGCAGGGGAGAGAAAGCATCCTGAGAAACTTCAGGGAAAGGCAGAACCTCCACAGGAACGTGTCTGCCAGCCAGTGGAGCCAGTGACAGCTGGCTCTGGGCATCAAAGGTCTATTTTTACCCAGGAAATATGTTCAGCACCATCCGTCACCAGTGCCCTGCCAGCACAGCCTGGCCCAGCACCGCGGGGTCCTTGTCTGTCTCAGGGAGACGTGACAAACCTGGGGGACAACACCAGTGTCCTGGGGCACGAGACCCCCACCAGCAGGGCCCTGACCCACTCCTTTTGTGGGGACCCCACCAGTACCTGCTTTAAGGTGTCAAGAGGCTGCTGAGCAAGAGGCTTCTCCAGGACCCTTTTCCGGGGAAGGAAGAGGTGCCTGTGAGGCTGCTCCCAGCAGTTCCCACCTTTGAGGATGTGCCTGAGGGCTGCTCACAGCTGCACCCTCCCACCTCCTTGGGGGAAGATGGGGAGCTGTTTTTGGGGGGCTCCCCGCTGCAGTGACCCCCCCTCCCCTTTATGGGGGGTGTCCAAGGTGCTCCCCGAAGCAAGGACTCCCATTCCCTTCATGGGGGGTGCCTGGGAGGACTCCTCAAAGTAGGAACCCCCTGTGCCCTTCACGAGGCGTTTCTGAGGGTCTCCCTAGAACAAACCCCCCATCCCCTTCACGGGGGGTGTCTGAGAGGCTTCCCCAGCAGTTTCCCCCTCCCCTTCACGAAGGGCGCCCCAAGCGCTCCCCCAGCGGGATCCCCGGGGTCGCCGCCGCCGCCGCCCCCTCCCCACCTGGATATGCCGGCACGCCGCCTCGGCCCGTCGCTGCTCCTCCAGGCGTGGCTCCACCAGCCCCAGCGCCATGGCCAGCGCCAGGCAGGCCCCGCCGGGCCCCCGCCGCGCCACGGCCGCCAGCCCGGCCGCAGGGCCGCGCAGGAGGAGGCGGCCGGCGGCCGGCAGCCAGGACAGCCACGGCCGCCATGGCGAGGCCGGCGGGGCGGCGCGGAGGCCGGTGCGGGGGTCGGTGCGGGGGTCGGCGCGGGGGTGGACACGGGGGGCGCAGGGCGGGCGGCACCGCGGCAGCAGCCGCAGGGCCCGGGCCAGGAGCAGCCGAACCGCCATGGCTGCCTGAGGGACCGAGGGGCGGGGCCGGGGGGCGGGGCTAGAGGAAAGCGGGGCCAATGGGGAGGGAGGACGCGCCCCGAGGCCACGCCCAAGGGCGGTGCGAGGCCACGCCCACAGAGGGCACGGGACGGGAGCGGAAAGGAATGGGGAATGGGAACGGGAAGGGAGTGGGGCAGGGAATGGGACATGGAATGAGGCATGGAGTGGGACAGGGACCGGGGCAGGGAACGAGGCATAGAATAGGGCATGGAATAGGGCGAGGAATGGGACGTGGAATGGGGAAAGGAATGGGGTATGGAGTGGGGCATGGATTAGGGCATGAAGTGGGGCATGGAATAGGGTATGGAATGGGAGGGCATGAAGCGGGACATGGAGCAGGGCATGGAGCAGGCCATGGAGCAGGACATGGAGCAGGGCAGGGAGCAGGCCATGGAGCAGGACATGGAGCAGGGCAGGGAGCAGGGCATGGAGCAGGACATGGAGCAGGGCATGGAACAGGGCAGGGAGCAGGACATGGAGCAGGACATGGATCAGGGTGCAGCCAAGGTACAGCCCTGTGCAATGCAGGGCACGGGGCAGGGCACAGCTGGGTGTGCCTTGTGCTTGGCAGGGCATTGTCCTGGTTATGGGACAGGGGATTGGTCAAGGGCAGCAATTTCCCAGGTAGCCAGTCCTGCAGGGGCTGCCAGCATCTCTCCAGAGAGAGATGTCCTTGTCTCCAGCAAGAGACCAAGTCTATAGCCACACAAATTAATAAGATGGGCCAAGGAATGTTTTCCACCCCCAAGACCCATTGGCATGCCCAGCCATTCCCAAAGGGATGTGCTCCTGTCCTCCCAGAGCAGGAGAGCTGCCCAAACCACCTGCCGAGAGCCACCCCAGCTCCTGAAATATGCCTGGGCATTGGCAGCAAACTCACGCAAGGGCAATGCCAACCATTTAATTGCATGGGCAACTGCCTGGGCCTGTGACTGCCTTTACTTTATTAATTTATTAGTACCTTGCTGCTAGCCTACACTTGTACAGACAGAGAGCTTGCCATTAGCAAGGGCAATAAAGTGCCTGTGAGGGAAAAGTCCAGGGTGTTTCATTGGTTTTAATAGAGAAAGGTGCTTTCTCCTCTGGGGTTCCGTCTCTTTTGTCCTGGTCACTGTGGAGCTAGGTTTGGTTGATTCAGACAAGGAGGGTTTTTTTGTGCAGTGCCTAGCAGAGGGAGCCTTGATGGCCATGCATCACTGCCATCCCAGCGGATGCTTCTGTTGCTGTTATAAACATAATACAGCCAGGTTTAAGACAGGGATGTAATGCTCTGAGTGGCCAGCTTACTGAAGGGAACAAAGAAATGATTATAGGGCTAGGGAAAAAATAAGGGGGGGAAAAAAACTAAAAGAAAACAAAGAGCCATTGACAAGAGACAAATTAGTTAGGTCTCGAGTGTCCTCCTCCATCTGATAAAACAAAAATGTCCAGAGCAACAATTAACAAAAAAAATATGAGGGATAGAATATCTCTGTTTAGCTCCAGGTATTGACTGTACACAGGGCTCTTTTTTTTTGGTGGTTGTTCTCATGCTTTGGGTTATCTTGAGTCTTAGTTAATGTAGAGCTGGTTGCATGTGTGTATGTGTGTGTGTGGTGCAGTCCCCACAGGTCTGAGAGCTGTCTTTTGTGAAGGAAGGGAAGCTCTGCTGAAGGGCAGCAAAGTAGCAAAGCAGGCACAGAGGATACAGGAATGTGCTTTGGCTGCTCCTAAGGAAACACAGCTCAGGGGTAGGAATTAGTGCTGGAAAAGGACTCAGAACTAGAGGCAAATCCAGCAGGTGGTTAAGGTTGGGAAGACAGCACCAAATAAAACGAAGGCAACAGAAAAGGAAAGCTGAGGAGAGTGTTGCTCCTGGGCTGCTCTGGGGTACATTTCTCATGTCTGGCTCACTAGCAGGCAGTGAAGCGGGGAAAGGATGGGCTGTGCCCACAAGAGGGCTGTATGAACAACAGGGAGCTGAACGCTGTTTGGTTTTGCCACATCAAGGAGGAAGGGAATAATCCGTTCTGCACAGCATGTGGAGGTAAATAAAGAAATATGTAATGAGCTCAAACTGCAGCACAGAAAGCTCAATACAAACAGCAAGACAAACTTTCTAATGTTGTGGACCATTGCATATTGCAGTTGCCTCCAGGGACTGAGGCATCTCTAGAAAGGTAAGACACCCAGAGCTGTCAGGAATGGTTAGGAACAGCTGATTTTGTTTCTAGGCAACTGGGGTGCAGTGGTGTTTCCTGACAGTTGCTCTCCCAACCATACTTTTGGAAAACAATCCAAAGACTGTCAAGTGCTATGGCTCCGCGGTGATTTTCACTGACAACAGAAAGGAGACTAGACAAAGGCTAGGATACATTTCAGTGTTCTTGCTCTCTTACTGTAATGTTTGTTTACATGTGTGGAAGTAGATGCACCTGTTCCATTCACTTTTTCTCCATTCACTTCACTGACCACCTCCTCTTGTCCTGTGAATCATTGGTGTGTCCCTGAAATGCAGCCTGAAAACCGTAGGACTGGATAATCTCATGGGAGCTGTTTTGGGTCCCTTCACTGTGTGAATGTGACCAGCTGCCCAGTGCCAGGCACTGCCCCAGGGGACTGTTCATCTCTGTGGGTGAGGCACAAATGGGTGTTGGGCTCCGAGCAAAGCCCGGCCCATCTCATGCTGCCGGCTGCTGATCAAAAGCCTGTGAAAAGACATAGTCAAGACCTGCCAGATATACAACTAGGTGCCATTAAGTGCTGTCTGTCATGGATGTTAGATTGCTTTCTATCAGAGAAAGATCACAGAAACAAGAAATTAGTCTTGCCTCTTACAGTTTTGTGTTTGGAAGCAGTTGTTCTTAGCTATGCTGTATCATTTACCTATATCACACCATCTCTGGTCTCACTAGAAGGCTCCGCTTCATTTGCAGCGATTCCTCTTTCCTTCCCTGCTGGAGTGACGGACTCAGCTAGTACCCTCAAAATTGGTCTGAATTCCTTCTATTTTCCACAGCAGCTAGTGGCACCTCAGGTTATACAGTCAAAGTTTGCCCAACAATCTTGTTGCCGTAGTGCAAGGCAGAAAGGAAAAGCCCTATCTTTACCTGTACTGCATTAGCTTTTGTAGTTCAAATAATTAAAATTTCTTTTGTCGCTAAACTGCGGGAACACAAATTGAAGGTGCAGAAATAAAAACGTCTTTTTTTTCCCAATGCAATGAGAACTGGATTCTGCAAACCCCCATGCAGCTTGCTTCCCTGTTAACCGAAGCATAAATGTTCTTGCGTTCAAGGCCTCTCCTCCCTGACTGGAGCTCTTCTGCATGGCTTGTCCTTCAAAAGCTGAGTGACAATAATAAATTGTCCTACTTAAACAAGGGACCTATTTCACCTTTTCATCACACTCGTAAAAAACTGGCAGTGCTAAATACTCTTAAAGATCAAAGGCCCAATATGCAAAACAGATCCTGTACACCAAACTGATGGGCTTCTCAGGGTTTTGTTGCTATGGTGCTATTTCCTTGACAAGTTAAAATATCCCTTGTCAGTCTCAATGGCAGCCTAGAAGGAGAAGTAACCATCAAAAAATAGCTGAATATTTTCTTTGACTATAGCCACTGAGTGGTTAATTTTTTCTTAAGCTTTAATAACCCTTGACTTCAAGTTTGGCTATTAACCCACCAACTGATCATTAATTATATAGACTGAATGACTGATTTCCAGAGGATTGGTGTAAAGCAGAATTAGTTTTTAGGGGTTTTTTTTTTGAAGGACTCTAATATCTCCCACCACCAGACAGACAACCTATTGAATCCCCCATAAGACTCTGTGGCTGAGCAGAAGAGGTACTTGCAGGTTATCTGCATAGAAACACACTGCTCAGAGCTGATAAACTCACTGACGCTCTATCCTGCTTTCCAATTTAACTCAAGCCTTGCTGAGCAGCAGGAGTAACCTGACTGAATTGCTGGGGGTCACAGCTTGAGGTCTTTAATCAACATTCCCAGCTTAATCAACGGGACTTTAGCTAGACTGAAACACAAATCCTGAATATTTCTGGTATTTACCCTGATGTTTGTCCTTTTCCTACCAGGACAGCTAGTTATGAATAAATGCAATGTTGCTGCAGAAACGATCAACTGTCAATTGGACTTCTCTTTTTTTACCCTATTCATCTTTAAAATGCCTGCAGCTGAAACTTTCTAGTGGCAATTTGCTTAGGCCAGTTAGAGAATAATGTGCTAATAAACGAAAGGAGCATTCTTTTTTCATGAATAAGCTGTTCTGACTCACAGTCCATACCCTAAGCCACAAGACCATCCTGTCTTTATGACCTGAGATCCATAAGACCTAAGGAGCTGACTCTGACTCAGCAGAGGAGGGCTGGGATTTGACTGTGTTTGCTATGTGTATCTTTCTTCCGAACATGACGCAGCCAGAAGTAAGCGCTGGCGCACTGGCCCTGATTTCTGTCTGGGGTTTTGATTGCTCCCTTTGGTATGAGAGTGAATTAAGTTCAGATTTATAAATAGCAGTCTAACCACCCCTGTGCTGACAGGCACAAATGTCAGGAAATATGTAGTTAGTTCCACTGGTGCGGCATCTTTGAACTTTAATTTTAAGTACCTCTGTCGTACCAGGGGAAGCAGAACAACACATCTGGAACTAAAAGGTTCCTGTTAGACTTTTCACGCTAACTGTTTCCAGCTTTTTTCCAGATAGGAGTTTTTCAGCAAAATGTTTTCTAATTAAAAAATACCGATTCCTCAAAACTATTGTTCTTCTCGTGAGACCTACAAAAGAAAACATGCCCCGAACATTTCTCAAATAAAAGTAATAAGAAAGAAATTATTAATATCAAAGCATCACTTTTTTTCATTATTGACATTTAGAAAAATATTGTCTTTATCCAAATGTCTTCAACAATGTAAATAATTTTATTTTCAAGTGTTACTTAAAAAAAATCTTGAAAGCTCAGAAACTAAGTATTTCCATTGACTCAAACTGCATTTCTATTGTTTGCCTGAAAATATTTTCCACGGCTTCAACTTTTATCCCATTTTCTGACTGGAGAGACTTTTTTCCATTTCAAGCACCTTCTCTTGGCTGAAAATAATAACCAGATATTTTGTGCTTGAACAAAAAATAGGATGAAGTTCCAGCTAAGACAGGCCGCATATGCCTTTGGAATATGTTCACAGAGGAGCAGCACACCTGTGCTATGGCTTCAGCTATAATAGCAAAGCTCTGCTGTAAGTCAGACTCCACCCTCCTGTAAGGATTTGCTAGCACGAGGTTCAGCAGGAGAACAAAGTGAAGAAGAATAGACAAAAACTGCGCGACAGTAATTTTTCTGCGTATGTTTATTGAATTTTCCATTTGCAGAAATGCAATCACGTTGATTCACAGCTGGCAGGATAAATGTCCCAGTGTTACAAAAGCACCAGGTTTTCCGGCATTCATTTCTAATGCTAAAATCCTGCAGAAAAATCTGTTCCTGTGCATAGGGAGGGACTGTTCTTGATGGAGGCAAAGCTCACAGTGAAGTACCAGCTGTAGCATTGGAGCCAAGAAGTTGCAGAGGCAGCTGCTGTCTGCTTTTCCCCACATAGCATTCCTGCCTCCAGCCCTGCAGAGCAGTAGGACCAGGAGTGCACCAGTGACACTGGCTGCATTCTGCACACGTGTAAAGCTGCCTCCTCAGGCTGTGGCTAGCTAACACTAGAGAGGTTTTTCCAGCTCTCAGGAATGAAATAGCGCTTCTGCCAATACAGTTCATAGCAGAGCCTCAGGAAAAAAAAAGGCCTAGTATAACTACAACCACCTCCACAATCACAGTTGTCATTGCCCCTGAGGGCAGAAACCACAAAAAAGCCTAGACTCGAAGCAGCAGCACTGTGCCAGCTGCACTTGCTGTGTGCCCTAGGCTGGGTTGCTGAGCTGCTGGGGCTGAGCTGCTGACTGTGGGGCTGCCAGGAGGCTGAGCTGCAGAGCTGTGAAGCTTTGGGGCTGCTGTGCAACTTGGATGTGACACTGGATGATGGGCTGGGGGAATGGGTGGTAGGGATTGCTGGACTCCCGGGCTGTAGGGCTGCACGATGCTGGGATGTGGGGATGCTGAAATGCAGGCATCTGGGGCTGGGTGTCAGGCTGGGTGTGTGCAGGGCTACAGAAATGGACATTTGGATGCAGATCTTCTGGTGTTCTTGGTTATGCAACTGCTGGGTGGTGGGCACAGGGAAATGTTGGGCTGGAGGGCTGTGTGTGGGCTGGATCCAAGGCCCCAGCAGTGCTGAGTGGAGGGGTGGCAGCACTGCGGAGCGGCGTGCAACTCTGCGAAGCTGGATGCTGGGCTGTGAAAGGTGCGGGGCAGGTGGGGATGGGCTAGGCTGGGCGCGGGGCGGCGGCGATCCCGGGATGCGGGGCGGCGGCGATCCCGGGATGCGGGGCTGGGATGCGGGGCAGCGGTGATCCCGGGATGCGGGGTTGCGGTGCGGGGCAGCGGTGATCCCGGGATGCGGGGCTGGGATGCGGGGCAGCGGTGATCCCGGGATGCGGGGCTGGGATGCGGGTTGCAGCAGCGGCGGTCGCCCCCTCCTGGTAGTTCCACCGCGTCACCTTATAGCGGCCACTTCCCTGCACGCCTGTCCATCCCCTACTTGGCCGCAGCACTTGCCTGAATTCACAAGGATATCCACAATAATTTTTTTGTTTGGTTTGGTTTTTTGTTTTATTTTGGGGGTTTTTTCCCTTCCTTTGTGCCTAGAGCTGGTAACAGGAGCCTACATGCCCCATGTGCGGTGTCCTGTGGTGCCATCAGGTTACTGATTTATTCCATTAGCCACAGCTTAGAGATCACAGCTTCACACGCTGAGGCTAGTTGTCCGCTGGCTGAAGTCACTCACAGGACACCAAACCTTGGCACCATCCTTGTTTGCAGCTTGCTGTGGCCATGTGCACCGCAGAGCTGTGAGCAGGAGTGGCACCCAGTGTCCTCAGCACCCCTCAGGTCCAAACTGCACAGCATCCCCACTAAGCAGCATGACAAAATTGTGCTTACAGGTACCTAATGGTACCTAAGGGTACATGTACGGGTACGTAACAGACCTAACTCTCCTTCCCCCAGCTGGGGCACATACACTGCAAGCTCCCTACACACCCATACTGGGGATATTTTTCATTTCCTTATTGGCTGCTTTTGCTTCCTACCCTAAAATACTTCCACAGTCAGGCATGTCCTGGTATAAGTACAAATTGGCTGTGCTGCACTCGTTCGTTCATCGCCTCCTGGATGAACTAAATAATTACTCAAATGGTTAACTGCTAATCAAATACAGGCAGTACTAGCCCCTAGGACACTGCATGTGGTACAGCGAGTTTCCTGGAGCTGTCCTGTGCCACTTGTGCAGTGCTGGCAGCACAGCTAGACCTCAGGGGGTGAGACCTGGCACAGCATGTTTCTCAGCTCTCACATGCTCCATGGACCACTTTTGGAGTTTTTTTTGAAGTAAGAAAAACCTGATGCTTGAACTGCTCACAAACAGCAGGAGGAAAACACACTGGGGTTTACCCAATTTTAATTTGCAGACCCCAGGATTTTCTAACAGAGGTGCAGTCCATCTGTCACAAACTTAAGGCAACTGACAACAGGGTTGATTTCCTTAGTTCCCTTCCCCTGCAGATAACCCTCAGGGCCTGCAGACAATAGGTTGCAAACTGTTGGCACTGATAGATGATCTTCCTCCCCCTCCATGCAGCCTGGAAAATTGCTTGCTTGTCTCTTATTTAAACAAATTAAATATTCCAACCCCAAACAATACTAGAGCTAATAATGGAAAGAGGAACCAGTTTAGGATCTGAGTCTCCTACCTCCTGATTCTTTCCATCCCCACCCCTCTGCTCTGACACCCACTTCTCAGACTTTAATTTAATAACAAAGTGCACAGACGTGTCAGGGAGAGTGTGTGCGTGCAGACTCATGGTGTTAACCAGAACATCTGAGCAGGGCAAGAGACAAAAAAAATCATTCCAAAGATATCAGTGCTTCAAACTGTGGCCTTGAAACAGGGTTTGAGCTGCCAAAGTGGGGAATTACAGTCTTTTCTATATCAGGAACACACCAAAAAAAAAAAAAAAATCATTTTCTGCCTGTCCTACTCCTAAGAGGCTCTTCTGCCTCAGCCAAGCAATATTTTCTGCATCAGCGCCCAGGGGTGGGAGCCGGTCATAGAAAGAACCAAACACGTATCACTGCAGCACCAGCACAAATACAGATATACAGAGCAAGAACACATTTAGTGCTGCAGACTCCTGGAAGCAAGCTTGGCTTGCAGCTCCCTTATGCGTGTGCCAAGGTGCTTGTATGTGCTGCAGTACAGACGTGTTCAAACCCTTGCACCGCAAAATACTGGAGTTATTTTAAGGATGGGAAAGCATCTGGCTAGCAAACAAGCTTTGTGTGTTTGGGCCTGGCTCTTTTTAAAGCCTTGTTTCTTCCAGAATATTGGAAGTAATGAAAGTGCCTGCAGTAAAATACCTGATAAGCCTCTCCTCCTCTATAGAGAGGGTAAATGCATGTCATTTTCCAATTAGCTCTTGCTCTGAGCAATTATGTTGATCAAATAATTGAATAAGTGACAGGAATGTGAATTCTGGAGACAGTTAATTTCATTCATCTGCCAGTTTTATAGCCTGACTTGCATGAACACATAAACCAGGCTAATGTGTTATTTATAACTTTGAAAATACAATTATAATAGTCAAACATGAAGAGCTGTGTGTGCAGAGAGGAAGGTTTCTGCTAGTAAATTATAATAACAGCATAATGAGGGAGTTTGTTCTTTCTCACCATCATGTTGGACAGGAAGGATGTGAGGCTTGTAGTTGAAGGAGCGAACAGGGTTGGTGTCAGCAACAGCAGATGGAGCAATGGCCCTGACCTGAACGGGGGGCAGAGGGGCAGCTGAAGCCTTACTCTCCTATTCTGTGAAACATCACGTGTGCGCTGCCCCAGGGACTGTCAGTGAGCTCTAAACATGCCCCCAGCTCCCCATACACTTCTCTCCAAGTGAAGCTGAGCACCGTGTTTGGGAGAAAAGCAGGACTGTGATCCTGTGCATGAAGATGGGTGCAAAAGAGACGAACTAGGTGTTTCCCACTTGGGATTGGTCTTGGGTGAGTATTGCGGTGCTCTGGAAAAAGCTCCAGCTGAGTGTCCTCCACAGCAAGGTACCTGTAATAACCCTTGTGAACCTGGTCCCCATTTCCATTAAAAGCATCAATTCTGCTTGCAAGTTTTCTTCGGGAAAAATAATAATAATTAGGAAAAAAAAAAAAAAAGCTTAACAGGAAAGCAAACCATTTGATTTTTTTCCTAAAGCTATCTTTAGATTCCCTTAACTTACTGTACCTTTTATCTGAACCCCCTGTAGCAACCTGGCCTAACATCCAACAGGAAGTAATTGGCAGAGATATACAATAAGAAAAGTAGTGCACAGGCATGAGCCACTGCCTCAAAGGAGTATTACCTGGTTGAGTGCTACACTGGCTGCAAGGAGGAAATTTGTGCAATTAATTGCTTCCCGATTAAAGGCCTTTCCAGTCTGGCCCTTAAATCTTCAAGGCCTAAAAACACATGCTGAGTTAAATATGGAATTTGCCCACAGTAGTCAAAAACATTGCCCCAGACAGCAGGATTCAGTGCTGTAATTTTGGTTGGAAATAAACACTTTCCTGTCTAAGCATCCCCAAGTCCAGTACGTAGAAAGTGCTCCAATGAAAGCTGAAGGGCCACAGAAGGACTTGTGTGGGTTTGAAACGGTTTCTAAAACAGCTTGCTTGAATCCTTACCATTTTCCTGTGAGGACAAAATCTTACCAGCATTAATTTCACAGAGCAGGAGGCAGCAGAGGCAGAAACCCCAGGAAGTCTCAGGCTGAAAGGCTATTTAAATGGTAATAAACTTCAGGGGACAACAAAAAGTCGTGACTGATTACAGGCACACCAGGAGAGGGGCTATCTGGTGTGAAGATGGTGGGTGGTGGTGGCACAGGGGCCTTCTGCTCACTGCATACATCGCTTGTCGCCAAGCAAACAAGATGGGGTTTAATCCCACTGGGAGGGAGAAGACCTATTTCAGGCCAGTGGGCAGCAGGAAGAAAATGCTCACTGTGGGAGGTTCTGGGGTTGGGTAGTGAGGGAGGATGGTGTGTGGCAGGAGTCCGGGACTATACGAGGCAGCACTGGCACCACAATCTCAGACCAGCAGCTGATCTGGCCTTGCTGTGCACCCTTCACTAAGTATTGTAGTTTTCCCAAGGGCATTTCCTCCACCCTAACACGGTGTCACATATTACAGCCAGTCAGATGAAGCAGCTTCATTTTAGCATGTCCAACTCTATTATTGCTGCCTCCTGGAAAGTTGCAGCAGTAGTGATTTATGGACCCTACTGCTCCCTCTGAAGAAGGGGCAGGCTTTGTTTGGGACAACGATTTGTCACACTAGAATTGAGGTGTCCCAGAAACACTTTGTTCATGCACTGCCACTGCTCTAGTGTTGCCCCCCCATTGCTGCTTTCCCAGTTGGTTTTGCTAAATTTGAAAGAAATTTACCAATGCTGCACTCATGAAAAACATTTTAGCATCTAATTACCTCTGACTATAGGAGTGAGACTCTCAAATTCAGGGGGAGATACTATGCTCTCCAGCGTGTACTTAAGTCAGAGGCACAAAGATTACAGATATTTTCTTGCAACCCTCCCAGTCCCCCTCCTCCCTAGTGACATTGTCATTGGTGAGAGCAAGCAGGGAGGTATATAGCCTGAATTACGTTAAGACGTGCACGGACAAACCCAACATGCAGTTTGGCCTCCTTCCTCCACAAAGCCAATCTGGCACCTCTGCTGGAGAAGCTGTGTTGTGGAGTGGGAAAACAAACAATCTTGCCCATTGTTAGTGAGGGGGGAAAAAAGCAGAATGGGAGCTGCTTATCAGCGACCTGCATTTTGAGACAAAAATTCACTGAATCCTGAGGAAGGAAGGATTCTCTGCAGAGCTTCAAGTACTCCCCTGACAACCCCATCCTGCAGGAGCTGGAGCTGGGAGCTAGGCCCCTTCCTTTGTGAACGCTGGAGCTGAAGAACTGAAAATGAACTTAACAGGAATCCCCAGACTGCAACAGTGCTATAAAGCTATAATTAAAACAAAACAAAGCAAAGCACATTAGTCTGAACAAATCAGACTGGCACAGACTGTTGTCTATGAATTGTGATTTTTAGGAGAAGTAAGAATGACTGAAAATCCAGCAAACTCAAAGACCAGAAGTGTGGAAAAGTTTGAGGCAAAGTTTTTCCTCACTCCATAGTTAGATTGGGAGGTGTTTGAAGTTCAGATCTTAATTTTGCCCAAGTTTGCAGGTGTTTAGATTCACATGCCTCATATCAAAGAATTTGACTAACTCTCTTACCTTCATGAGCATTTTAATTTTGTCTGGATCAGCTTTCTGGAAGGACAGAGAAAGAACTGTGTGTTAGTGCAATTAGCTGATGAGCTGTAGGCTTTTTTTTTTATTTTAAATAACTTACAATCATCGTTAATCCAAGCATCTCCAAAGATTTCTCAAGCAGCAATGAAGTTAGCGTGACCTGCTCTTCTCCCTGGTTCACCTTTCTAGTGCAATACATACAATAATCACATGTCAGCATATCAGCACATCTGAATAAGATTTCCAACAGCTGCAGGGCCAAGTTATATTTTGGGTAATCTAAGACAATGCTTCAGAGCCCAGCTCCTGCCGTGACATGAAGAGATTAATTTCTCAGCTTTCATGCCTGCTTTTAGCTCTTGTACTGGTCTTTGAGAACAAATTGAATGCAATCCTCTCTGCTTGCCTGTACAGCAGGTGCCTGTTTTCCGTGTGCCGAGGTGATGCTCACCAACTCAGAGGTCTTGTGGGACCCCCGCTGGCCACCCTGCGCCATCCCAGCTTGCTCCAAGTAATTTGGGGAGCAGGTTCTGCGCAACCTCTCGTATTATCTTCTGCTTGTGTGGGAAGGGAGATGCTCAGGCCATCGAAAGGAATCCAGCTACTGCATGGGGAGGGAAAGAGAATAAATACCACAGAGCCACAGGACGATGATATAAAATTGCCTTAAAACTGCCCTGATCAGTCACATAAACCATCAGGAAGGGTAATGTTGCTCACAGGTCAGCACAGACCAGGCCTCTTGCTTGTACTTTCTCTCTGCTGTGTTAAACAGAGCACACCTATAGCAGATACTCTAGTTCAGCTTGTAACCCTGAAGTTGAGAACTGTATTACAGGGCACACTGAGGCCACTAAAGCTTTATTAGCAATGTTTCCTAAATACACAAGAGGTAAAAACTCTGTGTCCAGGGTGGCTCAATCAAATTCTGATCTATTACTCCAGTCATCCATTCCCTTGAAATTATAAAGAGTATAAATCTATTTCCCCCACAGTTTGCAATGTTTCTCCACTACCTTTCAGAGTTTGTAGGGATTGAATGCATATCACAATCCTTCAACGTGTGAGGAAAAAGATATGGATACAGGCCGTACTCACAAAGCTGCTTAACAGATAAGCCCAGTCCTGGATTTGATTTTCTTCAGAGAAAATACACTGAAGAGTCTGCAGAACTACTAAAATTTTTAACTAAAAGTATCGTGGGTTTGCAAAGGTCCCCCCTCCCTGGGGGGCTGTAGGTGGTTTATCCAGGTGAATTTCCAGACCAAAGCCAATCAAAAGTTTTGGTGACGCCTTTGCCAATTACATTTTTAAGAAAACAGAAGAGAAGGCTGGTGGCGCAGATGAAATTGGCAGCCATGCGAGGGAGGACACAGCAGGCCCAGAGGGGGCCAGGCCTCTCTCCTCCCCTGGCCTTGGGCCGGGGGCAGGAGCAGCACTGAAGCCCCCTGACCAGACGTGTAACAGAGTGAAGAAAAAAAACTTTAAAGAAGAACTTGGACAGAGCTGCTGCAGAAAGCCTTCAAGGTCAAACCTGGCAGCGGCAGCAACCGGAGAGAGAAGCTGCGAGGGGGGGAGGTGGCTCCTTCTTCCCCTCCCTCTCTCTCTCCCTTCAGCTGGGAAAAGTCTGAAATCTAAAAATCCCTGTCACCTGTGGAAGATTGCTGGGGAGTGAAGATGACCCTTTGCAGCCCATGAAGGAGCCCATGCCAGAGCAGAGGAGTAAGTATGACTCCGTGGAGGCCTAGATGAAACAGAGTCTTGAAGTGATTTGTGGCCACAGACAGAGATCTTACGCTGGAGCAAGACAGCCTGGGTAAGATTTGTGTGATCCCAATGAGGGATCCACGTTGGTGCAGCTGAATCTGTGACCCTTAAGGACAGCAGAGAAGGAAGAGCTGTTGTCTGAGGGATGGACCCATGTCAGAGAGGTCTATCAAGCACTATTCCCGTGGGGAGGGACCTCCACAGAAAACAGGGGTGGACTCAAAGCCATTATCCCCTGTGACCCTGTGGTGA